>ML660772.1:8625566-8948335 GCA_007570785.1 Antilocapra americana
TGTGAGTGGTGTATTAAAGTCTCCCACTATTATTGTGTTGTTGTTGAAGGAAATAATGTAAATTTTTACAAAATCTCATTTTCTTATGGAAGTAGTTGGTGACTTGCTTTCTAGAAAAGTCAAAGGTACTGGAAAGAATCTAAAAAGAATGGATATATGTATAAATGTAGCTGATTCACTTTGTTGTACAGCGGAAACTGCCACAACATTGTAAGTCAGCTATACTTCAATACAATTTAATTTAAAAAAATGCTGTATTCTAATGGAAGGAGTTGGTGACATGCTTTCTGGAAAATTCATGGCTACTGGAAAAGATAAGAACTCTGTGAGAAAGCAAGATGGGCACCTTGGGAGGGCAGAAGCTTGAGGAATAAAGTCAACATGGCCGACAGACGAGTTCTTTGAAGCTGAGTCGGCTTTTGGTGTTTTCCATTTACACAGTCCAGCAATGGACTCGAACCAATCACTTGGAACACTGCAGTGGCCTAAGAAGATGAACGATACTTACTTCCTCTGTTTATCTTTTGTGTTAAGTGTTTAAGTACTAAAGCACATGTCTCCACACGCCAGCATTAGCATTAATGGTGCAATGTTTAGAACACAGAAAAGCAGTGATGAAGAACTACCTTATTCACCATTGTGATGATTCATAAGCAGACTGAATGTTGATAGGGCACCTTTCATCTATGTCTTTTATGAATGTTGTGGTCTGAATGTTTGTGTCCCCCCAAAATTCAACATTTTCCTAATCCCATAATAATGGTATTTGAAGGTGAGGCTTTGGGGAGGTGTGGCTTTGGGAAGGTACTTAGGTCTTGAGAGTCGAGCCTCATGAATGAGATTAGTGTTCTTATGAGAGAGTTCCCATACAATCCCCTCATCCATTTCACCAAGTGAGGACAAGGTAAGAGGTGTCTGCTACCAAGGAAGAAGGGGGCCTTCACCCAAACACAGCCATGTTGGCACCTTGATCTTAGCCTTTGCACTCCCTTGAGCTTTGAGAAATAAATTGCTGCTGTTTATAAATAATTACCTAGTCTGTGGTACTTTGTTGTAGCAGTCCAAATGGACTAAGATAGTGAGGGACAGTTAGTTTGCAGAAACTACGGTCTTGGATTTGTGGTCTTCTGAGAATTCTGATTCACCTCCTATTCATTGTGAGCAATTTTCACGGGTTAGAGATGTGTGTAGTGAGAAAAAGCATTTCTGCAAGATGAAAGATGAAGATAATTAGGACTATTTCCTATGTATGATTATTGACAGTAATATATGTTGTGAAATATATTTGGGGCCATTTCCAAAAACCTATAACTATACTTTTAAAGGGGAAGATACCATTTCCCCCCCAAATAGCTTTACTTTCATTCTTGAAATCTTCATGTCATTTAAAAATGATTGAGAATGTATCTCACTTAAAACAAGTTTGAGAAGAGGAGAAGGGTATTATAGTTAGCTCTGGTAAAGGTAAAGTATTGGCAAGATGATAGGAAAAGAGGGATCATTCTTCATGCACATGACGGAAGAGCTGTGACCTGGCAGAAAATGTGTGTGTCTATGAATTTTCCCTCAGGTGGTCAGGGACTAATGATGTGTCATATTTCAGGTAAAGATACCACCCCACATCTACCTGTCCAGTAAAGTCAAGTGCATAGTCTGCTAATGATGGAATATTGTACAATAACCATTGTAATCTATTGTTTTACCTTGGTTGTTATTTTTAAAAATGTTTTGGATTCTATACATTTTACAAAGCATTGTTGATGCCTGTTTTTCCATGCCTCTAAAGTATATGTGTTTTTTTTCCTCCATATAGTTTGCTTTTCTAAAATTGAGGTGTACCATAAAAAGACTGTCAAAAGAAGCTGCCTGGCCCCCAAGGAAAGGAAGTGGTTGGCCTTGTCTGATCCTGTTCAAATTTTTCAGAGTAGAGACAAGTTTCTATCACCTGATTGTAAACTTTGTTGTTGTTGTTCAGTCATACAGTCATGTCTGACTCTTTGTAACCCCATGGACTGCAGCATGCTAGGCTTCCCTGTCCTTTACTGTCTCCCAGAGATTGCTTCAACTCATGTCCATTGAGTCAGTCATGCCATCCAACCATCTTGTCCTCTGTCGTCCCCTTCTCCTCCTGCCTTTAACCTTTCCCAGCATCAGGGCTTTTTTCTAGTAAGTTGGCTCTTCACATCAGGTGGCCAAAGGGTTGGAGCTTCAGCTTGAGCATCAGTCCTTCAATGAATATTCAGGATTGATTTCCTTGTTGGGGTTAATTGCACTATTAAGAGCAACATGTTAGATTCTAATATGAGGCAGGAAGTGCTCTGCCTGCTGGAGAGATTGAGATGGATTAGGTAAATAAGATACATTAGAAGTTCCCTTTTAGCATCCAGAGAGAAACAAATTATGTTAGATGTGGTAAGTGCCCTGAAGACAAACGGGGGGGTGGGAGGGAAATGATTAGAAGGAAGCTGGTTTCATGAGAGTGATCAGAAACGATTTCCTCGAGGAAGTAATATTGAGCTGAAACTTCAGTTGTGAGAAGGAGTCAAACATAAACAGATGTAAAGGAGGAGGGCTTTCTAGGCACAGGGCCTGCAGTGCACTGAGGATCACAATGGAAAGTGAAGTCAGAGTCCTGAGTAGAGCCCAAGCATCATCTGATCAGGTGATAGAGTTGAGATTTTATTCTAAGGACAAGGTCAAGTCAACCAGAGTGATCTACCCAGGAGAGTCTTTTTCTGATTAAATTATCATTTGAATGATGAGTGCAGAGTTGGAAAAGCACACAGAGGGAGGTCTTTGAGGGTAGTGGGGTAACCCAAAGAGAATTGATAGTGGCTTGGGCCAGCATGGTAGCAATGCAAATGGAGAGAAACAGATGGAAAGTGAAATCTTTATGTGTTTGAGTAACTAAAAATAGTTCAGCATGACTGGGCCCATGGAAGGGGTAATTTGTCAATAGCAACAACCAACCACTGTTGGAATTCCACAGACTTTGTCTTGTTTACAACTAGGTCCTGAGAATTCCCATGGACAAGAGGAACCTGGTGGGGTGCAGTCCATGGGGTCACAAAGAGTCGAACATGAGTGAGCAACTAAGCCCACATGCCTTTAAGGATGAAAGTTTGCTATGCTGGTCAAAGAACCAAATTGCATCACTGAACAGCTTCTCAAAGCCAATAAGGAACATACGAAACATTTGTTTATGTACATGTATTAGCAGAGGGAATTTAATGTGAGGAATTAGTTCCCTAAGAGGCCACTCCAGGGAGGGTGATATATCCCAGAGATTGGCAACAGCAGGGAGCCAGGATCCTCTTTCAAAGGGAAGAAGCAGCATTACTAGAGCCCAAGAGCTGAGGTTGCTGGGAGGAGATTGAAATCAACTCAGGCCTGTCCTACTAAAGCTTAAGCTAAAGAAGAGTGGCATCTTCTGCCAGATATATCTTCACAGGCAGAGACAGAGGGGCTATTCCTGAGTCTATCTCCCAGAAATGACATTAAAGTTGAACCAAGCAGGAAACTGACTGAGAACCACAGCCTGTGAGGGCCAAATTATGGGGGAATCTACTGACATAGAGCAGAGCAGAGGAAGGGCAAGGGATGGATCTGAGGGCAAACAGAATGGGTGGTTCGGTAGGGGGTTTGGAGACATTTGGGAGCTGGGCATGGTGGCAGTTTGGAGATAGGCCCAGAAAAGCAAGGTGGTCAAAGCTAAGCTTAGAAAAATAAGAGTTAAATCACACAGGGCCTTATATGCATTTGTGCAGTTTGAAATTTATCCTCAGATCATTCAGCAATCACTGAAAACCCAATCAGGTATGTGATCTAGGAGAAAAAAAAAAATTCACTCTAGCTATAGTGTCAATGACTAAAAGAGTGACAATCCTGGAAATAAGAATCTCGGAAGTTTTCTGCAGTGACATAGATTATTTTACTGCCTGTAATTTACCTTGGAATAATAATACTTCAACACTCACGTTGCCCTTGAGTCATATGTATTTGTCACTCTAGGAGTGTGGTTAACTGACAGTTGTGTGGCACTGGAGCAGCGGCTGCATGGCACTGGACTGACTTTGAGGAGACAGGCCACATCCAAGTGCAGACAGGCCCCAGCAAGATGGTAGGCACTGAAGCAGCAGCTGCATGGCGCTGGAGCAACTTTGAGGAGACACCTGCCCCAAGGGCAAAGGAGAAGCCCCAGCAAGATGGTAGGAGGGGTGAAATCACATTTAGAATCAAACCCCATACCTGCTAGAGATGCCCAGAGGGCTCAAACAAACCTTGTGCACACCAGAACCTGGAGACCCCACAGAGACTGAGACAGAACTATGTTTGAGTGTCTCCGTGGAGGTTCAGGTCAGCAGTGGACTGCTGCAGGGGCAGGAGCTCTGGCTGCTATAGACCTGGGTATGGCATAAGCCCTCTTGGAGGAGGTTGCCATTAACCCCACCATACAGCAGCCAGAACTTACACAGCACTGGAGAAAACAGACTCTTGGAGGGCACAAACAAAACCTTGTACACACTAAGACCTAGGAGAAAGGAGCAGTGACCCCACAAGAGACTGACCCAGACTTGCCTGTAAGTGTCCAGGAGTCTCTGGCAGAGGCATGGGTTGGAGGTGGCCTGTTGCAGGGTTGGGGGCACTGAGTGCAGTGTCCTTGCATGGGACCTTTTGAAGGAGGTCCCCATTATCTTCATTACCTCCACCATAGTTTGGCCTCAGGTCAAGTAATAGGGAGGGAACACAGCTCTGCCTGTCCACATAAAATTGTATTAAAGATTTACTGAGCATGGCCCTTCCCATCAGAACAGAAGTCTCTCCCATTAGGAAGCTTCCATAAGCCTTTTATCTTTCTCCATCAGAGGGCAGACAAAATGAAAACCACAAACACAGAAAATTAATCAATCTGATCACATGGACAATAGCCTTGTCTAACTCAGTGAAATTATGAGCCATGCCATGTAGGGCCACCCAAGATGAACGGGTCATGGTGGAGAGTTCTGACAAAACGTGGTAGACTGGAGAAGGGAATGGCAAACTACTTCAGTATTCTTGTCTTGAGAATCCCATGAACAGTGTGAAAAGGCAAAAAGATAGGACACTGAAAAATGAACTTTGCAGGTCAGTAGGTGCCGAATATGGTACTGGAAATCAGTGGAGAAATAACTCCAGAAGGAAAGAAGAGACAGAGCCAAAGGAAAAACAACACCAAGTGTGGATGTGACTGGTGATGGAAGTAAAGCCCAATGTAGTAAAGGGCAATATTGCATAGGAACCTGGAGTGTTAGGCCCATGAATCAAGGCTAATTGGAAGTGGTCAGACAGGAGATGACAAGAGTGAACATAGACAATTTAGGAATCATCAAACTAAAATATACTGGAATGTGTGAATTTAACTCAGATAACCATTATATCTACTACTGTGGGCTAGAGTCCCTTAGAAGAAATGGAATAGCCATCATAGTCAACAAAAGAGTCCAAAATGCAGTATTTGGATGCAATCTCAAAAACGACAGAACAATCTCTGCTCGTTTCCAAGGCAAATCATTCAGTGTCACAGTAATCCAAATCTATGCCCCGACCAGTAGTGCTGAAGAAGCTGAAGTTGAATGGTTTTATGAAGACCTACAAGACCTGTTAGAACTAACACCCAAAAAAGATGTCCTTTTCATTATAGGGGACTGGAATACAAAAGTAGGAAGTTAAGAAATACCTGGAGTAACAGGCAAATTTGGCCTTGGAGTACAGAATGAAGCAGGCAAAGGCTAATAGAGTTTTGCCAAGAGAATGCACTGTTTGGTCACAGCAAACACCTTCTTCTAACAACACAAGAGAAGACTCTACACATGGACATCACCGGATGGTCAAACCCAAATCAGATTGATTACATTCTTTGCAGCCGAAGATGGAGAAGCTCTATAAAGTCAGCAAAAGCAAGACCAGGAGATGACTGTGGCTCAGATCATGAACTCCTTATTGCAAAATTCAGACTTAAATTGAAGAAAGTAGGGAAAACCACTAGACCAATCAAGTATGACAAGTGACAAATAGATTCAAGGGATTAGATCTGATAGACAGCGTGCCTGAAGAACTATGGACGGTGGTTCATAACATTGTACAGGAGGCAGTGATCAAGACCATCCACAAGAAAAAGAAATGCAAAAAAGGCAAAATGGCTGTCTGAAGAGGCCTTACAAACAGCTGTGAAAAGAAGAGAAGCAAAAGGCAGAGGAGAAAAGGAAAGATATACCCATTTGAATGCAGAGTTGCAAAGAATGTCAAGGAGAGATAAGAAAGCCTTCATCAATGACCAATGCAAAGAAATCGAGGAAAACAATAGAATGGCAAAGACTAAAGATATTTTCAAGAAAATTAGAAATACCAAGGGAATATTTCATGCAAAGATGGACACAATAAAGGACAGAAATGGTATGGACCTAACAGAAGCAGAAGTTTTTAAGAAGAGGTGGTAAGAATACACAGAAGAACTATACAAAAAAGATCTTTACTACCCAGATAATCACGATGGTGTGATCACTCACCTAGAACCAGACATTCTGGAATGTGAAATCAAGTGAGCCTTGGGAAGCATCACGATGAACAAAGCTAGTGGAGGCAATGGAATTCCAGTTACTATTTCAAATCCTAACAGATGATGCTGTGAAAGTGCTGCACTCAATATGCCAGCAAATTTGGAAAACTCAACAGTGGCCACAGGACTGGAAAAGGTCAGTTTTAATTCCAATTCCAAAGAAAGACAATGCCAAAGAACGCTCAAACTAAGCACAATTGCACTCATCTCACATGCTAACAAAATAATGCTCAAAATTCTCCAAGCCAGGCTTCAACAGTATGTGAACTGTGAAATTCTAGATGTTCAAGCTGGATTTAGAAAAGTCAGAGGAACCAGAGATCAAATTGTCAACATCCGTTGGATCATCAAAAAAGCAAGAGAGTTTCAGAAAAATGTCTACTTCTGTTTTATTGACTATGCCAAAGCCTTTGACTGTGTGGATCACAACAAACTGTGGAAAATTCTTAAAGAGATGGAATGCCAGACCACCTGACCTGCCTCCTGAGAAATCTGTGTGCAGATCAGGAAGCAATAGTTAGAACTGGACATGGAACAATAGACTGGTTCCAAATCGGGAAAGGAGTACGTCAAGGCTGTATAATGTCACCCTGCTTATCTAACTTACATGCAGAGTCCACCATGAGAAATGCTGGACTGAATGAAACACTTGCTGGAATCAAGATTTCCGAGAGAAATATCAGTATCCTCAGATATGCATATGACACCACTCTAATGGGAGAAAATGAAGAACTAAAGAGCCTCTTGATGAAAGTGAAAGAGGAGGGTGAAGAAGTTGGCTTAAAGCTCAACATTCAGAAAATTAAGATCATGGCATCTGGTCCCATAACTTCATGGTAAATAGATGCGGACACAATGGAAACAGTGACAGACTTTATTTTTTAGGGCTCCAAAATCACTGCAGATGGTGACTGTAGCCATGATTTTAAAAGACGGTTGCTCCTTTGAAGGACAGTTATGATCAACCTAGACAGCATATTAAAAAGCAGAGACGTTACTTTACCAACAAAGGTCCGTCAAAGCTGATTTTTCCAATAGTCATGTATGGATGTGAGAGTTGGGTGATAAAGCTGAGCACTGAGGAACTGATGCTTTTGAACTGTGATGTTGGAGAAGACTTGAGAGTCCCTTGGACAGCAAAGAGATCCAACCAATCCATCCTAAAGGAAATCAGTCCTGAATTTTCATTGGAAGGACTGATGTTGAAGCTAAAACTCCAATACTTCAGCCCCCTGATGCAAAGAACTGACTCGCTGGAAAAGATCCTGATGCTGGGAAAGATTGAAGGTGGGAGGAGAAGGGGATGACAGAGGTTGATATGGTTGGATGGCATCACCAACTCAATGAACGTGAGTTTGAGTAAGCTCTGGGAGTTGGTGATGGACAGGAAGGCCTGAGTGCTGCAGTCCATGGGGTCGCGAAGAATTGGACATGACTGAGCAATTAAACTCTACTGAACTGAACTGAACTACCTTTACTAGGAATGAACACTCTGGGAGGAGAAGTAGTTAGCGTATGAAAGACAGTAACCAGCCTCTACAGATTCTTCCATTTAAAACTCTTTGAACTGTCCTGGAGGATTTGGTAATTAGCATAAGGAACAGTAGAAATACATTTTCATTCTTAAAAGCAGCAGTGTTAAAATACATGGATTGGCCTACTTGATGGGTTAGGAGGCCAGTGAGCCCAGCCTTGAAATCCTTCCTAGGGACCCTAGTTTGATGAACTCAGGATCCCATGATTTCCTGAGGACTTTCTTACCTAGTAGGCTAGATGCTGCCATTACAGTACTGTAACATCTATCCTTGGAGATCCTTTCACTAGGGCAAATTTGGGGAACCTGGGGACAGAGACCAGTGCTCCACCAACCTCACAGGCAGAGGGATGGCAGTTCCATGTTCCTGTGTGCTGATAAATGCTTGTATGTGAGGCAGCATCTGAGATGAGGCTAACTTCACATTACTTTTCTCTCCATGAGATTATGCTCTCCCCTGCAGGAAGGGGGGCCCATTCCAGGGCCCAAGAGTGGACTCCTGTCTTACAGTGGGAAATGAATTATCCACATATGTGGACAAAACAAAAGATTTCATTGGGAAGGGATGTGCTAGTGGAAAGCAGAAGGATTAGGGAACCCAGGAGAACTTCTCTGCCATGTGGCTTGCAGTCTCAAGTTTTATGGTAATGGAGTTAATTTCCGGGTTGTCTCTGGCCAATCATCTTGCTTGGCCCTTATTTGGTCTGACTCAGGGTTCTTCCTGGTGGCACATGCATCTCTCAGCCAAGATGAATTCTAGCAAGAAGGATTCTGTAAGGCTGGCAGGACATATTATGGGCTGGTGTCTCCTCTCTCCTTTTGGCCCCTCATAGATTCTCCTGGTTAGTTTTTAGCAGCACCACCATGTTCCTTATCAGGACTTGTTGTTGCAAAAGAACAACTTACGCGAGTCATTATTATGCCTGGCCAAGATGGGTGGTTTTGGTCAGTGGTTCCTTACCGCTTCTAAGTACTGTGAAAGAAAAAAATCCCTAGACAGTGGGGAGATTATGTGGGTATTGCAATAAGGAGAATTTTCATTAATGAGGAAATTTTCAAAGAAAAAGAAGAAAGCCTAGGATTTTATAAAGGCAAATGAACAGGATATCATCCATTTGGGGATCCTTGAAGAAGGATGGAGACCAGACTTATCTTGGGCTATGCAGAGCAGGTTGGTCCTTTGAGGTTTTGTGGAAGATGAAGGGTAGGCAGATTTTTAAAAATAAGAGTGAGGTGCTTTCATAACCACTCCCATTTTCCAGGAGCACAGGACTCAAGTATGGTTCAACATTGTAACCACTGCGGGATGAACATGACATTGGCCTTGGTCATTTTGCAAAACAAGGAAGAAATGATCTTGGCTCACGGGGAGGGTGAGACAGTGGAGAAGGAGACAGCTGGATAGAATTGAGGATTATTTAGGTGATAGAACCAAGGGACTTGATCGTTGACGAAAAGAAAGAGAGTCAAATACCCCAATTAATGGGAGATTCTGGCTTAGGTAATGGGTAACTGGTAATGCTGTTTGTGAAAACACCAAAAGTGGACAAAGAATAGATTTGGGAGGAAATAATATTGAGTTTGATGTCTTTGTTGAGGTCTAGAATGTTCACCTACCATGTGGTATCTGACACAGAGATGCCTCCTAAGTTTTTGCAAAGGGCTCATAACACCGAAGCAGAGTATGGAAATTTGACGAAGGATCATTGACCTTTCCTGTTTCACAACTTGAGCTGCTCTCTACAAAATACATAGCTTAGAATACATCTTACTTTCCAAAACATGCTCACAAACCTGAAGGTGTCCATTAAGAGCTTAATGAAATTAACTGGTGATTTCCAAACAGAAGAAGAAAAAATCAACCCAGAATATTTGTGTGATTGAAAATCACCTGGAAATGTAAAACAGATCTCCTCTTTAGAAGAGAAAATAGTCTCTCCAAGTCTTTCAGTTTTGCCTCCTGTGCTCCAAACCCTCCAGCAATCTCTACCCTTTGCACAGTCTCTGCTCCACTTGGCAACATGCATCTGTTACTGGGATGCTGAGAGAGAGAAATCAGCCTGCTTTCTCTTCATGAATACAAAAACCCATTCCTCCCATGAAACATACAATTCCTGTAGAACAAGTCTGTGTGATAGAACTTGAAAACACAAACAGTTCAGCCTGAGGGCCTGACAGAGGAATTACAGGCTCAGATTCATTAGCTAATTACAATAAGTCACATCAGCTGGTACTTTAAAAACATGTATTGCCTGTTGAATGAGATCCTTGAGAATATTAGCATCTCATTTTCTGAATGGTGATATAATGTTTGGCTCTGTCAGTAGGCAATGTGTGGTGAGGAGTTAAAGCCATTTTTGGTGCAGGAAAAAGGCAACTGGATTGAGGGTCAGGATTTGTACATTTGGCCCCAGCTATAACTAACCAGGTTCATGACCTTGTGCATGAAACTTAACCCTGGGGATTTCGTTTCCTTGTCTCCAAAAGATAGACTCAACTTCATAGTCCAGGGAATTCAAATTATTCTTATCTAGTCTTCACTAAAAACAAATTAAAAGGGGGAAGCTGAATAACTTTACATTGGTGAATTTATGTTTGGTATTTGAAAAGAATTAAGCAAATTCATTGGTGATGGCTATATTAATGTGAGAAGACATGTCCATATATATTTTGGCAGAAGTTAATTATAGAAGATATATGAGTATTCGGGGACGATGAGGGACAGGAGTGACTGGATATTGCTCATCAATCTTTGTGCTCTGAGTTGTATTTTTTCACTGTCTGTCATGACCTTCTCCATCAATGGGAGAATCCCCCAAGCCTCCTTACTCTTGATTTCCTGGTGTTTCATCCCACACCTCTAGGTGAAGGATTCCAAACTTAGAATAATCCCTTCCTCATTCTGTAGTTACTTGGCTACGTCAGGGCTGGAAAATGGAAACACACAGAGAAAAAAGAATTTTAAAAGGCAATGGTATACCCATGGTGGATTCATGTCAATGTATGGCAAAACCAACACAATAATGTAAAGAAAATAAATGAAATAAATTCAAAATAAAAAAATAAAATAAAAGGCAATGGTACAGGATATCCAAGAACTGTGGGACAGCTATAGAAGCTATAACGTATGTGTAATGTGAGCACAAGCAGGAGAAGGGAAAGTTGCAGAAGAAATATTTAAAGTAATAATGACTGATGATTAATGTCAGACACCAAACCATAGTTCCAGGAACCTCAGAGGACATACAGAAAACCCACATTTAGGTATATCATATTCAAACTTCAGAAAATCAAATAAAAAGAAATGTAATCTTGAAAGCAGAGAAGGCAATGGCACCTCACTCCAGTACTCTTGCCTGGAAAACCCGATGGACAGAGGAGCCTGGTGGGCTGCAGTCCATGGGGTCGCTAAGAGTCAGACACAACTGAGTGACTTCACTTTCACTTTTCACTTTCATGCATTCGAGAAGGAAATAGTAACCCACTCCAGTGTTCTTGCCTGGAGAATCCCAGGGACGGGAGAGCCTGGTGGGCTGTCATCTCTGGGGTCACACAGAGTTGGACACAACTGAAGCAACTTAGCAGCAACAGTCTTGAAAGAAGTCAGAGAAGAAAGCACCTTACCCATTGAGGAACAATGATAAGAATTACATCTGACTTCTCATCAAAAACCATACAAGCAAGAACAGATTGGAGTGAAATTAATAAAGTATTGAGTCAAAAACAAAACCAAAGCAAAAAACAATCAACTAAATTTGTGTATCCCAAGAAACTATCATCAAAAGTGAAGAGCAAATAAAGACTTTCCATATTTGTTGACAAACAAAAATTGAAAGAAGTTGTTGCTAGTAGACCTGGTTTGCAAAAAATGCTACAAGAAGTTCTTCAGAGAGAAGGAAAATGACATCAAAAACTTTTCCTCATGAAGAAAGGAAAAGTGTCTGAGAAGGTGTAGAAAGAAAGTGAAGATGCTCAGTCGCATCTGACACTTTGCGACCCCATGGACTGTAGCCTCCTGGGCTCCTCCGTCCATGGGATTTTCCAGGCAAGAATACTGGAGTGGGTTGCCATTTCCTTCTCCAGGGGTTCTCCTCCACTCAGGGAGGGTCTCCTGCACTGCAGGCAAACTATGAGTGATGGTAAAATACAAACTTTAACTTTCATATTGTAAGAAGAAGTTGAGTTGAAGAGTTCTTTGTGTATTTTGAAAGTGTTCTTGCCCAGATATGTGTTCTGCAAATATGTTTTCCCAATCCATAGCTTGTCTTCCCATTCCCTTCACAGTTGTGCTTAGTGGAGCAGAAGTTTTCATTTTATGAAGTTTAGCTTACAAATTATTTCTCTCATGGATGGTGCCTTTGGTGTTGTATAGAAGAGTCATCACCATACCCCAAGTCATCTAGGTTTCCTCCTTTTATGTTCTAGGGGTTTTACAGTTGTACATTTTACATAAACTCCCACTGGAGTTCATAGCTCTCACAAATGTCCAGCCTGAGCCTCCAGCACCTCATCAGTTACATCGCAAGATCTCCTGCTCCAAGACTGGTTCCTAAGGTGGCTCCCTCTCATGGGTTTCTGCTCTGATTAGTTGTGATTCTCTCTGTCCTCCTCTTTGTCTCTAATTGGAGGGGCAGTAGTTTTCCCTGTGACCTGCCTATTTTAATGGACCTAAAAGGAGTTGTTTTTTATTTTATTTTTAAAAAATTTTGTTGGCAACTTTTTTTTTCCATTGTGATTTTGGTATTTGATCTAAGAAGAGGAACAAATTAATTTTTTTTACATTTTTGCCATGCTGCATGGCATGTGGGATCTTAGTTCCCTGACTAGGGATCAAACCTGCACCCCCTGCATTGGATGTATGAAATCTTAAACACTGTACCAGCAGGGAAGAGGGAAGTCTCTAAAAGGAGTTAATGATCTATCAGTTCTTTCAGTGTTTTTTGTTTTTGTTTTAACCTATAGTTAGGATGGAGTAGTGACTTCCTTTGCTCCTCTTACATGCTGGACCAGAGACTGAAAGAGTTCTTGCAGTAATTTTTCAGCTGCAATCTTTAAAAATTATTTTATTTAAAGATATGTAAATTCTTCTGGCACAATGATGACCAGTGGGAAGAACACCTGGGTTATGCTCCAAAGAGCTGAGTTTCTTCTTTGAAATACTCTGAGTCTGTGAGTCAGGACCAGCCACTTCGCCATTCAGATCTATTAGGAGACATGGAGCAAATCGAATTTCTTAACTTTTTTAGATATAAGGCATTTTGAACATTTGGCTCAGGCTCTGGATGGAGACTCTATCCAGCTAAAGATGCCCATTTGCCGTGAACTTGCTGGACCTGGAAATGGGTGCACAGCTCATCTATAACTCCATCTCTAAGCCTTTATGACTAATTCCAGTTTTCTAGCTAAATGTGAACTCCATACTTAAAGTTATTTCAAGATAGGTAAAATCCCACAATATGAGTACTACTAATACTTATTGAGCGCTTATAATGTGCCACATGCTAGTCCTTTTTATGGAATATCATTTTGGTCCTCACCAGGGTTTTAGGAGTGAGGCCAGTATGAGGGTCCCTATTTCACAGGATATGTAAAACATTAAGTATGTGCCAGGACCCATGCTGAGCAGATCCTCCTAATAGCCACCAAGGTTTGCATTAGAGTTGGCTACTAGTTTGTCATGCAGACTGGGACATTTTTCAGACTTGAAAGTAGCACTCCTAATAATTAGACCTGGAAAGTGAAAGTAGTGTTAGCTGCTCAGTCGTGTCCAACTCTTTGCAACCCCGTGGCCTGTGGCCTGCCAGGCTCCTCTGTCCGTGGGATAGCATAAACAGAGATTCTCGAGGGCAAACTGGGGTGGATGGGGCTTTTAGTTACCATCCTTCTCTTACAGAGGAGAAAACAGACACAAGAGAAGCAAAATAGCTTTCCAGAGGCTATATTCTAGTATGTAGACTAGATCTGATTCCAGGAATGTTGGACTCCAAAGCCAACATTTAGTCACAATATCCTGGGACAGACCAGTGAGTGGCGTCTGCACTAAATTTCTCAAGTGTCTATCTTCAAATATCCTTCTAGTTTGTATCATCAGTCTGCCCTTTTAGGCTAATTCCCTTGTATCTGACCATATATTGGTGTCAGTGACTTTAGAGATAAGCTAATGCAAGCTGAAAGATCTATGAAAACCAAAATTATGCTTCACTAGAAATGCTCACAATAGCAGATTTTTTTTTTTCAAGAAGGAGAGCCTAATTACCTTTCGAAATTCCAAAAATGTCAAACTGATTACGGTGTGTGCTTTTTTTATAACATCACATGCACCAGAGTTATTTTGGGATAATGAGCAATTTTAATCTTGCTTAATAAAAGCTGTTCACAGGGCACTTTAGGAGGGGCCCTGCCTATAAGTAGTTTTACTAAAAACCACTTTCCCCTTTCACTGGCATTTATTCAAGAGTATGCAAATTCTTCTAAAACCAGCAGCTGGATTTAGAAATCAAAAGGGCAGAGCTATGGACCTGAGTAAATTTTCTGTTTGTTTTTTTTTTTTCTAAGAATGTAGCTGATAAAAAAAGGTAAAACTGGATTTTGAATCTCACAAATTGTCTATGTGCTAATAAAAAACTGAGATGTGCTAAGTTTTAAATTTGAATTTGAACTTAAATTCAGGTTTGCAAGTTAAATTTTCAGATTTATTCAAGTCATTTCAGTTAATATGAAGAAATAAATATCAAAAGATATTTTAAGATAAAAAATGCTTAAGGAATATTTTTAAGGAGCATTTTTTTAACTTTTTAGGCAAAATGGAATAGGAAAATTTTATAGTGATACTCTAATCATAAAAAGGCAGTTGAAAATATGCATCTTAAATTATAGAGGATTCCCCTTGCTGGCCAACCAATAAGAATTCATAGAATCCATAGATACAAGTAAGATCTCATTCAAGAAACTGGAGCATTCATGACTTGGTCTTTGAGATGAAGATAAGTGGGCTCACTACAAAGTTTTTATGGCTCAACTAAGTGTTGTAAAAGTATTCCCTGCCCACTCTAGCCCTTCAATTTCTGAAATCCTGCCAATTACAGTGCTCAGACTCTTACCAGTAGAAATAGTTTTGTGAAAGGAGACCTGGGAGGTTCAGATGTATTGGGTGTTGATGGAAGCATCATGGAGCATAATTTTCTCTTGGGACTTTGATTATCCTCTGTTCTGACAAAAGCTTCTGCCTCTTCCAGACAATAAAGAGAGAAATATCCAATCAATCAATATAGGAGAACAAGGGGATTTATCTGTCACTTCCTGTTCTATAGTCTTTCTGATCTTAGGGAACTTAGCTTAGTTACCTTGTCTGATCATTGAAGATGTTAGAATTTTCTTCCTTACTACTCCCAATTTGTTTTTCCTGTTTCTATATCTATCTTGATTGCGAGAGCGTTTTATAGTTTTTTAAGGAGTTATGCATACATTCAGTGCCCTCTTGATCATCTTCCTTCACTGGTCCAATACTTATGTGTACTGTGGTGCAGGCTCTTCCATCCTGGTGGACAAAAAGCACTCCTTCTCTCAGGAAGCTCACAGTCTTGTACCTCCTTCCTTTCTGAAAGCTCTTCCCCTGCTTCCTCCTTTTCTATCCGCCCAGGCTACTCCACTATATAAAAATCCCTCTTTTATTCTGACCCTTTCGGCGGGTCAAAGTAATAACTTTTTCTTTTCATGCTTCCTTAATGGCTGCCGCTATTTAAGGACCTGGAACACCTGCCCCCCCCCCCCCCCCCATGCTATTGCGTCCTCCCCTTCTATGACCAAGGCTTCCTTCCTTACCAAAGAGCACAGATTAATTTAGCTTGGAGTTAGTGAATCACACTAACTCCTGATCCCCTGACATCATTAGATCCCAAAATGTTCTAACTGGGGAAAGTCAGTTTATACCTTTTCCCATATAACTAATTATACTAGAAATATCACTGGTATTTGAAAGCTCTCACAATTGGTACGTGAGCTCTACCAACTGTGCCCCAGATTACTTGGTGTTGATCCCTGTATAACACTGTTGGACAATAAGTTCCAGAAAGGCAAGCATGAGAAGACCATGAAACGATCACTGAACTCTTAGTCTTGATGACTTAGTCTGCTCTGCAGATGAGGAAACTGAGGCCTGGATCAGCAGAGTGACTGGTTCAGGGTCCCCCAGGGGGCAGACCTAAACTGCTCTCCAGGTCTCCTGGCTCTGGGGCATTCTCCCTCTTTACAGAAAATTTGAAAAGTTGAGGGGAAAAAAAAATAAATAAACCATCATATTATCTTCTAAAAGCAAAAGATTGCTGACATCTGGTATACTCATTTCAGACTCTTTCCATCTATAGGTTATAAACAGGGTCGCTACACTCAGTTGTGCAAGGTGCACACTGTGTCACCCCAGGAAGCACCATCCATATAAAATCCTGCATGATCCATGGTCGGGGCAGGGGGCCATGCAATAAAGCTGCACCACATACCACAGATAATACATACATGGGCATATTTGCTTTTCTCATAACTGAAAGCTGCCTGTATGATACTGTGATTTACTTAATGTGATATTGTGAGTATTTTACGCATTGTGAGAACTACTTCTAAAACATTTTACAGGGAATTCCCTGGTCGTCCAGTGGTTAAGACTACATGCTTCCAATGCAGGGGGATGCAGGTTTGATCCCTAGTCTGGGAACTAAGATCCCATATACCATGCAGCACAGCCAATATAAATAAATAAAATAAAACATTTTTCAGAGACCAAGTATTAATAACATTCCTTTAAGTGGCTGTGTGAAATCACATTTCACCATTACATAATTTTTCAAACCTTGGCATATTTCCAAATTTCTGCTATGAGTAATAATACCATTGCAATGAAACTTTTTTTGTGTATAAAGCTTTCCCCTTTATTTTAGGATTTCTTTAGTACACATTACTACGGTTAAAGGTAAAAATTTTGTGTAGCTTATAAGATATATTGCCAGATGACTCTTCAAAAGCATTGTATTTGTTTATATATATCCTTCCAAAGGGGTATTGAGGCTTCATTTCAGTAAATCCCACTGTTTTCTTAAAGTCAACACTTACTGTAGCTTTTACTTAATATTTTAAAGCAAATCTGGCTTGTCATCCCAGCAGAAAGAGGGAAATCTTCTGAGAAAAATAGCACCAGGCACAGTACATCTGACTTGAAATAAAAACCCAAAGGACTAAAAACCCTGGTAGAAAAGAACGTAGTTCACTCAGCCAACTTGCCTCCTATATTTGAGGGTCGTACTTTTGTAGATAATGCTGAAGCTGAAGCTCCAACACTTTGGCCACCTGATATGAAGAGCCAACTCATTGAAAAAGACCTGATGCTGGGAAAGATTGAGGACAGGAAAAGAAGGGGACAACAGAGGACAAGATGGTTGGATGGCATCACTGACTCAATGGACATGAGTTTGAGCAAACTCTGGGAGATAGAGAAGGACAGGGAAGCCTGGCGTACTGTAGTCCATGGAGTTACAAAGAGTTGGACATGACTGAGCGACTGAACAACAACATTTGTAGATACAAGGAGAAAAATAAATGAATAGCATATTTTTTCCCAAATGTTAATATTACTAAGACTTATTTACACACACAAGCCTGCTTATATCTGACAAACTTTTCTATGCTAAGCTCTATAAAAAGCTTTTGGGGACTTTAACATCAGGCCTAAGTCAGCAGTGTAGTTTACAGCCCTTAGCAAGGGTCAGGAAAGCAGAAGCATCAGCATCACTTGGCAACTAATAAGAAATGGTTAAATTGGAAGATTGGGATTGACATACAAACACTACGTATTGAAAGTAGATAACCAACCAGGACTTTCTGTATAGCACAGGGGAGGCTGCTGGATATTCTATAATAACTAAGTGGAAAAAGAACTTGAAAAAGAATAGATAATGTGTATGAAGTGAAGTGAAAGTCACTCAGTCGTGTCCGACTCTTTGCGACCCCATGGACTATACAGTCCATGAAATTCTCCAGGCCAGAGTACTGGAGTGGGTAGCCTTTCCCTTCTTTTTTTTTTTTTTTTTTTTTAATTTATTTATTTATTTTTTTATTATTGTTTTTGCCATACATTGTCATGATATCACCATGGGTTTACATATGCTTCCCCTCCGGGTCCCCCCTCCCTCCTCCCTCCCCCCCGGGAAATCTCGCTGCACCAGTCCCGAGCATCAATCCTGGGCTGGCGATTGATTAGACACATGACAATTAACATGCTTCAATGCCCTTCTCCCATATCATCCCACCATTACCCTCATCCACAAAGTCCTCAAGTCTATTCTATACATCTGCGTTCCTTTTGTTGTCTCCCATGTTGGGTTCTCATTACTGTCTTTCTAAATTCCATATATATGTGTTAATATACTGTATTGTTGTTTTTGTTTCTGGCTTACTTCACTCTGGATAATGGGCTCCAGTTTCGTCCATCTGAGTAGAATTGCTTCAAATGAATTTTTTTTTAATGCTGAGTAATATTCCATTGTGTATATATACCACAGCTTTCTTATCCATTCGTCAGTTGACGGGCATCTAGGTTGCTTCCATGTCCTGGCTATTGTAAACAATGCAGCGATGAACATTGGGGTGCACGTGGCTCTTTCAATTCTGGTTTCCTCGGTGTATATGCCCAGCAGTGGGATTGCCGGGTCATATGGCAGGTCTATTTGCAGCTTTTTAAGGAACCTCCACACTGTTTTCCATAGTGGCTGTACTAGTTTGCATTCCCACCAACAGTGTAAGAGGGTTCCCTTTTCTCCACATCCTCTCCAGCATTTATTGCTTGTAGATTTTTGGATGGCAGCCATTCTGACTGGTGTAAAGTGGGTACCTCATTGTGGTTTTGATTTGCATTTCTCTGATAATGAGTGATGTTGAGCATCTTTTCATGTGTTTGTTAGCCATTTTTATATCTTCTTTGGAGAAATGTCTGTTAAGTTCTTTGGCCCACTTTTTAATTGGGTTGTTTATTTTCCTAGAATGGAGCTGCAGGAGTTGTTTGTAAATTTTTGAGATTAATTGTTTGTCTGTTGCTTCATTGGCTATTATTTTCTCCCATTCTGAAGGCTGTCTTTTCACCTTGCTTATAGTTTCCTTTGTTGTGCAAA
This sequence comes from Antilocapra americana, assembly GCA_007570785.1. Taxonomy (NCBI): domain Eukaryota; kingdom Metazoa; phylum Chordata; class Mammalia; order Artiodactyla; family Antilocapridae; genus Antilocapra; species Antilocapra americana. The sequence goes on from ML660772.1 coordinate 8,644,849, forward strand.
AGCTTTTAATTTTAATTAGGTCCCATTTGTTTATTCGTGTTTTTATTTCCAATATTCTGGGAGGTGGGTCATGGAGTATCCCGCTTTGGATTATAGCAGAGAGTGTTTTGCCTATGTTATCCTCTAGGAGTTTTATAGTTTCTGGTCTTATGCTTAGATCTTTGATCCATTTTGAGTTTATCTTTGTGTATGGTGTTAGAAAGTGTTCTAGTTTCATTCTTTTACAAGTGGCTGTCCAGTTTTCCCAGCACCACTTGTTAAAGAGGTTGTCTTTTCTCCATTGTATATTCTTGCCTCCTTTGTCAAAGATAAGGTGTCCATAGATGCGTGGATTTATCTCTGGGCTTTCTATTCTGTTCCATTGATCTATGTTTCTGTCTTTGTGCCAGTACCATACTGTCTTAATGACTGTGGATTTGTAGTATAGCCTAAAGTCAGGTAGGTTGATTCCGCCAGTTCCATTCTTCTTTCTCAAGATTGCTTTGGCTATACGAGGTTTTTTGTATTTCCATACAAATTGAGAAATTATTTGTTCTAATTCTTTGAAGAAGACCTCTGGTAGCTTGATAGGAATTGCATTGAATCTATAGATTGCTTTAGGTAGTATACTCATTTTCACTATATTGATTCTTCCAATCCATGAGCACGGTACATTTCTCCATCTGTTTGTGTCCTCCTTGATTTCTTTCATCAGTGTTCTATAGTTTTCTATATACAAGTCTTTTGATTCTTTAGGTAGAAATACTCCTAAGTATTTTATTCTTTTTGTTTCGATGGTGAATGGGATTGTTTCCTTAATTTCTCTTTCTGATTTCTCACTGTTAGTGTATAGGAATGCCAGGGATTTCTGTGTGTTGATTTTGTATCCTGAAACTTTGCTATATTCACTGATTAGCTCTAGTAAATAGAATCCAACAACACATCAAAAAGATCATACATCATGATCAAGTAGGCTTTATCCCAGGGATGCAAGGATTCTTCAATATTCGTAAATCGATCAATGTAATACACCACATTAACAAATTAAAAAATAAAAATCACATGATTATCTCAATAGATGCAGAGAGAGCCTTTGACAAAATTCAACATCCATTTATGATAAAAACCCTCCAAAAAGCAGGAATAGAAGGAACATACCTCAACATAATAAAAGCTATATATGACAAACCCACAGCAAACATTATCCTCAATGGTGAAAAGCTGGAAGCATTCCCCCTGAAATCAGGGACAAGACAAGGGTGTCCACTCTCACCACTACTATTCAACATAGTTTTGGAAGTCTTGGCCACAGCAATCAGAGCAGATAAAGAAATCAAAGGAATCCAGATTGGAAAAGAAGAAGTAAAACTCTCTCTGTTTGCAGATGACATGATCCTCTATATTGAAAACCCTAAAGACTCTACGAGAAAATTACTAGCCTTTCCCTTCTAGGTCTGCAGCATTGCAGGCAGATTCTTTACCAACTGAGCCACCAGGGAAGCCCAGATACATGTATATGTATAAATAAGTACATCACTTTGTTGTACTCCTTAGAGTAACACAACTTTGGTAACCAACTATACTCCAATATAAAATAAAAGAAATGCAAAACTTCAGGTCCCACCCAGACATATGGAATCAGAACTTGCATATTAACAAGATCCCCAGGTGATTCATATGCCCATTGGAATTTGAGAAACACTGGTTGTATGTCCTAGGGGAATGAAGCCCAAGTTCAAGAGTAACAAAAATATGTTTGGACAGAGGACAAGGAAAAAACATATGTATACCAAAGGGGGAAAAGAGGTGGGGTAAATTCGGAGACTGGGATTGACATATATACACTACTGATACTACGCATAAAATAGATAACTGATGTATAGCATAGGGAACTCTACTTAGTGCTATGAAAGTGAAAGTCACTTGACATACATACACTACTGACACTACACATAAAATAGATAACTGATGTATAGCATAAGGAACTCTACTTAGTGCTATGAAAGTGAAAGTCACTCAGTTGTGTCCAACTATTTGGGACCCCATGGACTATACAGACCATGGAATTCTCCAGGCCAGAATACTGGAGTGGGCAGCCTTTCCCTTCTCCAGGGGATCTTCCCAACCCAGGGATCAAACCCAGGTCTCCTGCATTGAGGGCTGATTCTTTACCAGCTGAGCCACAAGGGGAGCCCAAGAATACTGGAGTGGGAAGCCTTTCCTTTCTCAAGCAGATCTTCCCAATCCAGGAATTGAACCTGGGTCTCCTGCATTACAGGTGGATTCTTTACTAACTGAGCTATCAGGGAAGCCCATTTTACTCAGTGCTATGTGGTGACCTAAATGGAAAGAAAATAAAAAAAAGAGAGACCACGTGTGTATATGTATTGCTAATTCACTTTGCTGTACAGTAGAAACTAACACATTGTAAGGCAACTCTACTCCAATAAAAATTATTAATAATAAAAGATTCTGAGACAAAGCTGTGATGGAAGACCAAAGAGGGGAAATACTAAATCATTCCAGTGTATGCTTTCTCTCTCTCTAATTTTTTCCTTTTTTTGCAGCTTAGCAATAAAATTTTCAAAATTGGTTAAAAACAATTATGTTTGGAAATGACACCCGAAACATTCAAATTCTCACTGTGCTCAGGTCAGGTGTCCTTGGAGCTAATCCCACCAGAGCACAGATAAAATGACAGAAACCCTTATCACATTCTGTTAGAATCATTTTCTTGTTTTTATTTTTCCTGTATTCAATAATTTTTGAGGGGTGTTTCTAAGAAAGAGTACTATAAACTAAATGGTCATTCTTTTTTTAAGGGAAATGAGCTCCATTTTTTATTTCTTTCCAAGAGCCACTTTGGAGGGAAAAACAGTGAAAATTCCATTGGTAAATCTCTTTATAAGAGAAATATATATTTTTACAACTAAAGCAGATCTGCCTTCAGACTCCCCTTCATTTCTTTTACAGCACAGTTAAATCTTATGCTTAATCACTAGTGAAATTGACTTTTGTTAATATTCTATTTCATATTTTAATGTCTTATTTGACAGGTGTAGTTGAGTTACTGGCAAGCATCTAATTTATGTCAAAGCTAATATTATTTTCCCAGAGTGGAAGTTTTCCTTTTCTTGTCTCAGTCCTAAGGTAATTTTGTTTCTTCTCTTTTTCAGAAGAAGATGAATTGTGAAAGCAAAGTTGAATAACATATGTTAAAAGTTGTTGTGAGAAGTAAAATGTATCAGAGTTATTTTAAAATACTTGAAAATATATATGTATTTATTCCAGAGATGACTTAAAATGGCTGAGTGTCAACTAAACATTAAATGCTAGAGAAAAATTCCAAGTGTTATATATTAACCAAAGGCAACTTTTCTGAGTAATTTGAGATTGGAGAAAAATGGAATGGAAGCTTTTGTAGGAGAATATTTTCACTCAGTCTCAGTTCAAATTTGTCACTTCATTTAATTCTATTACTGTTTCCATAACCTTGAAGCCTCAGGAGCATATGCAGTTCTGTTTTTTAGATCCCTCAGGTGTGGTATCTATCTGGGATGGGGAACAGTAACATTGTTAAAACAGAAGAGGAAGCATCTTAGGAAACCCAAGAAGGCAATGATGTTAACTGAGCATCTACTAATTGCCAACAATATTTGTCCATGTCACAGGCACTGCTGTATCAGAACTCTCAATAACTGTGTATTATTGTCTCTGTTTCCACGGAACAAATGATTAATGATTAGAGAAATAGCCATAAGCATATATGCATTTGAAGTGGTAAAATCTAGAATTAAAAAAATGAGACACGTTTCAGCTCATTTCAGTTGCTCAGTCATGTCTGACTCTTTGCAATCCCATAGACTGCAGCATGCTAGGCTTCCCTGTCCATCACCAACTCCCAGAGCTTAGTCAAACTCATGTCCATCGAGTCAGTGATGCCATCCAACAATCTTGTCCTCTGTCATCCCCTTCTCTTCCTGCCTTCAATCTTTCCCAGCATCAGGGTCTTTTCAAATGAGTCAGTTCTTCGCATCAGGTGGCCAAAGTATTGGAGTTTCAGCTTCAGCATCAGTCTTTCCAATGAATATTCAGGACTGATTTCCTTTAGGATTGACTGGTTGGATCTCCTTGTAGTCCAAGACACTCTCAAGAGTCTTCTCCAACACCATGGTTCAAAAGCATCAATTCTTCAGTGCTCAGCCTTCTTTATGGTCCAATTTTCACATCCATACATGACTACTGGGAAAACCATAGCCTTGACTATATGGACCTTCATTGACAAAGTAATGTCTCTGCGTTTTAATATGCTGTCTGAGTTGGTCATAACTTTTCTTCCAAGGAGCAAGTGTCTTTTAATGTCAAGGCTGCAGTCACCATCTGCAGTGATTTTGGAGTCCCCCAAAATAAAGTCTGTCACTGTTTCCCCATCTATTTGCCATGAAGTGATGAGACCGGGTGCTATGATCTTAGTTTTCTGAATGTCGAGTTTTATGCCAGCTTTTTCACTCTTTCACTTTTATCAAGAGGCTCCTTTGTTCTCTTTGCTTTCTGCTATAAGAGTGGTGTCATCTGCATATGTGAGGTTATTGATATTTCTCCCGGCAGTTTTGATGCCAGGTTGTGCTTCATCCCAGCCTCGTGCTTTGTATGATGTACTCTGCATAGAAGTTAAGAAAGCAAGTGACAATATACAGCCTTGACACACTCCTTCCCAATTTGGAACCAGTCTATTGTTCCATGTCTAGTTCTAACTGTTGCTTCCTGACCTGCACACAGATTTCTCAGGAGGCAGGTAAGATGGTTTGATATTCTCATCTCTTTAAAAATATTCCACAGTTTGTTTTGATCCACACAGTCATCTTTGGCATAGTCAATAAAGCAGAAGTAGTGTTTTTCTGAAGCAAAACATGATGTTTTTCTGGAGCAAAATCAAGCAAAATGGATACATTTGCTTGATTTCAAAGCTCATGTTTCTCTACCACAGTGCTGCAAAAATGATACCATCTCTAACATTACATATCCCCTGATTTCTGTTAGTAACCTGTACATGAAAAGAAGGTGTATTTTTTTATACAATAAATAGGAGTAAATACCACAGCAAGAGATTCATCCTTGGGCTTATCTCTTTTGAGAAATCCTCAATCTCCCTGGCATCAGTCAACATTTCCAGGCTTATAGGGACTCCAGAAAGCCTTCTGCTCTACCTTTGCTTAACCAAAGTAATATTGTTTATGATTTTATCTTTTATTGGACTAGTTTTACCTTTTTAAAGGATTTGTCTATCTCAAGGAAGCTTCTTCTAAATTTTAGCTTCCATCTGCTCTCTGGAATGGACTATTACAACTATTCATTGACTGTGTTCCAGCTATCAAAACTCTACCTTGAAAGATGGCATTCTTAGCCAATGTGGATGAATTAGAGGCCATTGGAATCCCTAAGGAGACACCACACAAGTGTGGAGGGGTTGCTGTTCTATTTATCATTGCTTGGAAATTGACCTCTGGTAAATATTATAAGCACTTTGGCATTATAATACCAAAGGCCTGGTGGTATTAAGGCATGATTTATTTGACTTTATAGACTTTGTTACATTAGGAAATGTTCTCATTGCCAAGACCACCCTTTCCAAGGACAATTCTCAGCTAGGAAACACTTGTTTTCAAGCCTTTAAAATCCACTCATATCTAACAGGATAAAAATGTAGTTGGTCAACTAGGTATTGTGCTGGGAGCAGTCAGGATGCCCCCTCGCTCGGATGACTGAGAAGGAAACTGCAAAGCGGATTTTCCTTCAGGGCATCCCAAGGCAAGGCCCCTCCTGGTATTTTTCTTGGGAAGTTCTGTTTATGCTCTGAATGTTACCTCATCTCAGTAGGTCAGTCCCAGTTAGAAATAATTCATCCTGAGATAATTCCCTCACACCTTATTTCCCCCAGGGGATTGGGGAAGGCAGATTCCCTTCCCTGGGGACAAAGGAGGAATAAGGGACATTTAAATAGATTACTTCACCTCCTACTCTTTACTGGGGAGTTTCTTTCTACTTAGATTGATGTACTTATCCAAAGTATGCTGGAGACAATCAAATGATAAACATACTAATGTTAAATCTAATTATGCAGAAATCCGACTTTTGCAAGGAAAATGAGCTTAAGGTTAAAGTTGTTGATGATAGGCAGAAAACAAGATTGTATAAAATAACATGTGATGTAATGGGTGTGTTTCTTGGGTATAAAAACTGTAAACCAAAAACAATAAAGAGAGAGACTGCTCTATCACCACACATCGACTCAGCTCAGTTCTTCTTCCGCCGACGCCACTCATCCCTCAAGACCCCCGGACCCCACCGAGGCTGGACCCCAGCAGTATTGGTTCTGTTATCCTTTCTTAAAAAGTCATCAAAACATTTTCAGTGTGATGATCTAACAAGTCCTCCCAATAAGATCAATGGTGTGCTTCCTTAGCTTTCATTTAAACTGAGGGTGTTCTTGTATGAAATTTACTGGACTTCAGATCAGGTTTTTGCATAAATGCTTTTCAAACACCATTAAGTATACCCTCCACACTTCTGAACCATCTCAAGTAGGCAGGCCTATTCCAGAGAATGAGGTCATTCTGCATCCAGTTTATAAATGGAGAGATCCAAACCTAAGTTAGCTTCAATAACCAGAGCTCAAGAATGTGCCTCAAAAACTCAAATTAATGGAAGATACAGTCTCAATTTCATAAATACTTCACTAGTCCCTTTCAGGTTTAATTTCTATTCCCTTGGATATTTTGAGTGTAATTAATGGTTAACCTTGGTCAAACTGCTTAACTGCTCCAAGACCCAATTTCATCACTGGTACAAGAGGGATAATAATTGTAGTACCTCATAAATTTATCATCACGATTACATGAGGTAATCTATATAAATGCTTACCTTAATGCCTTGAATGAGCTCAGCAGCTGAGAGATGTCAGCTCTTACCTTCCCCTTTGCTGCTATGGGTCATGCTCAGTTGAAAAAAAAAAAACACTCTCTTTGTTGTTGTTCAATTTTAGCAAAGTTAAGATTTTTCTCAGCTTGCCCTCAGGACTGTGGTTTAGTTAACAAATGTGACTCAGTGGCAGAATCACCCAGGGTGCTCTTCAGAACACACATTCCTTGCCTTAGCACCCCTAGCTTGGTCCCTCTGAGCTTCTGCATGAGGGCCTCTGAATCTGGGGGTTTTATTTTCCTGGTGGGGAGTCTAATGATTGCCAGGACAGAGAACTATTTTCCTACAAGGTAGAAAGTACTTACTTAACCCTCTTCTCTTAGTGCCTTTGGAAATTCAGGTAGGAACAGGGAAAGGGGAGTTTAAGTATCACCTTAAAACTGGTGATATTTCACCTTAGAGCACTCAAATATGTGTGCATAAGTTCTCATTGCCCAGAAGTACACACGCTGGATGTGGCCCATAAGAAGCAGTGCCCCAGATGTGCAGATTCTGAAGGTAGACTGGGTCCTGGGGTCACACTGTTTTCTGGGGCTTTGAATGAATGCCCAGTGAACTTCAAAAGCCAAAGAAAAGCATTGTAGGAATTTTCTCTTCTTAATATTTGATGGCCTTCTCTGGCAAGAAAAAGTCTTACTTTGCATTTGGAAAATGGGAATGAGCAAGACTCCCTGCTCCTGGAGGTGGGTTGAAGATTGAAGGGCCATATACTTCTACACCCAGTCCCTGGGGCCTTTCAGGCAGTCTTAGGTACTTTTAAAATGACAAATGTTTCTTAAAATGGTTGTGGCATGCATTTCGGGTAACTGATAGAAATGTTACATACTGTTTTTAATGTAGATTCTTGTTTTATTTCATGCTCTGCATTCTCAGGAAGACGTGTAGCAAAGCATTTCACTTTCCCAGTCAATTCCATTCTTCCCAAAGGCTCTCTCTTCCGCTTTCTTCAGCCATCTCTCGTTTGTCTTTTCAATCTTCCTTAAACCCTGAGACAGCCTCCTGCTGCCATGGCCCCACCCCAGCCTGCCCTCATTCCCTCTCACTATGGTCAAATGACAGTTTGGCTGGTCTTCAAGTCCTTTAAGAATCGCCTCTGGTCTCTTGGCTAGAGAAACAGAGGAAGGGGTACAAGACTCTGCACCCCAAAGGGGTTTTTTTTTTTTAACAAAGTCAGCTGCGCCTTCAGGGTTAAAGGAGCGATGTTTTTTCCAGGTGTTAAACTTTGACTTTTTCTCATAAGCGTTGATAGTCTTTTTTCTTTTGCCATTGCCTTCAAAATACTGCAATTCTTTTCTCTCTGGCCTTGGAGTTGTCTTGGTTATTAATTCAAAAATTATAAATTTCTTGATCACCTGTTGTGGCAAGAACATAACTTATTTTGCATCCGTCTCCTTTCCTCCTTGGGGACACCATATGTCCATTTTTGGCTTCTACCCTCTTTTATAAACACAAAAGTGGAAAGGTTTGGCTTTATTTAGTGAGTATCTTTTATGTCAGTAAATTATATATGTCCCTCTGTTGCAATCTCAGCCGTCTCTCCTTCACCCATTTATCTTCCATATTTGAAATGTTTCATTTATTCTAGCCATTTACACAATAGTGCTTTTAATTAACACCTTGCACTTTTAAAAAATACATGTAGAGTTTATAATCTATCTTGGCCTCTTTAGTGTTGAACCTACAAACAGAAAACATTCTTTCCCTTTCACCTGCTATCAATAGTTTATTTGTACATCGTTGTAGAAAAGTTTATTGCATCATATTTATCCTGTATCCAAATAAAGCCATGACGTTGCATATGTTTAAATTACATATATTGCCACACTGAGAAAGATAAATATTGCATGGTATTGCTTACATGAGGAATCTAAAAGGAAAAATCAAATTAATAGAGACAGGGATTTAAAAATATTTGCCAGGTGCTGAGACATCAGGAAAAAAGGGAGAGGTTGGTGAAGGATACACACTTTCAGTTATAAGATGAAGTTCTGAGGATATAAGGGTAACATGGTGACTCTAGTTGAAAACACTGTTATATAATTGAAATTTGCTAAGACAGTAGAACATAAACGTTCTTGCCAAAAAAATAAATACATGTTAGGTGATTGATGTAACTAGTTAATTAACTAGTGGGAATCCTTCCACAATGGTTACCCATGTCAAATCACCATTCTATACACTTCAAATATCTTACAAGTTTATTGGTCAGTTATACCCTAGTACAGCTGAGAAAAGTGAGTATGTGGGTCTCTTTTGTCACCCTCATTGTGTTTCACGTGGTCTGCAGTCCTGGAGAACACCAGTCCTTGGAAGTGGACTGGTGGAGGAGGGGCAGTCTGCAGTGTGGAGGGGAAGAAAGTAGAAGTTGCCACAGGAACTGAGGTGCTTGGTGGTTGGCCTCTTCTCCAAGGCACTCACCTGCACCAGCCTGAGCCTGCCTGTCATCATTGGCTATCATCACTGATAATCCATAGGGTGCTATCAATTTGAAGGGGAGGGCATTTGTTTCTGAACCAGGTGAGCCCAAAGGTTCACTACAGAAGGAACCTTCTGAGGGATGTCTTGAAGACTACCCAGGACTTTGCCAGGTGAGGTCAGTGGAAAGAGGACTTGGTGAAAACACTTTTTCTGATGGGAGCAGCCTCTGGCGATTGATCTCTTTATGAGGGTCATTCTGCCTTTGATGTATGGGCTGTGGCTATAATTTCATAGATCAAGATCTCCTTCAGAAATCCCCTGTCTTTAGAGAACAATGGATAGATAGCATCATGGGTGGCACAAAGGGGAAAAACAAAATCACTGCAGACACTGCAGTTGGATTTCTTTTTGGTATTTCTCATACTGATTAAAATAGATAAAATCAATCATCAGTTAAAATAGAAGCGGGTTAAAGTTTGAAAAGCCATCTTCTTACAGAAAACTGAGTTTCAGAAATAGAAAAGGGGGGTGGGGTGGGTGGGATACTAACGTCTGTGTGCCCAGTCCTGTGCAAGGAGTTTCACATAGTTAATTTCATCCTTCTCTGTGGTACACTTACAACATCATCTTATATGTGAGAAACATGGGGCCCAGGGAAGCATGAAGGCATCACCTAGACAAACACCTGGGTAGCTGGCAAAGCCAGGGCCAGAACAGATGTGTTTTGTTTCTATTTCCAACCATCTTCCCACCACACTGTACAGGGATAGGTTCAGCTCTGTGCTAAGTTGGTCACAAATTGGTGTTTTCAGATTCACAACTAATGCATCAGTTGGTTAGTTCTAAATATAAGTGGACATTGCCTTAATTTTGAATACAATGAAAAATGTCTAATTTATTTGGGGTGGGGAGTGGGAAGGAGGAATTATTAGGATCTCTCAGAGTCCAAGAAAGACATCGGTAACTTGCGCTTTGTTGACACTCCAGGTATACTCAAATAGAAAGATATACCAACAGAGTATTGTAAAAACTGCAGTCTGTTTTCCACACTTACATTAGCAAATGAGTCATTTCAAAAATGAAATGAAGCATGTTATGTATAAGTTAGTCCAAGACTTATGAAAATATTGACCTTGCATGTGCTGGAAGATATATATATATATACACACACACATAGCAAAAGAGTCTGTTAATGGGATGAGTTTTAGAAAACATCTTCTTTCAACTTGGTCATTGTATCTCAGTGAGTAGATAAAGAGGTTCCTTTGGAGATAAAATCACACATCTGAAACCTAAATGGGAGGCCTAGACTAAATGACCCTCCCTGCTGTTCAGTGATAGGCTCCTTATCAGCATTCTTTCAAGGCCCTGCCCTGTTTAGGAAACCCCCAAATCCTAACTGGCCGCTGTACATGAGAGTGGGTGTCTGCTCTGACCGTGTGGCGTGATGGGATGTTCCCTGGAGCTACTGGCATCCTCGGGGTTTGCTCAGGCTCTTATCTGCCCTGTTTTCAGCTTCCTTCTAGGTCATGCTATCACACCTCTGCGTAATTTGCGGTGACCCTGATGTCCTTGTTTTGCTATCAGCATCCTGATTGCTGCTTCTCCACTATCTCTTACTGCAAGGCAGTACTGATAGGGAAGGGGCAGAGAGCTTAGCAGGTCTGGGGAACGCCCCCCAGCCGGCAGAGGGCGAGGCAGCTGGACTGCCTTTGGCAGACAGGTTCTCTCCCCTCCCAAGCCTGGCAAGCCCTTCTTCCCCACTCCCACCCCTCCACCTCCCTCTATGGCTGGGGACAGGCTCCAAGGCAGGCAGTAGATCTGGAACATCATTCCTTCCAGGCAGAGCTCGGCCCCGCCCCTTACCAGCTTGCTGTGTAAGACTTCCAGGACTGCTTCCCAGCACCTCCCTGAGGAATGATGCAAGAGCACCACAGACTCCTCATATCCCAGAGCTTATGGATAAATCTGAGTGAGGCGAAACCTGGAGTCCCTTGGGCAGTGGCATGCCATCTGCCTTCTATTTGGGACCAGACAGCCCTTGCAAGTGGACTACAGGGTACTAACCGTGTGTTAATAGTCTTGGAAGATGAAAGCCTTCCACTTTGCCTCTAATAACTCCCACCCTTGGGCTGCATGGGGATAAGCTGCCTGGGAGGGCCACCAGCAAGTCAGCTGCTGGTGATAGAAGGGAATTTCAAATAGGCAAACATAAAGTTGCTTTTAATATCCCTCTTTTTCATGGCAACCTGATGTGTTCTGTATCTTTGTTTAAACACTTGCAGATTTAGATGGACTTAACTTTTCCTGGCTCCTATGAATAATCTCCATCACTCTGTCCCTTTCCCAGGGGTACACTTGTTTGTAGAGCCTCTGTCTCTAAGGCCAAGTGCCTGATCATCCTTGCACTGTCCTCCAAAAGAGGCAGGCCAGCTGCAGGGCCCCTGCAGAGGGACAGGAGGGTGTGAGGCCAGCCCGGACCAGACCAGACTGCCCAGCCCAGCCCCCAGTGAGCACAGCCACTCACCAGCCTGCGGGCAGCCCTCCAAATGCCTTTGTTTTCCTCATGATTCTTGCACGCTCATCCCTGCAGGATGCACTAATGGGGTTGGAATGGGTCTTTGGCAGAAAGCAGTGGCATCTGTCAGCTCTCTTTCACCAAGACTCCAGCTCAGAACCAGGCTCTGGTCATGCATTTCCTCCGGTTGGCCAGTCAGGTTATTGATGGCTCTGTTCTGTAGAAATGGGGGCTGAAGCTGGGTAGCTCCCCAGGCTCTGTTTCTATCTCTAAAGCCACATGAAGTTTCTAATGGTACAAAACAGACTGTAGCATTTGCAGAAGAGAAAGAAAACCACACTAACAAATACCCACCCAGACCACACAACATGAAGGGCAAAGGGAGACAGATGCTATAGCAGTGTGCTATTGGGACTTCGAAGGGGGTTTCAGATTCCTCCCTGCACTGTCCATGAACCAGTAAGACTCTGGGAGAAGGGCCATGGGTCTAGAGGATACTTCATCTGTCTTGGCATTGGATCCTGATCTGCACAAGCAGGCACAACTTGCTTGCTCTGAAGCATTCTGCATCATATCTACATCACCCCAGCTCTCTACTGCCTTTACTCTAGGGTTGGTCTTCTCATTGCCAGTGCATCCTAAATGCTGCAGGTAGATATTTTCCCAAAATAAAGTTCTAACCCTGACCAAGCAAATCTGACACTTCTACCTACCTGTTCCTTATTCACTGATCCCCCCACTCCCCACACACAGATGCACAGAGGCATTCATAGTGCTTAATGTCTCACCATCTGTAGGATGTGGCTTAAATACCTTCTTTTAACAAAGTCACCCTGACCTGGCCATTGCTATCTTTGCTTGTCTCAACTTTGCTCACTTTCTCCCACAATTGGGCCCAGCTGTTTTTGGTTTTGGAATTTTTTTTTTTTCCCTTAGAGGTAGTGAACTCTTTCTGTTGTTCACACTTCTGGGCTTCTATTTGCTCTTCTGTATTTCTGGAAGGCTTCCTCTTTCTCTTCTTCTAATTAACTACTGTTTATCCTCTGGATTCTAAATGCCACATCCTATTTAAATCTCCCTCTTCTATGCTTTCCTAATACCCAGGCATCCTTATCACAACATCTCACTTTGTTGTGACTGCATAGTTTTTAGCAGTCTTGCTTGCTCTGAGAGCTCTGGAGTCAGCATCCACCTTGCTGTCACTGTCTTCCCAGTGCCTACCATCGTGCTTGCAAGCCCTGGGTACACAGTGAATATTAGTTGCATGGATGGTGAGCTGAATGAGAGAATAAAGAACTGGTGAGTCTTTGTTTCTCACCTGGATAGGGAGCCACTCAGCAAGGGTGTGTAGTTCCAAAGATTCTTCTAAATGCATTTACTTTTCTTCCTTTCTTTCTGCTTAAAGTTCCCATAGTTCATGACATCTTACACAGCAGCTCGGGTGTTTTTCCATCCGTGTAGCTGAGTTATGCTCACACTTGCTCTTGCTGAAGGACTGGTTATCTGCCAACCTCATCACTGAAGAAGGATAAGGATTGGGGTAGATGGTACTGTCCATTCAGATGTGACCCACTGTAGAGATAGGAAATAACTTCAGGATCATTGTGGGATGTGAGGCCATGAAATGCTGTTATAATCTCTCCTCTTAAAAATGATGGCCGTGGAGTAAATTTTTTTCTATTGAAGTATGGTTGATTTACAATGCTGTATTATTTCGAGGTGTGTCACACATGTGACTCAGCTATACACACACACATACGTATATATATATTATATATATTTATACAAGATATACATATATATATATTCTTTTTCTGATACTTTTCCATTATAGATTATTATGAGATATTGAGTATATTTCCCTGTGCTATATAGGTCCTTGTTGTTTATCTGTTTTAAAAATAGCTGAAACTGCAATACTTTGGCCACCTGATGTGAAGAACTGACTCATTGGAAAAGACCCTGATGCTGGGAAAGATTGAAGGCAGGAGGAGAAGGGGATGACAGAGGATGAGATGGTTGGATGGCATCACCGACTTGATGGACATGAGTTTGAGCTAGCTCCGGGAGTTGGTGATGGACCGGGAAGCCTGGCGTGCTGCAGTCCATGGGATCGCAGAGTCGGACATGACTGAGCAACTGAACTGGAAAATAGTGTATATCTGTTAATCCCAAACTCCTAATTTATCTCTCCTTCATCTTTTCACCTTTGTTTTTTATGTCTGTTTGTTCATTTTTTATGTCTGTGAGTCTATTTCTACTTTATAAATAAGTCCATTTGTATCATTTTGTTAAGATTCCACATATAAATGATACACGGTATTTGTTTTTCTCTGTTTGACTTACTTCACATAGTATAATAATCTCTAGGTCCATCCATGTTGCTGCAAATGGCATTATTTCATTTTTTTTTGCGACTGAGTAGTATTCCATTGTATATATGTACCACATCTTTTTTGTCTATTTATCTGTCAATGAATATTGAAGTTGTTTCCATGTCTTGGTTATTGTAAGTAGTGCTGCTATGAACTTCGTGGTGCATGTATCTTTTCAAATTAGAGTTTTCATCTTTTCCACATACATGCTCAGGAGTAGGATTTCTGGATCATATGGTAACTCTGAAAGTGAAAAGTGAAAATGTTAGTCTCTCACTCGTGTTGGACTCTGTGTGACCCCATGGACTACAGGCTGCCAAGCTCTGTCCATGAACTTCTCCAGGCAAGAATACTGGAGTGGGTAGATATTTCCTTTTCCAGGGGATCTTCCCAACCAAGGGATCAAACCTGGGTCTCCTACATTGGCAGGCAGATTCTTTACCAGGGAAGAATTCTTTACAGGCAGTTTCTTTACCAAAGCCACCAGAGAAGCCCATAAAAAATGATAACTCTATTTTTAGTTTTTTAAGGGGCCTCCTTCCTGTCCTCCATAGTGGCTGTACAAACTTATATTCCAACCGTACAGTGTAGGAGGGTTTCCTTTCCTAATACCCGAGCCAGCATTTATTATTTGTCGATATGTTGATATTGACCATTCTGTTGAGTTGATGACAGGGGTAACTTTTAAATCTTGTATCATTCTGTAGGTTTGTCAGACTGATGAAAAGTCTATGTAAATGTTTAAGTGATATGTATCATCTGTGGATGCATAGGCCAGTTGAACTACCATCATATACTGGAGACACTGTCTCTTCATTTTTTGAAACAGTGGTAACCACTTCAAAACATGAAAGGAAAACATAAGTGTTGTTTATTGACTTATTCAATATAGATTCACTAAAAACCTCAAGTTCAAAGAAACTGATGCTGTTGAAGAAAAATGTACTCATTTTCTGCCCACTTCACTTCTAGACCAAATGGAACAGGGCCATATTGCTCCTCCTGGTCCCTCTCAGACATTGTCACCTCTCTGCCTTCCCAACGCCAACCCTTGCACTCAGACATACATCCATCTCAGCATTGCCTCCCACTCCCCACCTTGTTGCCTCTGTGGGGTTTGGCAACCTCTCCCTTTCCATTCTCCCCTTTCCTCAGCTTATTTCTGTTGTCTTAAAATGTAATTTTGAAATATTTACACTAGATAATATCTCTCTTTTTTTTAATCTTTATTACCTTTATTTTCACAATCAGGATCTGTTACCTCAACTTTCTCACTCTTTCCTATGGACTGAATTGTGTCCTCCACCAGCCAAAATTTTACACAATGAAGTCCTAACCTCCAATGTGACTATGTATGGAGATAGGACTTTTACGAGGTGATTAAGGTTAAGTGAGGTCATAAGGGTGGGGCCCAAATCCTATAGGGTTGGTGGCCTTATAAAAAAGAGGAAAAGGAAGAGCAATCTTGTCTTCCCCACCATGTGCGCACACACACACACACCAGAGAGGCACAATGATGAGACAATGGTCTGAAAGTCAGGAAGAAGGGCTTATACCACCAAAAGCCTACTGGACTTTGATCTTGGACTTTCAAACCTCCCAAAGTGAGAAACTAAATTTTTATTGTTTGATCCCTAGGTCTGTGGTATTTGCTACAGTCAAGTCAAATTTGCTACAGTCCAAGTCAACTTAGACTAAGACACTAATCAACCCACTTGTATCTAGTTTTTGGGTCAGTTACACCACAGAGGCAGCTTCCCATAATTGGTCAAGGCCAGGACCTGGTTTCACACTTCTTCCTCCTTGACCCACACAGTGAGGAATGCTCTTAAGCACCCCTTTCAGCTCTCTTCTGCTTCTCCTAAATCTGCTCTAAACCTTCTTTTCTCCTTAAGTAACTCTTCCTCTTATTCCTCTCCTCTTGCCAATACTGACATTTTTTCAGTTTCAGTTCAGTTGCTCAGTTATGTCCAACTCTTTGTGACCCCATGAACCGCAGCACACCAGGCCTCCCTGTCCATCGACAACTCCTGGAGTTTACCTAAACTCATGTCCATTGAATCAGTGATGCCGTCCATCCATCTCATCCTCTGTCATCCCTTTCTCCTCCTGCCCTCAATCTTTCCCAGCATCAGGGACTTTTCAAATGAGTCAGCTCTTCACATCAGGTGGCCAAAGTATTGGAGTTTCAGCTTCGACATCAGTCCTTCCAATGAACACCCAGGACTGATCTCCTTTAGGATGGACTGGTTGGATCTCCTTGCAGTCCAAGGGACTTGCAAGAGTCTTCTTGAACAACACAGTTCAAAAGCATCGATTCTTCAGCACTCAGCTTCTTTTATAGTCCAATTCTCACATCCATACATGGCTACTGGAAAAACCATAGCCTTGACTAGATGGACCTTTGTTGACACAGTAATGTCTCTGCTTTTTAATATACTGACATTTTATCAATATTCTAATCTTGGTTCTAATACTCTGCATGTCCCCTGGGGGTGACATTTTAGACTCTTATACTATCTCATCCTAGTTTTCTATGGGTCCTAACTCTACATCTCCAAATCAAATATTTCTCTGAGAAGCACAGCCTGGATCCCTTTAGCCTAGTGGGTATCTATACTTTAGCACCTATACTTAGAGACACCAGGAATTTTATCTCTCAAGAGCCATCTCTCCTCGTACACTAATGGGTTCTTTCATGGTTCTTAACTTAACTAATACCACCATCAGTCACCCATTCCCTCAATTCAGAAAACCTAGAATTGCAGTCTCCTCTTTGTTCTCTTTCCTTTCTCCATCTTGTCAAATCCAAAGGGCTATCAATTCGACCTTGAATTGACCTCCACATTTGGATCTGTACACTTTAATATATGCTACTTGGAATGCCTAGTGCAGGATTATACCATTCCTTGCTTGCATTCCAGTTGAAGCCTGCTAACCTGTAGTGAGCATCAGTTTGTTGTCCTCATAATATTTCCCAAAATGCCCCCCTTGAAATATTAATTATAATTTTTCTTTGGGATGTTAGTAGACCTTTTGTAAGCAAAATGGGAAGGGTTAAATGTTGAAAAGTGAAATCTATGTGGGAAATGCTAGGTGAAAGAAATTTAATTTTCTGGCTGAAGAACTTTTTAGAAACTGTTAATGTTCATGTGACTCTCTAAAAGGGGATTATATAGGTCCACAGTCTCTAATTCAAAGATCCCTGGGACTAGACATTTAGAAAGGTAATAAGGTACATATAGCAAATATTATATAAGATATCCCAGCAATTATACTGCTGTTTCTATATCAATAAATTCAATGCTATAGTAACAATAATAAATAAAAAATAATAATAATAAATAATGAATAATAAAATAATAAAAATAACCTCACAAGTTCATGTGAGGTTTTGCAACTTAATGAATTACAAATTATGTTTGGATCTTGGAATTGTGTGTAAAGGATTATGAACCAGTGTGATATGTTGAATTTCCCAAACACGTTTGTCTGTGGGAAGATTTCTTCCCAAGAGCATCTCTCTTAGGGATTCTGTACCACTGTACACATTTTTGAATTGTGGACATATAGGCAACTTCTGCCCCACTCCACTGAAATGTTATTCTTCTCCAAAAGACTTTAGTGTCTACCACTTGTTTCCCTCATAGTTCAGTTGGTAAAGAATCCACCTGCAATACAGGAGACCCTGGTTCAATCCCTGGGTTGGGAAGATCCCCTGGAGAAGGGAAAGGCTACCCACTCCAGTATTCTGGCCTGGAGAATTCCATGGACTATACAGTCCATGGGGTCGCCAAGAGTCGGACACAACTGAGCGACTTTCACTTCACGTCATTTCACTTGTTACTTGCTTTTCCACTTTGCTCCTCCTTCTCTACCTGGAAAATGTCTTCATCTTTTTGCCTATCAGATTCAGGCGCTTAAACGTCTGTTCACACTCTTATTATGGCCATCAGCATATTGCATGTTAATTATCTGTTTACTTCTGTGTCAACTATTTGTCAAGGGGCTATTTCTTTTTTCACTACTTCAGAGTCCTTACTTCCAAAAATAGTGTTTGATCATTCATGGATATAAAAGAAATAATGAATGAATAAATGAAAATTAATTCAGTGTACTGAAAACAGTGAAAAATCACCAGAGTGAAAATTTAAGAGTGGCTAACAATTTAATGCCAGAATCTGGGCACAATTCCTTATCAATAAGGTCGAAGGAATTGCGTTGAGAAAAAACTCTTCTGGAATATCAAAATATTGTATGTGCTGCCCTTTGATTTAGCAAACCGATTTTTAGAAATCTTTCCAAAGGATCTACTCAGACAAGTACGTAATACATATTTATAAGGAGATGTCATCACATTATTATAATAATGAAAGGTGGACAAAATCTAGCTGCTTATCACTAAGAAACTGGTTGAATATACCATGAAAAATCTCACACAATAGATTACTACACGGTCTTAAACAGGACTCTCTGTGTGTGTATCTATCTGTCTGTACCATATCTTAAAAAAAATCTCTTTGACATATTGTTGGAAAAAAGCAGCTTGTAAAACAGCATGTATATGTTGATCCCATTTATGTGCAAATTATATACATATATGGTCATACATATATATCCATATATTATAGAGCAAGCTTTGGAAGGGTGTCCATCAAATCTTTGACAGTAGCTGACTCTTAGTGGTTAGAGCCTTGAGACTTCTTTTCTTTCCTATATTTTTAAATTTTCTAAAAACTTCCATATTTTATCTTATAAGCTGTAAAACAGTGAAAAAATGCTTTAAAGGCAACATATAGTTATTTATGATTCCAAGTCAGTTTGAGAATTTGGAGGCAAGTGATTACTTATAGTGATTTGTATACATTACTATTAAGAGAAGATTTTTGGATATTTCTTAATGAATTTCACAAAAACTCCTATGAGGTCATTCATCCTATCTCCACAAAGAACAGTGTTTGTGATTTTGATCTGGGGGACCTCAAAATTTGTCTTTTTTCCACATTGTACATGTGGAAAAGATCTGCTCTAGGAAAACTGCCTCCAGTTCCATGATTCTTCGGCTGGAAGATGGATGACTATCCACATTTTGACAGTTCTTTCCAATGAGTGTCGTTTCTTTCAGGTTCTAGCTAGAGACCTCTTCCTAGAGACCCCTTGACATTTCTTTGAAATGTCATTCATTCTTTTGATTAAGATTGGCCACATATGGATCAGCCTGGCCATGGCACCACTTTGGATATTCAGGAGTGGGTGAACCTTCCACACAGACTGTGTAACTTGTCTGTTCATCACCCTCAACACATGAGCATACCAGTGTATCCTTATCCTTCATCCAGTTTCACCAACCTCTCAACTTTCTGTCCCTGGTTTTCTGTCTACTACTCTACTTTCTGCCTCTTCCTCTCTCCTTGTGACCAGCATGTGCAGGAAGAAGGAGAGGCTTGATCTCTGTACACACCCACCTGCCTACCTGCCACACACACATATTTATATATATATACCCCCCAAAAGCCCAGCCAAGATTTTACTGGTTTGTGATTTTGCTGATATGCAATTTACCAAATTTCTGAAATAATTCAAGCCTCTGAAAACAGAGAGAAATATGCAATTCTGCATGAGTGAGTGGGGGCTCTGACTATACTCCTTGTCTAAGTTGTTGATCTACAGCATTCAAAGAGTCAGTCCTCTGTAACTATTTGGGAAAAACAGAGCTCATGTTCCTTGCAGCTACTAAGGGTTACTCTAACATTTCTAAAAAATCTTTCTAAAGAACTGAAGTAAAGAATCCACTTAGAACTATTGAAAAATCACTGCAAGGTATTACAATGTATTGCACATTCCCTTTGATTTGTATTAGGACAAGAGTCTGGCTTATTTGACTACAGGTTGCAGTTAGCACTCATATATGATGAGCAAATGGCTAGAACACTAGTGTCACACTGAGCAGTGTGTCAGACTTCTGGTTCTATTGGACAGGATATAAACTGTTATTCTTCAGATGTCTTCCTACTTACCCTCTATAAATTTTAAATTTTGAAGTGATATACTATTCCTCTTAGAAACACACAAAAACCCTTATGTTCATTGTTTTTAATAAGTTGCCTGGAATTGAATGTTCTGTGGAGGGATTTTGCAGGTAACATTCTTAATGACTTTATCACTCTTTAAACTGAAACTCAGATTATACCAAGATCATGAGAAATAACATTATCAAAATATAACCAGATCATGTTACATTTATTTTACATAGCATTTATGCAATTTTCATGTAAGGACCTGAGCCTAACCCTCACTGAGCTTTAAAAGAGCTTCTGATTAGCAGCCTCTGATATAGTTCCTGTAGATAGCATGGAAGGTACTAAAAGATCACCAGCATGAAAACTAAGAGTGACCAACAATTTTTTTTTTTTTTTTTGGCTGTACTGTGTGGCATGCGGGATCCTACTTCCTCAACCAGGGATCAAACTCGTGCCCCCTACATTGAAATTGCAGAGTCTTAACCAACAATTGGGTGTTGAGTGACCAACTGTTTAATACCAGAGTCTAGGCGTACTTCCCCATCAATAAGGTAAAAGGAACTGGGCTGAGAAAGAAAATTAGTGGATTGCCTATGTTTTTGTGTAATGAAACAGAACAGTGCTACCTTCCAGAATGATGTACACAAGAAGTTTTATCCATTACCCACTAACTCAGAAATCCAGGCTCATTAAGAGCCAGAAATGAGGACAACCCCATGCAAGATCTTACAGAGGTAATGTTCTATCGCTAAATGTCTCATTTGTCGACTATTATTTATTCACATGTGAAAAATAACTTGATAGGTGTGGACCTTTCAAAAAATATTTGATAATATTAATTTTAGGAAACATTGTTTTAACCAAAAAATATGGGATGAATGCTATTGTTCTATATTGCTGAGTGTAATTTAGAATTACAATATAATGTGCCTTAAAATATAGCAACAAGTATTTAAAAGAACACATTGGTCAGATTCATGATGGTTAACTATGTTCTAACAGATTTCTTGTCCTTTGAAAAATCAATTAAGAATGT
Organism: Antilocapra americana; assembly: GCA_007570785.1. NCBI lineage: Eukaryota > Metazoa > Chordata > Mammalia > Artiodactyla > Antilocapridae > Antilocapra > Antilocapra americana. The sequence goes on from ML660772.1 coordinate 8,666,173, forward strand.
CTGACCACTATAATTAATAATTTTTTTTTTCTTTTTGGTCACCTGTGAAATATAAAAGCTCATCATATATTTAACCACAAAAGAAAAAACTTAGGAATTTTCCAGCACTAGAATATTTTGTAGATTCTTCTGAGTAATGAAACATGACTAACATCTATTAACACAAGTTTAAACAACCAGTAAATTTTCTTAAAATTCATTGTTCTAAGAAAAATTTAAATAGCATATTAGTTTTTTCTTAAAGAAGACAATGCTTGGTACATGGTAGGTGCTGAGTGAAAAATTACTCAATAAATGAATGGTGAGGATTTAGAAACAAAGAAAATAAAAAAACTCTGGCAAGTAACACAGTGGGCTTAAATTTATGGCCTTAATTATGCTTACTTAAACATGAAAGGATGAAAATAAATGAACTAAGGTTTCAATCCCAGAAGTTGGATAAATGACAAAAAAATAAACATATTAGGAGGAAAATAATAATAAAAGTAAACCCTCAATACATCTGTAGGATAGAGTGAAGGAAAAAAGGATAAGTTTTTAGTAATTTTAATTTTTACAAAATAGAAATAAAATATGGAAATAGCTGTAACTGATATAGGTTATATAAGCAAATGCAGATAATACTTTTAAAAATACAGAGAGTGATAAAAATATTACTATAAATATGCTTACAAATGTGAGAATTTTACTAGACAGAACCATTTACTGTTTAAAATCATAAGTGAAGAAAACTTAAAATTTAAAAACCAGAATATGTGCACTTAGAGGAAAACTGAAAAAAAAAAAATAAACCTTAACAAAGAGTTATTTCTACTAAAGACTCTGGGATTTGTCAATCATTTTTAAAGAGTAAACGTAATAAATTGTTCCAGAATATGGAAAGAGTTTGAAAAGCTATCCAGATCTTTTTTTTTTTTTTTTCTTTAATGGCTGTTCTGGGTCTTCATTGCTGTGCTGGCTTTTCTCTAGTTGTGGCAAGCAGGGGGCTACTCTCTAGTTGTGGTCCGAAGTCATCTCATTGCAGTGTCCTCTCCTATTTAACAGCCTGGGCTCTAGAGCCCCCCAGCTCAATAGTTGTGGTGCATGGACTTAGTTGCTCCGCAACATGTGGGATCTTACAGGATCAAGGATCAAACCTGTGTCTCCTACACTGGCAGGCAGATTCTTTACCACTGAGCCACCAAGGAAGCCCTATCCAGATCATTTTATAAACTATAATAAAACCCTCATAGAAATAGAATAAGAAAATTATAGACAATAAAATATTAGCAAATGAATTAAACTATGTCTAGTAAAAGAAAAAATCTGCTTCCACCAAGGATGTTAATGCAGGAATGTGTGGGAGCTAAACATTAGGACATTTCTTCATGTTGCACACAGCACACCAAGGTCCAATGAGAAAAGCCACGTATATAATTTCAGAAGATTCTTTAATGGCACTTAATAAAATTAAATACCCATCACAGTTTGGAAAAAAATAACTTCAGCAACTAGGATTAGAAAGATACTTACCTAATGTGGTAGAGAACATTTATATTAAATAGCATTTTTTAAATAAAATACTGAAAACATTACTTTTAAAATAAGGAGATATGGATTAAGGATGCCTGCTGTTCCCATTTATATGTAACATTGTTCTGAACTCTGGCCATTAAAATATATAACAAAATGGAAAAATCAAAGAAACATTTTAAATAATATGTCTAAAATTCCAAAATATTTTACCATAAAATTCTTCATAATTCTAACAAGAAATGTGAAGTACACAAAGTTGTGTACTAGATTCACAATTGTAAAATCTTTCTGAGGGAGAGAGAGATACAGAGTTCATTTGATAAAAACTTAAATATTCTGACAATATTGTTTCAAAATTATTTTATGTATTTAGCTCAAACCCAATCACAGTTCCACTATTTTTATTTGATTAGTAAATGAAATAGTCCAAATGTTTTTTTTCCTCGACTGGTGTCTGTGCTCATGATTAACACCTGCAAAGCCTCATATTTATGGAAACACAAGGACAGAATCTGGTCCTCCACTCTACTGGGTAAATTAACTTTGAAAGAATCAAGGGGAGAAAACACTTTCACATTTTGCCCATAAAACCCTAAACCTCGTTTAGTTACCTGTTGTTACAAGAACCTGGAACTAAGTTGAGGGGAAATGAGAGGGGGAAAAAAAGACAGAAGATAAAAGGATTGCTGTTTCTTTATTCAACTACCTTATCTGTTTCTTTATTCAGCTGCCTTGTTCCTAATGGCTCTCAAAAATATGTTTTAAATTAAGCGCTGCTTGCTGCATGGTATGTTACTCCTAACAAACGTGTTCTCTCTCTCTCTCTCTCTCTCTATATATATATATATATATATAATATGTGTATACAATATATATTTCATAAAGGCACAGATGTTTTTCAAAAAGATATGATTTCATAAAGACAGACATATATAAATATATAGACGTGTCTGTCTTTATGAAACTGAGTATATAGATGTTTGTGCGCTCTTTATACAAATACAAATCGACACCCCAGTACCTTGCCTTTCTTGGCCATGCGAGGTGTGTCTGGGTATTGCTTAGGTAAATCTATCCCCAGCCTCTGTTCTTCATTCAGTACACATACAGCACCTGGCCAGTTGTCAATGTCAGCAGTTATACACCATGAACAGAAACATTCCATATCGAGTCACATGCATTAAAAAACACTAGATCTCTGCCACAGTGTTGTGCCACTTGTAATTATAAAGTGCCAACTGTACTTGGTTTCTGTGCATTCTCGCGGCTGGGCTCCATGTAATGCCATGCTGCACATTCTATGTTTTGTGTTCCAAATTCCTCGTTCTGATTTGGAGTTCCAAGTCATGAATCCTGGATGTGCTGCATGCACAATAAATGTTGTACATTTTATTATCTTGCCTTTTTTTTTTCAAAGTGAGCCTCAGCTAAAAGAGCAGCTAATTTATAGGAAATCAGATTACTTAGCACAGTAAAATTAACTAAAGCTATTACATCAGAAGAGAAGGTTTTATTTTCCCCACTCTCTCTTGTTTTTGTTCATGGTCACTGGGATAAATTTTTTACTGGGGCTCAACTAAATTTCTTCTTTTATTTCTTTCCCCACTTTGGAGCTCTGGTTTTCACTTTGTGCCATAACCAGGTTATACGTCACTTACTGAGGGTACATAGAACAATGGCACAGAATTTAAATAATGGTTCTCCTGTGGCTCAGTTCAGTTCATTCACTCAGTCGTGTCCAACTCCATGACCCCATTGACTGCAGCATGTCAGCTTCCCTGTGCTTCACTATCTCCCAGAGTTTGCTCATATTCATATCTATTGAGCTGACTCACCCTTATATTAATATCTTCTCACTCACAACAATGCAGAGATGCTTATAAGTAAAAGTTACTTGCTGGAGATGCCAATAATTGGCCCTAAAAGTAGAGTTAAGGTTAAGGTACCCAAGCTAGGTCTTACAACATAAGGAAAACGCCTCATTTGAGCTGATTCTTCCCTTGTTAGTGTTGGATTAGTTGTCTAGCTTTCCAGGTGGCATTAGTGATAAAGAACCTGCCTGCCAATGCAGAAGATGTAAGAGACGTGGGTTTGATCCCTGGGTTGGGAATCCCATGGAGGAGGGCATGGCAATCCACTTCAGTACCCTTGCCTGAAGAATCCCATGGAGAGAGGTGCCTGGAGAGCTACAGTCCATAGGGTTGCACAAAGTCAGACACAACTGAAGCCACTTAGCAGCAGCAATTGTCTAATGCATGAAAGAACATAATACAACTTTTCTCTTTCCCTCATCCCTTCTTCCTTTCTCTCCCACCTGCTTTTCCCTTTCCCTCACTTCTTTCTCTTTTATCCCTTTCCCCTTGGAGAAAGGATATAGTTCTACTAGGGTTCCTGCTGATCCAAACTGCAATCTACTCATGGGAAGAAGGAATTTTAGCGATTAAAACATCAAAATCCTTGATTTCTACCTTTCATGCAATCACTGCGGACGTGTTGTCATCTAAACCGCTGCTGCTCAAAACTAGCTTCAACTCCATCTCACCTGGGAGGCTGATTATAAACTCCCTTGGCTTATCTTACAGGGCTTGAGGCTGTTTCTAAGCCTCTCAGCAGTCCTCAATTTTCTTGGGACCAGGGACTGTTTTTGTGGAAGATAATTTTCCCATGGATTGGGAAGGGGTTGGTTTCTGGATGAGTCAAGCACATTGCATTTATTGTGCATTTTATTTCTAACCTAACGCCACTGCTGATTTGGCAGGAGGTATAAATCCTGTAACCTGGAGGTTGGGGACCTCTATTACATGGCAGAGTGGCTCCTGGGCTTATCTTCATTTGCCTGTTACAGGTTTCATGGTTAAAAGTCCAGCATTCTACAATGAGGGCATGCTCCCAAGTGACTTGAATCCTCTAAGGTAATACTCAAGGGCAAGAAAGAGGGTGGCCCAGTGAAAGACCGCATCATTTGAGGCCTTGAGAGAACATTCACTGAGATTTGAACATTTGTTACTCATTTCTTTTTCGTATAGAATCAGCTTATCATTAAAGAGGTAATTGATGAATTTCATCTTATCATTTGCCCTCTTTGAGAACAAGTTAGACCTTGTCATAATGGTGTAATCCTTGGATACATGCTTAACAAGGAAATCCTCTTTCTTCCAATTTCTGTGTAAAATAGTGAGCTTTGCAGCCAGGCCAGGCAATATTGTTTTCTTTAGCACTCACTAAGTTAAAGTAAAAATGTAATTATTGTGACTTCCAGATCTTTCCATTCCTACTGCAATCTGCTTTTCTTACTGGCTTCCTTTCATTTTTTTTTTTTTTTGGTACTGATGGTGTTTTTGTTGACTCTCTTTGGCTGCATAAAGACTTTGAGGAAGAAAGAGACATGGTCAATTAAAGATTGAATGGTGGAGGATCAGAGGAATATAATAACCTGAATTTGCAAGTTCATCTTTATTCTATTAGCCATGTGGCATTTGTGATAAATGCTTTGAAAAATCGTATTCACTCTGTAGTTTTTACAATACAGACAAAAGTAAAATGCCTAAAGTATTTGAGAAGCAATCAGTTCAGTTAAGTTCAGTCAGTCAAGTCCTGTCTGACTCTTTATGACCCCATGGACTATAGCATGCCATGGCCTCCCTGTCCATCACCAACTCCCAGAGTTTACTCAAACTCATGTCCATTGGGTCAGTGATGACATCCAACCATCTCATCCTCTGTCATCCCCTTCTTCTCCCACCTTCAATCTTTCCCAGCATCAGGGTCTTTTCAAATGAGCCAGCTCTTTGCATCAGGTGGCCAAAGTATTGGAGTTTCAGCTTCATTCAGCATCAGTCCTTCCGATGAATATTCAGGAATGATTTCCTTTAGGATTGACTGGTTGGATCTCCTTGCTTTCCAAGGGATTCTCAAGAGTCTTCTCCAACACCATAGTTCAAAAGCATCAATTCTTTGGTGCTCAGCTTTCTTTATGGTCCAACTCTCACATCCATACATGACTGCTGGAGAAACCATAGCTTTGAGAAACATTGGCTTATAGTAAATTGACATTACTATTTTAAATGCAATTACCTCCTTACAATGATAGGTGAATAAAATTATAATTACTCAATATCCAAGCATGATATGCTTATCTATTTGCCCGAATGGACTATTTGGTCATCAACTCCAGGATTCAAACATGTTAAGGTTCATTATACCATGTGGGCAAACCAAAGGTTTAAAGTCGCTAAGTTATGTCCAACTCTTTGCAACCCCATGGACTACAGCCCACCAGACACCTCTGTACATGGTATTTCCCAGCAAGAATACTGGAGTGGTTTGCCATTTCTTTCTCCAGGAATTCTTCCTGACCCAGGGATCGAACCTAAGTCTCCTGTGCAGCAGGCAAATTCTTTGCCACCAGGGGAGCCCAAAGTTATAGTTCCACAAGGTATTTGACTTTTATGAAATTACTAAAATCTAAATGTTTTATTCCCTCCTCCCAAAGCTTGTCTTCACATTAATTAACAGAATAGTGGTAACACTAAACTTTTGTAAAGAGTTAGAGATTAGCCTAGAGGTATCTGCTTGTTCTTTTGTGAGCTCCTGTAAGTGCCCCCATGAGAGAGAGTCAGCTGGATAGAAGCATTATATCAGAACAAGGCTTGGCCAGTTGATGTTCTTGGGTAGACAGGATGGAACCTTTGTCTACACAATCAGTATTCTAGTTAATGATGGCTGGTGAAATGTTTAGCAACCTCCTCTCAAGGAGCGGGGCATAATCCCTGATTTGTAGGGTTTATTTGCTTATTTCTATGTGTAAATGCTCATATGGTGGCCAGTCTCAAGCTACCAATGTCGCATGGCTGAATGCAGAGTTGGGAAGAGATGCATACAAGTAGATTCTCGGGAGCTTGTTCCAGGAAAGTACTTACTAGCTAACTTCATCTCTTGCTAGTTAGCTGAGAAATCTTGAATAAATCTTACCCTTTTTCATGTTTGGGTTTCACACCTCTAAAATAAAGTTAGATGTATATCTGCTGATTTTTAAGATGGGAGATTGAAGGAACAGATATAAAAGTATTTGAAGTGTCTCAGGGAAGGTTATAATATTAATCATGCTAACTAATTGGAAGTCTTCTATGATTAAAGATGAGGATTAAGTCCCCAAACTTAGTATATACATATATATATATATATATATATATATATATCTACTTATTTCCCAACCTGGCCCAACTCTGTTGGCTTCATCTCCTCATAAAAGGATGTGTATTTGAAAACAATAGTTCTAAGAAATGTTTTGTGAGCACCTACCTCTCATTAAGCACTTTCTATACCCTTAGAATACCCACAGCTGTTTCTTCCTAGAATATTTATTTCTGTGCTCTGAAAAGTTTTAGGTATATTACATATATATTTCATTGATCATATAGCTTTTCATTTTCACTGTCAATTCCTGCATGATTTTCTTTCTTTCCATAGAAACTTCCTACCATGTCTAATGAGTAGGATTCCTCTGTCATGAAATATTTACAAGGAAACCAGATTCCATGTTCACACTTATCTCCATAATGTTGAATCCATTATCTTGTCACATTTTTAACCCACCTGCCAAATGGGTCTTCCCACTTCCTGTGAAGTAGTCTTCCTTGATTCCTCAGGTCATAATAATCCTCCGTATTCTGATTTGTTTGGCCCTTATTAACAATACAACTTATTTTGCAATAATTATATTGAAGAATCATAAAATGTCAAAGTTAAACATGTTTAAATGAACATTTCTTCTTGCCAGCTATTCTAGCACTTTTTAAAAAATTTTTACTAGCGTATAGTTGCTTTACAATGTGGTGTTAGTTTCTGCTATACAGCAAAGTGAATCCGCTGTGTATAAATATATGCCCTGTTTTTTGGATTTCCTTCCTATGTAGGTTCCCACAGAGCATTGAGTGGAGTTCCCTATTCAGTAGGTTCTCATTAGTTATCTATTTTATGCAAAATATCAATAATGTATGTACGTCTGTCCCAATTCATCCCAACTCCCCCCCCCCCCCATATCCCTCTTTGGTATGCATGTTTGCTCTGTATATCTGTTTCTCTATTCCTGTTTTGCAAATAAGATCATCTATACCATTTTTCTAGATTCCACATATATGCATTTATATACAATATTTTTCTCTTTCTGACTTACTTCACTCTCTATGACAGACTCTCAGTCCATCCACATCTCTACAAATGATTCAGTTTCATTCCTTTATATGGCTGAGTAATATTCCATTGTGTGTGTGTGTGTGTGTGTGTGTGTGTGTGTGTGTATACCATATCTTCTTTATCCGTTCCTCTGTTGATGTACATTTAGGTTGCTTCCATGTTCTAGCTATTGTAAATAGTGCTGTAATGAACATTGGGATGCATGTGCTTTTTTGAATTCTAATTTTCTCTGGGTATATGCCAAGCTGTAATAGCATTTTAAATGGGGAAGGACTCTGCTGATGAGGTCATGATATCTCCAGAAGACGTCAGTGGCTACTAATAGGTTTCCCCTGTGGATTTTGCCTTAGTCTGGTCTCTACTTTTCTGTCTGTTAAACTTAACTTTGTTAGCATACAGAGAGCAGATGTGTTTTTCAAAGTCAGATTCTTACTAACCAAATTTGCAGACTGCCGTGTAACCAAAATGCTGACATGTTAATATACACCGACCACACAACTGTTGCTATGTTTCTCAGACCTGAGGACTCTAGTTGACACAGCTAGTTCATTTTCTCCCCATTGGCCACTGGTCACAGGAAGCTGCATCACCACAGGGAGGATGAAGGATGTTTGCTGAGCCCTGTACCGGACAAGTGGTATTTGTACTATATCAGTTGTTGAATCCCTCTAGGTTATGATGTGCATTCATCCCAACAGGGATGCAGTTCCTATAGAAACTGGGGTGTGTGGGTTGCATCTCTCCCCTTGACTGTCCTGAGGTGAACTCCGCCAACACAGACTTCTCTGAATCTTTTCTTGAGGCTTTCAAACTTAACCCTGCTCCTTTCAATTGCCTTAGAGGATCAATGCTGTTTGTCAAGTATTAGTCTGATCTGAAAGTCATTCTTCCCATTAGGGGAACTCTGAATATTTTTGCTCTAATTCAAATGGCATTGATTTTATAGTTGGAGCAGAGACCAACTCTCTTCCCCATTATGCCAGAGTTTCCCCTTGTGGTGAATGCAAAGGCTACTGCTGTCAAACAGGCTTCCTGAACTCAATGGTTTTACCCAGCAACACTTATCCTCACTCCTGTGAGGGTGCTCAACATCTGTTTCAAGCTATGGGTCAGCTGGGCTTGTCCCATTGCTCTTGGCTAGGCTCAGGTCTGCTTCACATGTGTACATTCTGGGCCCCAGTCTCAAAAGACTCAAATACCAGGGAAGGGAGCTCTTTTGGTGGCAACCACAGAGGCACGAGAAAGAAGCCCTATGCCATGAGTACATCAGTTCTCTGCCAGTAATGTGTCTGTTAAAGTTCCATTAGCCAAGCAGAGTCACATGGCCAGTCACAAGGTTCAGCAAAGTACTCTGCACCCATCAGAAGGCCGAGGCATGTCACATGGCCAAACATCAGTGAGACAGGAATGTATGCTCCTGTTGTGGAGGCAGTGATTCACTGCTCAGAAATGTAGTTTTATCTACCACAGCGGCTTATGTATACCATATGCTATTTAAACACTTACAGGTACAGTTATAAACTATCATCTTATTTTACTTGTCTAACTGGAGTGTAACATCCCTGAAGGTTAAGGCTTTATAAAAAAAAGCAAAACACATAAAACAAAACTTCATACACACAGGTTATTGATCTACAAGAATTCAAATACCAGAATCAAACTGAACCAGGTAAATGATATTTGACAAATTATTTAATGTATGTGAGTCAAGGCCCATAGATTTATTATTCTGAATATGTGCTGGACACAGTGCTAGTGCCTGATAAATATTACTCTTTTCACATTGTACCATCTATAATCCTAAGATAGAGTGTTGTTCAGAGCAGCTTTTTAATAACTATTGACTCATTACCTTTACCATCTCTGTTACAGAACATCACTTCTTAGCATCTGGAACAGTTTCAGGACCATAGGGCCTACTAGCTTTTAACTATAGAAACCAAATGCTTTTTCTAATTTTAAACATCACATCATTGTTTCATCCATTTTGAATTATACAGAGCAATTGTTCTCAGCTCTACTGTCTGCAGACAACTTTGGTCTTGCAAAATATCGTGTGGATCACCTACTCTGTCTGCTCCCATTCACCATGGCAAGAAAAATCCAACCAGAATTAATGGGCAACCAGGCCCCATTCTCATTGGGAGCATCTGCTTCTTATTAAATATCATAAGTAATTTGTTAATTCTTGCCAGAAACAAAAGTAAAGACATTGTCATACTAAAAGCATTACCAACACAAAAGGCCAGCCCGCAGAGCACCTGGAGGAATCTCACAGATATCCTCTGGGGTGTCATTAATCTGGGGACGGGAGATGTCAGGTTTCTTCTGTTTTCTTACTGAGGAAGACAAAGCTGGAATGTGTCTGAGCTGCAGCACCCACTCCTTTGAGCTGATGTGTGTGGCGGGGCTATAATAATGAAGGATGGGTTAGTAGGTGGTAGGATGACCACATGAAGCCTGTGGCACATCACAGCAGATTTAACAAAATGTGAGTGCTGGAAAGGACAAGAGAGAGGACTGAGGCCAACTCAACCATTTACAGGCATGGACTGAAGTCCAGAAAGGGGAGGTGACTACTTCAAAGTCACCCAGCCAACTGGTGACAAAACTAGGCCAACTATTCTGAACTCCTAACACCTGGGCAGAGTTTCTTGCACAGTGTCACAGGAAAGTGGACCCTTCCCAGTGGGACTGAACAATCAGTGATTTATATATGTTCTTTCAGAGCTTTGAGATTCTGCAAACTGTATACCTTTCCTAATGCTTGGATGTTGGAAGGCTATCAGCATGTTTCTTCCATGACGATGAAGATAAAATCAATGGCTAATATCTTTTCAGTCCTTGCTATGTGCCAGGAGCTATTTTAAGTTGTGTTTCTCATGCTTTTTCTGATTTAACCCAAATGACGGTATTAAATACTTACTTTTAAAATGCCATTTTATAGATATTGTGAAACAGATCCTCAAAAAACTTAGATCGCTTTCCCAGGTTGTACGGCAAGTTAGTGCTGGAGCCAGGATGTAGATTAGATACAGCAGACACCCCTGTCTGTAAATGGTTCTCTAGATTCTATTGTCTTTAACTACATTCTATTTTAGATGGTTGTGGGTTTTAGGTCAGTTTCTGCCCCATATTTTGCCTGTTTTGGAGGAGATGAAATATTTTCATGTAAATCAATTTTTATGTAGTAATTTGTTTCCTAAGTCATACTCCAAGCTATTGCAGTGTTTCTTTTGTGTGTTTAACATTTCTTGTTTATCTTCAGACTTGGGTATGATTAAAATCTAAGAGGGCTTATATTTAGTTCTTCTTTATGGATGAATGGTCCCTGGGACAGTTGTCACAATGATCTGCCTTTTTCTACAGTCCCTCCCCAAGTACATTGCTTTTGAAACATTATATTTAACTGTGAAAATAGTTGAAACACATTGGTTTTATTTATGAAGGTGACAGTTACAACCTAATTATAATGCCTGATTTCAGATACCCATGTCTTGACTAAAATACAGAATGTGGCAAACCTGTGCTTTAAGAATTTTTGTGCATAATTCCTAAATTCCTACTCACATTCAATAAGCATCAATATTGCATTCAGCTGGGTCTCAAGGGGGGAAAACTAAATGGCTCTTTTTTACTTTTTTTCTGGTAAGTATCTATTGAGATTGCACACGTGTGCTCAGTTGCTTCAGTCATGTCCAGCTCTTTGTGACCCTGTGGACTGTAGCCTGCTAGGCTCCTCTGTCCATGGGCTTCTCCAGGCAAGAATACTGGCATGTGTGGCTATGCCCTCCTCCAAGGGATCTTCTCAACACAGGGATCAAACCCACATCTCTTATGTCTCTTGCACTGGCAGATGGGTTCTTTACCACTAGCTTCATCTGGAAGCCATCCAATGAGATTAGTCAAAGTCAAATTCCATTTTTTTAGGGCACTTAGGTTGTCAGATGACTCCACTTTTATCTACCATCAGTCCAACTCCTTGTTTTTAAAATGGTATACCTTCTAGTAGATGTTAGTGGTGCCTCATCACAGTTTTAATTTGAATTCTCCTAATGGCTTATGATACTGAGCATTTTTTCATGTACTTATTTGCTGCAATTGTTGGTAAAATGTTCCATCTTTTAACTGGAAGTTTTTTTCTTACTATTGAGTTTTGAGATTTTTTTTTAAAAAAGTATGCTAGAAAAAGTCCTTTACCAAATATTTGGTTTGCAGATGTTTTCTCCCAGCTTATAACTTGGTTTATTATGTTTATTTTTTCCTTTCAGAGAGCAAAAGTATTTAATTTTTATTGAGCTCAGTTTATCTTTTTTTTCCTTTATGAAACCTTCTTTGGTATAATGTGTAAGAACTCCCTGTCTAATGCCAGGTCCCAGATATTGTATCCCTTGTTTTCTTCTAAAAGTGTTATAGCTGTATGTGTTACCTGTAGATCTATAATCTGTTTCAAGTTATGTTTATACCTTATACCCTATATAAAAACTAAGTTCATTGTATGTGTATTGTTATAAGAATATAGAGTTATAGACTTACTTATATTATCTATTTTTATCTTGGGCTAGTTTTGGTAGTATTTGTTTTTCAAGAAATTGCTTCATTTGGTCTCAGATTGAATTTGTATGCATAGTCACTCAAAGTATCCCTTTATTACCCTTTCAATATTTGTGGAGACTGAAATTATTATTTTCTCTTTAATTCTTAATATTGGTAATTTCTTCCTTCTTACTTTTTCCTCTTGTTGTTTGTTTGTTGTTCAGTTTGTTGTTCTTATTGTTGTTCAGTTTGTTTTTGTATCTTTATTTGCTAAAATTTTAATTTTTCTATTCAAATTTGAGAATGGAAAACTTAAAGAGTTTTTCAGTTGTTTTCTGGACCATTTGTATCAGAACTTTTTTAAAGGCTTCAATAGATATTTCCACTAATTGTGCCATTGTGCCATTGGCATTTGTTGATTGTCTTTTCTCATGTAAGTTGAGAGTTTTCTGGTTCTTTGTCTGCTGAGAAATTTTGCATTGTGCCATAGTCACTTGGAATATTTTGAAACTCTGAGACTTGTTTATATCTTATAAAAAACATTGTAGGGTCACGTTGCAAGTTCCAATATGCATGCTGTTGGTTGTGACTCCAATGTAGTTCAATTGTCTGAGCCTTTGCAGTATCAGATCTGTCTCACGTGTGAGCCTTCCCAGCACACAGTCTGCAAGGCAGTCTGTGGTTTTATCTGTTAGTTCAGTTCTCAAAATATTTGCTGAATCAGATCAAATTCATGTGTGTATGGCTCAGATGGTGAGCCCTGGAGTTCATAAACACCTTTATGATTTTGCTTTCTCTGGTTTCCCTCTCTCTGCAAAATCCCTACTACTTCTGGTTCTCTGGAGGTTCCTTTTTTTCAGCCCTCCAACCAGAAAGGTAGGGCATTAGTTACCCTGCTCTTCTTCTCCACTGTGCCCATATCTAGGACCAAGTGGCAGGAGGACAGAGAGTAAAACCCATGGGAGTTGGCTCTTCACTCTTCCACAAGAGTTTTAGATCCTACAGATTCACATTATTGCAGACTGCTATTGCCAACACAGGATTGCTTGGTGTCTGTGGCATGGGAAAACAAACGAGAAGGGAAATCAAAGGGTGTATTTCTACATGATAGAGTATTAGAATATCCCTTTCCCTCTCCTTGAGCCAGATCTAGAGAATTTCTCCTAGAGCTCTCTCTGCACCTTGGTACTCACTTCTGGTATACTGGATTTAAGCCAATGGATACTGGGGGGAATATAAATTTTAACTCCAACTCATCATTGGTTTGATGGTATTTTGAACTCTGGTCTTCTCAGTCTGCCTAGTGCTATTTACCTTTGAGAGTCCTCAAATAGCTGCTTTATGCATTCTTTTCAAGGAGTAGACAGGATGGAATATATTTACTTCATCTTACTCGATCAGCAATCCCTCAATTCTATTTTAATGCATTTGTCAGTCATTCAGGTATATAAACTACTCTATCATTGTCTGCTTTTAAAGAAATGGTTCCTTAATGCTTAGTTCAGACTTTAAAATATGGACTATGTGCCAAGCCCTCTCCTGGGCTCTAGGGATATGAAGATGAAGAACAATCTCTGTTCTGAAGGCGTTGACAGTACTCAGTTCTCCTTCCCTAATTCCTCCTGAGGAACTACCTTCTCCCACCATGAGCCTTTTATCTAAGATAGAAAAATAGATGTTCTGTCTAACTTCTACCAAGGAAGTATGCACATAAAGCAAATTGAAACTGCCGAACCCCCACCTTCTCTGAACCTTGAGGTGAGTGATAGAAGAATGGAAGAGTCACTCATTTTCCCTTAGAAATGCCTGAATGCCTAGGATTGTCCAGGTTCAATTCTCTATGCTTCCACCTACTCTGGCGTACCTAAAATACCCTCAGTGAATTCCCTATTTCATTTTGCTTTCTAAGATGTGGCTTCTTTGCTACCAAAAATCCTAATAAACACCCAGTCCAGAAAGGAAGACAAATGCATACATAAATCACTGCAACTGAGTGTCGAATCAGTGTTACAATGGAGGCTGATACCAAAAGTTCTAAAAATATAGAGCTCATACTGATTCATTGGAAGAAATTTTCCCAAGAGTGTGCAGAAAAGATGTCCTTTAGTTGAAAAGAACATCGTTTCAAGGAAGGCTGTCTTGTTTCTTGTGTGTTTCTTCAGAGACTAGTTAGAGTCCTCCTTGATAAGTCATGCATTCTCATGTAGCAACAAGAGAAAATGTTTGGGAAAATAAAAAGACCCTTGTATTTAGTGAGTCCTTAAAAATAGAGATTAAGTCTCCAGTGGTTGAGGTTCTGCACACTGCTGGTAAAAAGCAACTTTATGGTTTGAATAAAAAGAAACACTTACACAAAATGCTCATACGGCATCTCAGACATCAAATAACTCTCAAAAAAACAGCATTTTGATGAGTTAAGTGTAAATGAATCAGAAACATACGGATTAAATTTCCCTTGAAATACACAGGGGCTTAAAAATTAAGGGAAAAAGTGCCTGGCAAAACGTGTTTTGAATTTTGCCAAGTCCTAAAGGTTTAAGAAGCAATTCAAGATGTTTTGTCAGGCTACTCAAAGCATCACTGGGTTCTCCCATCCCTTAAAGAGCGGTTCTAGGTATTTTATTCCTTCTGGCTGTCTGTCTTCCAGTCCTTGGGGGATGGAGCAAGAGTAGAGAATTGTAGCACATGCTCCCTACAGTCTGCCTTTGTTTTCTACTACTGGCATCTTTGCATGGCCTCAGATATGTGTCCCTTGCACACCCTCCCCGTTCCTTTTTCCATACCATCACTTCTGAAATCAGGGAAAATCATCTGGTCTTTAAAGGTATCCCTTCCATGTTTATTAACATTATTAGTCTATCAAAAACTTCTACGAAAAAGTGAATGAAGTTAAATAAGTTATTTGAGTTATATTTCACCGAGAAATTTGATAATGAAATCTGAGTTAGAGTGGTGGAGAATTAGAAATCTTCAGAATAAACTGGATATTTTAAAAAATAAAACAAAATGTAGCATATTCATAGGATATTTTACTATTCTATCCTTCTAATTTGTTTACCTTTGTGTTATGCGAATTTTCAAATATACACAAAAATTGAAAGAACCCTTCGTGTTCATCACAGCTTCAGCTGTCACCATTATACCATAAAACAAAGGTTTTTAAATCTTGAAATTTGCAATATGATTTTATTAATTGAGTCAGTGAACAATAGACAAGACTGGAGTCCATTGTGTACAAGGAATGAATTAGTCACTGGGACTTAAATAAATGTAAGATAATGCCCATATCCTCAATATTTATATTTTAGGTAAGGAGGATACAGAAAAGATAAGTGTCAGAAGAAGGCAGGAGTCTTTTAAGTGTGTGGCACAGATCATAGATATAAAGAACAACACAAAAGAGAGTGAATTTATTTATTGGACCCACATTTACTGATACCCAGGCACAGGTGAAAATAGAAGGAAAAAAAAAAGATAAAAGTTCTTATTCTTCAGAAACTATGTAATAAGAAACGCAGAGAGGAAACTCATTTTGATAGTATTAGTAGTGTCTGAACAGAGACATTCTAACGACATTTCAAAGATTGATTTAGAGGTACCCAAAACTCCTTTTGCTGGGACTGCTTTATACACTTCAGTTAACCATTTCCTCTCTTGAACAGAATTTAATTGCTATCTCATCACCATGAAATGTTCCCAGAGGACCCGAGAGACTTATTGGGAACACTTGGATTTGGTGAGAGCCTGTGTGACTACTTGATTTTTAGCTCCTACTTAATTAAGGTCCTTGGGCCACAGTAACTAGTAATCTGGTTATTTGGAGAATGTGCAGACATTTTGATTAAAAACTGTTCTCTGTGGAAAGGGGCACCTGAACATATATTATTATGAGCTGAATTGTAGCCCCCTTAAAATTCAAATGCCTAAGTTCTAACCCCTGGTATCTCAGAGCCAGAGCATGACTATATTTGGATATAGGATCTTTGAAGGTAATTCAGTTAAAACAAAGTCATTAGGGTGGGCCCTAATCCACTATGACTCGTGTCCTTATAAGAAGAAGAGATTTGGAGACCTACATGTACAGAGGGAAGACTTTGTGGTGAAATAGAGAGAAGATAGCCATCTGCAAGCCGAGGAACGAGATCTCAGGAAAAAGCAACCTGCCAACACCTTGATCTTGGCCTTCTAGGCTCTAGAACAGTGAGAAAATTAATTCCTGCTGTTTAAATCACCCAAGCTGTGGTGGTTTGTTATGGCAGCCCTAGAAAGCTAATACATAGATGACTTTTCATATTTCTATTGAAATATGAGGACAACATATGAGTAAAGGTATTGAGGAACTTATGTGACTTACTCAAATGAGGAATGTCTGTGTGTTCCAGCTTATTATATACAGACTAAAAGGGTGATCAGAGATGACAAGTTGTGGTCGGAGATTAACCATTTTATCTGGTTTCATCTACTCTGATAACATTCTGGCCAAATAAACAGATATAGTCAAATCCAATTAAGTATATTCAATATTTGGATTTGAATATTTGGATTAAAAAAATTAATGTATAAAAAACCTATCAGCCTATGAAGCACTGTTGACATAAAAAATACCTTTTTGACAAACATGGCTGGCCTGCCAAAGCAGTGTGGTATATTTTAAAACATGAGCCTAAAGCTGTCTTATATACAGTGAATTAGTCCTGAGAAAGTTTTCATTACAATCCTTTGCTGGAAAACAAAATTTTATTTTAAAATCTTATCTAATGTGTGTGTGTATTCACTCCAACTCCTTTGTCAAAAAGATAGGAAAATTTTATTCTTAGAAAACTAATGACAAGAAGCATGCTATTGCAGTGTGTGTATTTAGGGGGAGATATAAGTAGCTACCATGGATGAAAAACATTAAAAATTTTTTTTACTGTAGGTTAAAAATAAAGTATCAAATAAAGGGTAATTTCAGCCTTAGAGAAGAGTATGTGGATGGCAAGAATCACTTGAGACGAAGTTGCAAGGTCTTAACAAAAAAGTTTACTTATATTTCCAAAATCTTCTTTTTCTGTGATTACCCAGTCCATATGATGGTCTCTAACTTTATACCTATGAAAATGTATAAAGATATTTCAAAGGAAACATGACATCCAGCTTCATCACATGTTTCAGCCCTCACTCTGAGTCAGTGCAGAGCTTTCTCAATTGCACAAAAGAAATATTAAATGAAAATGTGCTTTTTAAAGTAAGTGGAATATAAATATTTAATTATTGATATTTTAAATATTTTAAATAATGCTATGCTTTGAGTATCACAGAAGTTATTCCAAGGCTCTGTGTCCCTAAATGGAGGAGGGAGTCACTAGTTCCCATCAGTATTCAACAAGAGTACAATTGGAGTGCTTCCTTGAGGCCTCAGAATCAGGTTTTCCTTTGGTGCCCCTTTAAAACCACCCTCTCTAAAACAGATCCAAAACCTTGGAGACAAAAAGAATCAACTTAGAGCTTGGAGCAATCGGTAATCAGGGAACTGGGAAGTAGTGAGATAGGCATAGCGGGGCTAAGAGGTACAAACAAGTAGCTATAAAATAAGCTACAAGAATATAATGACCAACAAAGGGAATATAGCCAATATTTTATAGTATCTCGAAATGGAGGATAACCTTTAAATATTATAAATCACTGCACTGTATACCTGTAACATGTAATGTTGTACATCAACCATACTTCAATTAAAAAAAAAATCCAAGTTCAGAGAAAGCAGTATCCTCTGCTTCTCATTGTCAATTTTGTGTTAGTAGATGTGGGTCTTGAATTCAAATCAGGTCTCATCTCTGAACTGTCTAGTATAGTTTTCTCCCAGCTGCTGGAAGAGATGTGGGTAGCCCCCACCTGGGGGTTAGTAGCCAACTTCTGGGTTTAGGATAGGGTGAAGTTCTTGCTATGATGCTGTGAGTCTCAAGTTTCATTCCATTTGCCATATTTCTGGGCTTCCCTGGTGACTTAGACAGTTAAAAATCTGCCTACAATTCAGGAGACCTGGGTTCAATCCCTGGGTTGGGAAAATCCCCTGGAGAAGAGAATGGCAACCCCCTCCAGTATTCTTGCCTGGAAAATTCCATGGGCAGAGGAGCCTGGTGGGCTATAATCCATGGTGTCACAAAGAGTCTGACATAACTGAGCAACTTTCACTCACTGTGGATAGATGATAGCATCTAGAATGAAGAGCATCTGCTGGCCCCATTAAATGTATTGCATGAATAAGATATATGTTCAATCTCCACTCTCTAAAGATCAACAGGTATAAATTTGTTGATTTCTCTGGGATCCCAGTGATACCCTTTTTCTTCTCCTGAGAAAGAAGCTAAGACCAAAGAAGCCTCGACTGTCATATGAAGACCCTTCCTGAAATGTTCATCCTCCTCTTGCCTCTTCAGTTCTCTGTTCTTTGTGAGCAGGAGGGAGGAGAGATGTAAGACCAGAGGTAAAGCCAATAGCAGAATCTTCAGAATGAGTAGAATTATAGGAAAATGAAACTATTCTCCATTATATAGCTCCAGTATTGTGAATTGGCTAAAATTAGAAGAAAAAAAAAAAGATTATTGATCCATGGATGAAGATTTTGAATTGAACTTTGAAGATGGATAAAAAAAAAAAAGGTGAAGTGGAATAGAGCCAAGAATAATTTGACAGCTTTAACCCTGCTGGTAATCAACCCCTAGAGTCATTAAGAAAGACAGGAGTGGGAGTTAAAACATCTGGAGAAATGTGAGCAGATAACGAATTGGGTGGGTTTTATAAAAGCTAAATGCTATCTGTAGGAAGTGAAGTTATAAAAAAATTTGAGGCAATAACCCTAGGTCATACAGGGGTGAAGAGGGAAACCTAATTCCTGGGCAGTTCTTCCAAGGAGATTGGCCATTTCACGACTGTATTTGTGCACTGGTAAGATGTGGACAGTCAAGAGCAAAAGACCCTATCTGGAAAGGCCTCTTGAGTACTGGGTCACCTTACACCCTAGCCCTTTCTGTCTGACCCGGATACTTTTAATCTGGGTGCTTGAGATCAAGGCTGTCAGGGAGGGGTTGATGCTATCATGAAGACAGCACAGACTTTTCATCCTCGGGGGCTTTGATTCAAAAGATGCTGCTGTCAGTTACTAATTATAGGACCTAAAGAAAGGTATTTGTGCTCTATGAGCTTTCCTCATTTGATGAGATTGAATAATTATGCCCACTTTGCATATTTTTGTGAAGATTAAATAACACATCTGACACAGTATCGTGCACACCGCAGATGAATGCTCCATGTTGGTTTTCAAATCCCCTCTTCACTCATTCCCTCCCTAATCACTGATCCAACACTATATACCCTGTGCAAGGCACTGGAGAACAAAGTTGTGAGGTCCTTATATTTAGCAAGATAGATATCAATTGGAAATTATAACATAATATGGTAAAGAGAAGTGATAGAAATTGGCACCAATTTCTATGGGCAGAGATAAGGAGTGTATAACTCAGCTGTGGATGGGGGAGATCAGGAAGCCTTCCTGAAAGAGGTGGAAACTGCATGGCATCACAGAGTTATTAAGAGCCAAAGAGGAGACAGGCTGAGTATTTCAAGTTGACAGCGTAAGCGAGGGTCAGGGGTCAAGGAGTAGCATGGCTTCTGTAGGGACCTTCCACACCGTGATGTTTTGGAACCTAAAACGTAAAGCAGAGAGTGATGAGAGAAGAAGGTGTGAAGGTGGACAGTGCCAGACCAGGGAGTACTTGCATTGCATGAAGCATGGGCCTCACACTTACCCTGGGCACCTTGGGCCCAGCATTTTGCATTGACCTTGCAGTGTGCATTCTGATATAAAGAGGCCAACTGCCATGGATTAGAGTATCTGAGAGAGTCAAAAGGTCAAGTAAGGTGGCTGGGCAAAGTTCCTGTCTGCTGGGGTGACCTCAAATGACTTCCGAGGTTAATCCCAGTATGTGCTTCTAGGCTGTGATGTTGTAAAACTACATGAACTTGCAAATGATGTTTCACAAATAGGGCCAAAATCCAGGATAGCACAAGCCCAGGCAGTCAGGCCATAGATATAGGCAGAATTTCAATGTAGAGCCTGTAAGGGCTTGGTATGGCCAGCCCGTTATGATGATACGGCTCCCTATTTCTGTATCAAACAATGCTCTCCCCCACCCCTTGAGTTACTGAAGGAGCTTGGAGGAGGATCAGTATCATCCCTCAGCCTACGCCACGCCTCTTCTAGGGAGAGAACACTTTCAAACAGCCTTGCTCCTCTCTGATCACTTCTATCTGAGATGAACCAGATCACTGAAGACTTCGGACAAGCTCTCCACCTTCAGGACCATAGAACTACCAAGCACACAGTTCAGCTTTGCTCTTTGTAGCATTTCCAGAGCATTCGATGGATTCTGGGCCACAGACTGGAGGGATAGTCCTGTAAGTTCTACCACAATTCATAAGGCACCTTCTTCACTGGGCCATTTCTCTTGCTTTTCATCTGATGACCATCCCATGGTTGAAAATAAGAGAATAAGTGAAGTCACTTTATAAGGTCATTTTTTCATCTAATTTCAGGAAGCAGTCAAAGTCAAAGGATCTTCTCATTCAGATCTTACATTACCAGGTAGGAAATTTAAATGTGTGCCTTACATAGACTGATGTTCAGTCACTAAGTCATGTCCAACTCTTTATGACCCCATGGATTGTAGCATGCCAGGCTTCCCTGTCCTTCACTATCTCTTGGAATTTGCTCAAATTACATAGATATGATAAGGAATAGTGTGATGTTTGGTTGATAAAAGGATATGTGCTTCACAAAAACATTCCCCTTTTTAACAAAAGCATGAAAATTTGATTGGAAATAATACCACGCTGTCCCCAAAGTGTTGCTGTATGGCTTTACTCTCAGTTGTCCCCCTGTTTGGGAGCACATGAATAATATCACCTTGATCAATCTTCTCCAAGTATTTCCACCGCCACACTTCCGAACACCATCTGTGTTTCTTGACCTCTCAGTGACAAACTCTGTCACCTTAGTCTGTGTTTTCCAAACTGGTCTTTTTAAATAAACTATACTGATGGCCAAGAACTCCTCTACCATATTTCTCCCTTTCCATTCTAGAACTGTTTTGCTCTAGAAAGCCCCAGAAGAAGTTCTCAGGGACCCATCATGGAGCTCTGACTCCCCCTAAAATTAATTGGAAAGAAACAAAAGACAAGACTAAATTGGAAATTCAAAAGAAACCATTTTAAATGAGAAATGATGGACTGTTTAAGAGGCTTTTAAGAGGCACCATCGTGATATGCTGGGGTTTGAAGAGGCACCTCAGGGTGTGAGCACCTGCAGGAGGAGATGGAGCCATTTTTGCAGATTCGATTTATCACAAAGTGATAACCATCACCAATCTCCTAACATTTATTGGGCAAAACACTGTCCTATGGGGACTTTACAGAAAAGAGAGATAAGGAGCCCCTCTCCCCACAAAAGAGGACTCACAGATTAAATTCGTAAAATAGCTATTCTGAATGAAAGGAAGTCCACAGGGACAGGATAGGACCAGAAATAGAGAAATCACTTTATTTCCTATCTACTTGTAGGTAATAATTAGAGCCAAGGCATTCTGAAAAAATCACATGTACAAATGGAAAATCGATTTAGATCCTCAAAGTTGATTGACACCAGGGGTCTCCGTGGGTGATGCCCAATCTGGGCTCCCTGAGGTTGCAGATGTGAAGAGACCTGTCTCGGGCCACATCATGAATTCACAGCACTTAGACCTGGCTCCTGCCAGTCCTGCAGAAGGCTTCTCTTGGACCAATTTCTAAACAGACTTTGAGTCATCATTCCCAGCTCCTAATCACTTGAAGAACTGAAACCACTAGTTTCATACAAATTATCTCTAGTATCTGTGTTGATCAACACACATTAACCAAATTCTTTGTTTGTTAACCAATTATTTGCCACTCATAGTCCTTGTTGACCATAATAGTTATACATGGCTTCTGAAAACTGACATCTTCATTCACACATTTAAAATAATGGAGCTTAAGTAACTAATAAGGACCTACTGTATAACACAAGGAACTCAATACTCTGTAATGATCTATATGGGAAAAGAATCTAAAAAGAGTGGATATATGTATAACTGATTCACTTTACTTTAAACCTGAAACTAACACAGCATTGTAAATCAACTATACTCCAATAAAAAGTTTTTTAAAATTATATTTGTTTATAAGCTGAAAAAATGGTGATTGATGGTAATTAAAAACTCCCACTATTACTGTTATTATTTTAGAAAATTATATTTTATTTAAACAAGATAGAAAATGGTACATAAATTTTTAAATCCCAACTCTTCACATCACTTTAAATCACATTCTAATCCTACAAGGCATCGCAGGCATACAAGGCAATGCCTACAGGCATTATTCACACCTATTTTGTTATAATGGAAAAATATATATTATCTTGCATTCTTTTCCTTAATGCAAAATAAGTGAAATAATGTTTTGAGAGTTTTTTTAGAACTCTCCAAAAATAATCCCTATAATCTGTGCTTTAAAAAAAAAAAAATCCAGTAACTTCAAAGACAGAGCTTCAAGCAGACAAAAGAAAGCCGCATGTCAGAAGCCATGGTTTGTGTGCAGACCCCAACCCACATGTGGGTGTTAGGGCTCCCCAGGGTGGACCTCACCCAGAAGGTTCACCCAGACTTCCAGTGCTCAGTATCGCATGATGCCCAGTGTGTTACATGAGGCAGGTAACACAGGCCAGGCCTTAGCCAGAAAAGTAAACATGATTAGCTCTCATGCTGGGACATTTTTATCTGGTGTATGATTTGTCCTATGATCACAATGTCGATATTCATAACAAAACTAATAGTGACAGCATGCCTAATTTATTGTGCCAGGGCTTTCCCTAATAATATTCTCTAAGTAATATTCAGAAGAAACACAGTCTGGTTCAGGTGTGGAATCATGAACTTCAAAGATCTTAACAAACTTTTTTCTGAAAACCATAAAGGACCCCAGTGTTCTGAAATGGACTTAATGGCTGAACATTTTGTATGTTCTAGCATTAGAACAATAATAATAATATACTCCCCAACCCTTAGCAGATGGGGCTCTTTTATCTCCTTCCTTGTGTTCTTAAATCTTTGTCGGGAGAGACTTCCAGTCCCACTTGGGACAGAGAAGGCCTCCTCCCCACCTTCTGCTCAGCCCTCCCCCACTACAGGGGGTAGAGGCCGAGCTCCTCACAGGTGGGAAGGTGTCAGGTGTGGCAGAAGGAGGGAAGTAGGACCTTTCCAAGCCCAGTCTGTGCAAGCAAGTTGTCTCATAGGAAGGATGCACCTGTGATGTGTGGGATCCAACCACCTTCTGATGCATTTTCCTACACCTACAGGCTGCAGCTCTAGAGCTGATTGCCTGGGTCCAAATCCTGCTCCTTACTAGCTTGTCCAAGTTATTCACTCTCTGGGCCACTCTCTTGACCTGTAACACAGAACCAATAATAATAACAGCAATAGCAAAAATACCTTTTTTTTTCCAAAAAGCTATTATGAGATTTAAGTACAGTACCGCATATAAAGCTCTTACAACACTGCCTGACATATAGCATGCATTCAGAAAACATTGGCTATGTTTTTTTTTTCCATAAATATTTAAAGGCAACTTTAAAAAGTGCTTAGCAGAGTTGCCGGCTCATAGTAAGCTTCTGTAAGAGTTTGTTTCATTTCTCTGCTTGGTGGTGTTGATGGTTTCTCTGCCCTCACTGTCTCCTTCTTAGGTGTCATGAGAGAGGGTGGAGTAATGTAAACACTGTGGTCTTTGAAGTCAGACCAATCTGAGTTCAAATTCCAGCTTGGCCACTTGCTACCTGTGTGAACTGGAGATGTTATATAACACTTGGAGCTTCACATTTCTTGACTATGCAATGCAGATTACCTTGTACTTTAGACTATTAAAGGAGACAAAACCACACAGTCTGGCACCTCAAAGATACTAGGGAGACATTAGCCCCATCTGCACCTCCATCCTCACCTCCACTGCTTCCCCCACTAGGACACTGGGTCAGCAGCCACGAGGCATGGAGAATACATGGACAGCCTCTCTTCCCGCTACACTTGTGTTCCTCAGCTCATTCTCCAGGAGGGTCTTTATTTATACTTTTGGAATCTGAGGCTAAACATACTTCACCACAGAGCTGGATGCCAGTTCAGATGTTTTTGATCTGCAAGCCACTGGCTTCTCATGATCCCACACTGCCTTCTTGAGATGAGAACATCTCCCTTTTTTCAACACTGCTGTGCTTGTGCTCAGTAGTGTCTGACTCTTTACAACCCCATGGACTGTAACCCGCCAAGTTCCTCTGTCCATGGGATTCTCCGGGCGAGAATACTGGAGTGGGTTACCATTTCTTCCTCTAGAGGATCTTCCCAACCCGGGGATTGAACCCGCATTTCCTGTGTTCCTGTATGGCAGGCAGAGTCTTTTCCCACTGAGCCATCAGGGAAGCCAATGTAGTTTTACAATAGCCAATTGTAACTCTGCATCCTACTCCAGGTCAGCCCCACCAAAGATGGAGAAGAATGAAGAGTTCATTTTGGGAGCATGCACATCCTCTCAGCCTGCAGTGCAAGACATTGCAGGGGGGATGCCTTCAGAGCCTGTCAGCAAAGGCAGACAGTCTGAATCCTCCTCAATTACATAGAATCCTGCAGATATTCTTTTTGTTTAAAGGAGCAAGGATGGGTGTTCTGTTACAAAATGTCTTTTTTCTTTGTTTAATTTGTGAAAACTCTTTGGCATAACAAAAAGCCCAGTTGGATCCAGTTCCCAGCCTAAGGAATTATAATAAAATCCCATGGCTCACACAGTGGGAGTAGGGTTGATTTCAGACACAGTGTGATAAGGCCCTCTTGTGAGTGATGAGCTCTAAGATTTCTCTCTCCATCACTGGATTGGCTGCATTCTTGGAACAGACTTCTTTCAGGGTGACAGTTGTGGGTTGAATGGTGGCAACCAAAGAGATATGTCATCTACAAATTCCTGAAATCTGTGAATGGCACCCTATTTGGAAAAGGGTTCTTTGGAGATATAATGAAGGATCTTGAGATAAAATCACCCTCGATTAGCCAGATGTGTCCTGCGTCTGATGACAGGTTTTCTTATAAGAAACAGAAGAGGAGAAGACCTTGTGAAGATAGAGACAGAGATTGGAATGGTACAATCACAACCCAAGAAGAAGGTGGAAGAGGCAAGGAAAGCTTCTCCTTTAGAGCCTTGAAGGGAACATGGCCTACTGACACCTCACTTTCAGATTTCTGGCCCCCAGAACTGTGAGAGAATAAATTTCTGTTGTTTTAAGTCATGAAGTTTGTGGTAATTTATTATAGCAGCCACGGAAAAATAACACAGCAACTTAGGGTCATAGCTACTGCATCTCACATCCTCACAACTCTGAGCTAAGAAAGAGAGTGTTCTGGGTGTTTCCACAAAAGTTCAGACACTTGTTCTAAAGAACCAAATCAGTCCTGTGCCCAGTCTGATAACCTGTGTGCCAGCATAATCCCAGTTATGAGTTCCATCTCTTGACCAACATTAAATAAAGGCTTTCTCAGGTAATGTGAACAGAGTTTAACAAAAAAAAAAAAGAAAAGAAGAAGAAGAAGGAATGTCCAAACCAAGACCATAGCCATTGTCTTCTATAGGAATGATGCTGGGAAGAAAACAATAAATATTTATGACACTACTGAAACATCCATGCAGGTGGAAGTCAGTTGTTCAGTTTTACTGTCTGCAAGGTCACTATTACTGTAAATATGCTATAAATTCATCGTTGTCATTTTGTTAGCTATTTGTACTTTCCTACTGTCAGATTTTTTACATCATTTTTGAAATTCAGAAGTGCTCTCCTCTTTCCAAGTCTCCTCTATCTGCCTTTGTAACTTTGTATGGGTTTCTTCTGTAGCTGAATCGGAAAGCTGCTTCTATCTATGCTGGGACTCTTCTTAGTTCCACTGAGAACTAAGTTCATCCTCCATCCACAGAGTTTCCATAGTGAGGCCAAGTTTAGTTGTGCTCATGTTGGGCATGATGGCCAAACAGCTCTTCCAGATACAAAAGAGGGTCCCGAGAGACTGCTCTTGGTAAGCTGGGGTGGGGCTAGGTTAATGATTTGGTGAATGTTTCCTAAGATTTATGGAGATCCCATAGTATAACTGGAGCCAGATACAATTAAGGTAGAATTAGAAATCCTGAATGTGAATCATTTTCTAGTATTAACCTCCCCAGCAGCCGATTCTTCTACTAAACCCTGGGAAATGACATTTAATATTTGTATGTTTTCCTCTAGCATATTTTCCCAGCACAGATGGATGTGTGTGTGAGTGCACATGTGTGTGTGTATGCATGCATACATGCAGAGAGAAAGAAGAAGACATCAGGCCACTTTTTATGATGCTAACCTCTATGCTAAGTATTTGGCAGAGGCTTTGACAGGTTATGCTTCTTGGATGCTACTAATGTTAACATCAATTATTATTACTAGCTAATTTAGATCCACAGGAATCCTACAGGATAGATACAGTTTAGCCTCATTGTACACATAAGGAAACTGAGGCTCAGAGAGGTTAAGCAATACGTTCAATGATACATGGCTAATTTTAGAGGTTAGACCAACCAGAGTTGGAACCTAGGTCTGTTTAACTGTTGTGCTCCAAGCCCTTCCATGTTCTCTGGCTTTCTCTGCATTCTGCATTTGCACTGTAAATCACTGAAGAAAGTTGTTTGGGATATTAGAAAAAAATTAAATCTATAAATATGCTATTGTTATAGATCCTTCAAACTCTACCATCCCCCACCTTCTCTCCTTCCTCCAGTCAGTAACTCTTCTTGCCTGTTCACTTGATGTCAGCCTCTGGATGCCAGCTGTTGTATTATACTATTGTACTTTTCAAGGTACTGTACTGTAAAACTAAACATATTTTCTTTACTTTTGTGTGTTTTTTGTGTATTATTTGTGTAAAAAGTATTATAAACCTATTAAAGTACAGTACTTTACAGCTGATTGTGTTAGTTGGATATCTAGGGTAATTTTGTTGGACTTACAAATAAATTGGACTTACATATACACTCTCAGAATGGAACTCATCTGTATGTAGGGAACTTAACTGTAATAACAATAATAATAAATATACAGGGCTCACCATGCAGAAATCAAGATTTTTAGAAAGCTAATGTAGTAATTGATAAGC
Organism: Antilocapra americana; assembly: GCA_007570785.1. Taxonomy (NCBI): domain Eukaryota; kingdom Metazoa; phylum Chordata; class Mammalia; order Artiodactyla; family Antilocapridae; genus Antilocapra; species Antilocapra americana. Next base: position 8,693,679 of record ML660772.1, read on the forward strand.
CAACAGAAAGACTAGAAAGCTGAGAAGTAAGCCTTCTTCTACATAGAAATTTGTGTTTGTTTTTTGGAGAATGGCATTGTTACAAATCACTGTAGGAATAATACAGGATTCATCAAATGATCCTGGGAAAATTAGCAATCCATATGGAAAAAGTAAATTAGACCCCTATCTCCTATCATATATGAGAATGAATTCCAATGGCTTATAGACTCAATCAAGAATGGCAATACTATGTAAACCCATGGTGATATCATGACAATGTATGGCAAAAACAATAATAAAAAAAAAATTTTAAAAAATAAAAAGATAATGAGAATATTATGAACAGCTTTATGACAATAAGTGTGAAAATTTGATTGAAATAAACAAGTTTCTTGAAAATACAGTTTTTCCAAACTGGCACAAAAAAAAAAAAAAAAAGAATGGCAATACTTTAAATTTTTAGGAAAAATGCAGAATAATTTATTATTTCTGGTTGCTAATTATTTCTTACACAAGAAACAACACACACAAACCCTAGCAGAAATATTGATAAATTTAACTTAAAAATTAGAAAACAACCATTATAAGAAAAGGCACCATGAGCAAAGTTAAAATGAATAGCACAAACAGAAGTAATTTGTTAAACAGTAGGGATAGATCAGTTTTCACCCATCTTGGACTGGGAAGCCTCTAAGAGTCTGGTATTACAATGTGGATGAAGACGTAGGCAATCAAATTCACTTACTATGTTACTAGTGGAAGTCTGAATTGCTTTCACCTCTTCAGATGGCCACTTGGCATTATCTGATAAAGTTACAAATGAGTAAATCATATCACTCAGCAATTCCACTTATGGAATTCAAGCACACATGCAAAAAAGGCACATCCTAGGACAATCTTAGAAAACATATATAACAAGGAAAATCAGAAACTACTAAATATTCACCCATAGAGGCATGAGAAAAATAAATCGTGATGAATTTAAAAAACTGATCTATAACTTTTAAAATGAACAACAAAATCTACATTTATCTACTTGAATCAACCTTGAAAGTAGGCTAAATGAACACAGAGTTGTGCTAGGTGACCAACAGTAGACTGTTTGTATGAAGTTTTTTTTTTAAATTTCATGGTGTTATATATTATGAATATATTATAACTGTGGAAAAATTGTTTAAGACCATGAAGAAGAAGGATATATGCCAATTTCTTCATGGTTTCTTTCTCTGAGGTGGGAAGGGAAATGGTTTGGATAGGGGTAGGCGTACTTCAAAGGATTTTATTAGTTTTTAATAAAAATTGTAAAGCAAAAGGAAAGAAAATGCATTTGGGGTAGTGGCCAGAAAGTACATATTAGAACACATTTATAAGAAATGGAAGTTACATCTAGCAGTTTGTTCAGCTTACATGTGCCTTAGGGTGAAGTCAAGGTCTTAACCATCTCACCCTTCAATGTCAAAGTATAAAGATCTGTATAGAAATTTCTTATTTATTTTCCCCATTCTTTCTACTTTCTCTTTGACTATTTTGTCCTCAAATTTCCTTCTTAAGAATTCTTAAGGAGTAGTTTTGTCATCTGGCCTAGGAAAGAAAACTTCTGCCCTGAAATGTAAGTTTTAGGGCCACCTTCAGGCTTCCCAGGTGGCAACAGTGGTAAAGAACCAGCCTGCCAAAGCAGGAGATATGAGACATGGGTTCAATCCTTGGGTCAGGAAGGAGTGGGCATGGCAACCCACTCCAGTACTCTTGCCTGGAGAATTCCATGGACAGAGGAGCCTGGCTGGCTACAGTTCATAGGGTCGTGAAGAGTCTGGCACGACTGTAGCAACTTAGCACCCATGCATGCACAAAGGGCCACCTTCAACTCACTAGTCTCTATACTAAGTAGAGAACTACTTACTAACTAGTTACAATTAGTAAAGTTGTTATAATTAGTTACTAATTATAACAAGTTACAAGTTACCTAGCAGGGAACTAGTTAATTTGAGATTCATAATAACCCCATAGACAGATATTGCTAGCTCCATTTTGCATGAAGGGAAAAGGAAGCTCAAAAAGGTTAAGCAACATGTTCAAAGTTCAATGGCTCATCAGAGTCAGGAACAGTCAGAATTTGAATCCAGGTCTGTCTGTTACTTGCATTCTGTAATTTTGCCTGGCAGCTGTGTCTTACCAATGAATTTATAAACTTTGCTGTAGACTAGCCAGGGTAGAGGGGAAGACTTATTACTTAAAGCATTTTCATGGCATTTCATGTTTGCAATGTGTTTTACGATTGGTTTTATAACTTATTCTTATTTTATAACTGTTCTTGGTTTATAGCATGCTTTTTGCAACAACACTTGTAAAGAAAAACAAACCAACATGAAAACCATCTCTGCCTTGCTGGATGGATGTGCTGGGAATAGTCACGTGAGCACCAGCCATACTGGAAGACAGTCTTCAGGCATAGTTCTATTCTTTGCAAACCCACTAATGGCTGGCACAGTGCTAGTCACAGTAGATAGGTCCTTAACAGTCTTGAAATGGAGAGAGAAACCATAATACTGTCTTCAGTGTCAGCAAAGCCAATCACTTTTTACCAAGTGTTAGGGCAGATGAAATGACTTAGATGACTTCTAGTACTTTTAACAAGGGCCTTGTTTTCATTATAAAATGTTTTAACAATGACTCTGGTCTTGCCTGCATGATAGGGGCTGAAGAGGGGCCCAAGTAATATCATTATGCAAAATCCTAAAGATTCTCTTTTCTTTCTTCCTTAAAAATTTTATTTACTTGTTATTATTACTTTTATTATTATTTTGGCTGTGCTGGGTTATCATTGCTATGCAGGCTTTTGTCTAGTTGCCCTGTGAGTGTGGGCTACTCTCAAATTGTGGTGTGCAGGCTTCTCTTGTGGAGCATGGGCTTTAGGGCACAAGGGCTTCTATAGTTGCAACTTCCAGGCTCTAGAGCACAGGCTCGATACTCGTGGCCCACAGGATTAGTTGCTCCATGGCATGTGAGATATTCCCAGATCAGGGATTGAACCGTGTCTCCTGCATTGGCAGGTGGATTCGTTACTGCTGAGTGAACAGGGAAGCCTTCTTTCTTTCTTTAACAGCATTCCAGACCTAGGTCTTTCATCACAGAGATAAAGATAAAGGACATGGCATCACTTTGGGGATATTATCTTTATTTTTAATTAATTCTTATTGAAGTATAGTTGCTTTGCAATCTTGTGTTCGTTTCTGCTATACAGCAAAGTAAATTACCTATTTATATACACATACCCCCTATTTTTGGATTTTCTTCCCTTTTAGGTCACTATGGAGCATTGAGGAGAGCTCACTGTGCTATAGAGTTGCACATTCCTACTCTATTAAATTAGATAACACATTCTCATTATTTATCTATTTTATATATAGTAGTGCATACATATATATATCTGTCAATCCCAATTTCCCAATTCCTCGCATCTCTCCTTTCCCCCCCACCAGTGTCTACATCTGTGTCTCTATGTCTGCTTTGCAAAGATGATTTATACCATTTCTAGAGTCCACATATATGTGTTAATATACAAAGTTTGTTTAATGAGAGCCAAGGGAAAATACTTGAACATGGTCTTTTCCTCCTCTGAGAGAATTCATAGGTCCTGGTGGATGGATGCTAGGGCCTGGTGCACAGTCACACTTGGATTCTTTTTGAGAGAATGTTCTGCTTTTCCCTCAAGGTGGAACAATGAGAGCGGAGCGTGAGGGGCTTCTCAGTTTCCTGTGACTTTGTGACTGGCTTTCTCACCTCCTCCATCATTGCCTTCATCCACGTTAGTTTGTCCAGTACCAACCTAAATCTAAAGTAGTATTCTCATTTTACAGGTAAGAAAACTGACTTCCTAAAGTAATCATCACATGCACACATACACACGACCCCCCACATGCACAGATGCATATGTACATTCACACACACAAGATTTTGGGTAGTGCATCTTAGGCATATTTTCTTTCCTTAGGATGCTGTTTTTACCAAAAAATACCCGAAAGAATTAATAAAGTATTTTAAATATCAAATAAAAACACACATAGAAAAATATGGAAGTGAGCTCCCTAGTTTTCTAGCTCCTAGAATCTGCTACATACCTTGACTCATGGCCCTCAGCCAGCAATCACATCACTGACCTCTGCTTCTGTCATCACATTTCCTTCTGTGAAAGACACTCCTGCCTCCCTCTTTCCCTGTGATTACATTGGGCCCACCTGGGTAATCCAGGCAAATCTCATGGAAGACCCTTAGCTTAATCACAGCTGCAAAATCTCTTTTGCCAGATAAGGTAACATATTCACAGGTTGCGGGGATTAAGATGTGAACATCTTGGGGAAGGGGGATAGCATTGTTCTGCATACCACACCTGGTTTTCACATATCAATAGAATTCTCTGGAGAGGACTCAATGGAACTTAGAGAGGGGGAGGTGATATCTTAATTATTAGAGCTTCATCTAATAAATCATAGTATTTTAGTGTTGAGCAAGACTGAATCCAGCAGAGGAAGCCCACTGGGTGTCATGTGGTGGCAGCATGGCACCAGGACCCCAAATTCCAGCTCTTGTCCAGCTCTCTGTCCAGCACACCAGGAAGATTTACGAGAGTTCTTAAGAGTTCAATGAGAGACTGCTTCTCTATATAATGGAAACAGCCATGAAATCTGTTAAGAAATCTCTGCAGAGTTCTCCAGCTCTTCAATTTATTGTCCTGAGATGGAAAAACTATCTGTAAAGACTCTGCCAGGAAATCATTTAATCACTCTTCTTATCAGAAAAGTTATCAAAGTGCTCAGATTATCATCCTACATTGCAGTTTTAAGTTTGATGGAAAGTAATTAACAGCTATCTCTGTTTAGATCTTCCTCCTTGCCTTGGAATTTATTTACACCCCAGGTTGTTTGAACACGCAGCCAGGTCTGTTCTGCTGGGAGGAGAAATACAGGTCCTGTTAGCCCACATTTACCAAAGTTACTATAAGCTCATGACCGCTGTGAGTATCCCTGGCTTATGGTGTTTCTTTCCTTAGCATTTTATTTCATTTACCCTGACATAAATGTAACCTTAGAAGCCTTTTATTGTTATGTGCTTTCACAGCCAAATTTATTGATTATAATTGCAACCCTATTACATCACCTTATAACGTTACTTGCTCTGGACCATTTCTCATGGGCCCATTACATGAAAAAAAATTAGGACCAGAAGCAGAGGCATAATAAATACTACACTGGTTTCTTTGAAGAGTAAACCCAAGACCAATAGGAATTGAAGGAGAAATGGGTTTCTGTGCTAATGGGGAAGAGCTCTGGGAGGCATTGACCAAATGATAAGGACATTATAGTCTGAGCTGTTCTTTCCTTACCTTAATTTGGACACTTTTATGGCATTGAGGAGCAGTTAAATAACCTGGGGACCAAGATGATACATTGAAGGATGTTTTTCTTTCCCTCCCAGGCAGCCCTGTGAGAAGAGCCCACTTATTCAATGAGAATGAGTGTGTCCCCTTCTTTCCATTCTGCCCCTGTGCTTTTGTGAGCACAATTCTCCTGCCTTCTGACTTGAAGGCATGCTGCCTAGACAGGAGATTCCTAGGGGCAAGGCCTTTGCTTCATCTCTTTCTTAGGGGTCAGTGATGGATTCCTTGGGATTGATTGCAGATATCTCAAGATGGAATGTTGACTTTTACTATATTTTGTATATTTTTTAATGTTTTCCTCTATTACTGTTATTGAATTTAATTAAAATGATTCTTGAGATCGAGCTAGGGTCATTTACTTTGTGCTGTTCACCGTGGGCACTCAGTAATTACTCTTCATTCACTTCATTCACTCTCACTGATGTCTGTATACTTTTATGTTTGAACAGTTAGAATAACAGAATAGAGTATTGAATATAGTGCAGGGAGACTTGGCCTCAGTTTTATTCTACCACTGAGGACTCGTGCGGTCACTGTTCCCGCTCCAGGCTCAGATTTCCAACTTAGCAAATTCATTGACTTTGCAGATAAGTCCATAAAAAGACTGATGGATGAGTCACAAACTCTTCTGAGAAACATTAATGGGTCCTCTCCCTAAAAATTCATACTGTATCCTTTGGACTAGATGCTCTTGAAAATCTTTCAGTTCTAGCAACTATTGTCATGGCAGATGCTGAGCCCTTGGTTAGTTACTTTTGTTATGTTTTGTCTCATTTACTCATCACAATAAACTTAGGAATTACATCATCATGGTTTCCTTTATTACCTCAATTTTAGGAGAAAAGAAAATGGGCTCAGGGTCAGCCAGCTAGTTAGGGGTAGAGCTGGACCCAGAAATCTGTCTTCATAGAAGCTTCTGTGTGCAAGGCAATGTGGTAGCATTTTAGGGACTATACAGATAAACTTAAAACCCAGAAAATTGTATCAAGTTACATATTAAGTTACAAAAAAGAGAGAGAACACAGTACAAATACTCCTTTATCTCTGTTAGTAATTTCAACAAAAATTAGACTGGTGGATGACATTAGAACTTGGTTTGTTTTTATGAATCTTCAATCATTGAGCCAACATCTGACAGCCAGATTACCCTAGACTTGCTGGATATTTCACATAGCATTTTCTGGGATGTTTTCCCCAAATGATAATACAGATTGATGGATTTTCATGACATACACAAGGAACAGAAAGAGAATGGAATAAATGTAATAAAATCATCATCCTTCCCAACATTTTTTTCTGCCGAGATTCATTCTGGATTGCATTTATGCAATCACATATTTGGGAGCAATTTAAAATCAAAATAGCAAGACATTTCCTGGGTAATCCCATCAAATGAGAGATGAGCAGGGTCATGGAAGGAATGACTACCATGATTTGGTTCACTACCCCTCTAGTGAACCAAAGTCTTTGTTTGACTTTTCACTCAACTTTATGTTTCTCTTTGAAAAGTTACTAAAACTTGTGATAACTAAAACATTTCCAGATGTCAGAATTCTTGCCTATTTGCATGTTTCCCTACCAGGGGTGGAAGGATCAGAGGCAATGGCTTCTGATGGAAGGCTCCTTCTGGTGGAGAGGGACAAGTAGACAGGGACAATTCCCTTCTATACTTGCTGCTGCTGGTTGTCCCCCAAGAAACTGTGTTGTTATTGTTGTTTGTCTCTTTTTATTTTATTTTGTTTTTTACTGAAGGTCTCAGTTTGGTTCATCCTAAAGGGTGATGGTGACCTAAGAGTTATGACAGCTGGGAGTATTCCTAGGAGAACTGACACTTGAAGCCAGAGCTTATGAAATCAGAGGCTTGGCCTTCTCAACTATCACTGTGCCTCTTTCCTGTCTCCCCTTTGCTCACTTGCCTCCTGACACCTCACTCCGTAAGTTCCCAGTTAATTATGTGCAGAGTCCTGAACTGTCATCAGATTTGAAGTCAGGATGCACAGAGCTAGGATGTGATGAGAAACAGATGATCAATTGATGCTACCATTAGTAATATCAGTTAAAATCTGCAAAATGGGTCTTTTACCCAAGGGCTTCCTATAACCCTGATTTCTCTATTTTGATTTGATGGTAGGAAAGTAGTTCTACTTAGATTTAGACAACTAAGAGACTCAACTAGAGGGAAATCACAGAAGCAAAAGATATAGATATTTAGGTACTTAGAAAAGATAAAGATACTTATACTAGAACTAGAAGAGACCTTTGGCCATTTCTATCACAAGATACCTTTCATTTGTCCATCATAAAGAAGCTTGGATCCTTGTTGGATCCTTGTCGCAGCAACCAGAACACCATGTCATTTATCAAGAGTGTGAGGATGGAACATGAGAAAAAGAGAGAGAGAATGACTGATTCATTTTTCCCAATTCTACTAGGAAGTGACCCAGGCAACAGAGAGAACTGCTGACAGAACCCTGTAACATAATAGTTTCATGTATTTTTTTTTGCATACTGTTGTAAACTTATTCCTATTGTCTCAAATTTTCCCAGAATTCCAAACCAGTAGTGGGTGCAATTAATGAATTTTCTATATACAGTTTAAGATACATTCAACATAAAATATGGATCAATATGTATTAAAGATTTTTTTCATTAACTATTTGAATTATGTATCTTCATTTTCTTATTTTTTTAATTGAAATATAGTTGGTTTACAATGTTTTCATTTCAGATGTATAGTAAAGTGATTTCAAGCATTTTCAGGTACATTCAAAAAGGTCTGGAAAACAAGTATATCTTTGCATGTTGCATGTTCACAAAAGTGAATAAGAGACCATTCCTGCCCTCAAAGCATTCACAATCCAGTTGGGTAAGTAGATATCTTAACAATGATCACTGTTACATTGGAGTTTTGTAAAGATGAAATATGAGCACAAATGCATAACCTAACCCAGTCTAGGGGAAAAAGAAATAGAGATAGAAACACAGCTAAATAGAATATATCACAGGAAAAAAAATGTTTCATTTAAAATGAGATCAATATCTATAGGATGTCTAGGAATTAACCTACCAAGATTTACTAAATTCCTCTACGGAGAAATTTCCATAAGTCCATTAGCAGATCTAAAAGAAAACCTAGATAAATATTTATGAATAGGAGACCATAACATTGGAAAGATTCAATTGGAAACCACCAAATTAATCCATAAATTCAGTGACATTCCAAGCACAATTCTAGTAGGATGCTGGGGATATAGAGAGAGGGTTTGACAAGCTCAATAAAAATTTTATATGAAAGAATAAAGTCAGTGTTACCTCCTACCAGATATTAAGATACACTATTCTGTCAGAACAGTAAATAAAAGATGTGACATTGGCCGTGGTGCACACATATAGACCACTGGGTCTATAATTAAGTTACCAAACAAGCTGTACTTGGTAGAATTGCCATCAGGGAATAGCTGTATTTCTCTCCCACTTCTGCCTTCAAACAAATACATTCTCTTGTAGTCTCCCATCCTGGCCCCTTGATGATACCACAAACAGATCCCCTCTTTCTGGTTATTTTCAGTCATCGTTCTGGTAATAAGAAGTCATGTCTATTATAGTGCCTCTGTATTAAAATGTTTATTTCTTTTTCTTAATTTTTATTTTGTGTTGAAGTACAGTTGATTAACAATGTTGTGTTAGCTTCAGGTATACAGCAAAGTGATTCAGTTACACCCATATGAGTAACTATTCTTTTTCAAATTCTTTCCTATTTAGATAATTACAGAATATTGAGCTGAGTTCCCTAGTAGTGTGTACATGTCCATCCCAAGCTTCCAATATATCCTTCTGAAACCCTTTCCCCTGGTAACCATAAGTTCGTTCTCTAAGTCTGTAAATGTTCCTGTTTTGTAAATAAGTTCATGTGTATCATCTTTTCAAATTTATTTATTTATTTTTCCCTTTACATTATCGTGTTGGTTTTGCCATACATTGACATGAATCCGCCATGGGTATACACGTGTTCCCCTTCCAGAACCTCCCTCCCACCTCAGAGAAAGACAAATATCATATGATATCACTGATATGCAGAATCTAAAAAGAAGTCTGCTGCTGCTGCTGCTAAGTCGCTTCATTCGTGTCCAACTCTGTGCGACCCCATAGACGGCGGCCCACCAGGCTCCCCCGTCCCTGGGACCCCCCAGGCAAGAACACTGGAATGGGTTGCCAGTTCCTTCCCCTATTTCTTATCTAATTAACAGTTCTTCCTTTTCCATTTAGCTCAGGTCTGACAGATCCAGGCCTGAGAATTCTCATGATTCCAAAAAATGTTCACAAGAGATCCACAGTTCTGTGTGTGAGTGTGGACAGTCCTCTGTCACAGCATGGACGCAGGAACAGTGATGTACATGGTGAAACAGCAGGAAAGAATGGACACAGCACCACAGAACAAGTGGGGAAACCCAGTCATCAATGATAAGGTACAAAATCGGTTTAGATTAACACACAAGACCGCATATGCACATTAATAATTCATTTGTGAGTAAGAACACACACACACACATGCTTAAGAATATAATACACCAGAGAGGGTGTCTGAGCAGGAGCTGTGAGTTGGGGAATGGATGTGGTTGAGGAATAAAGAGGAAAAGTCACAAAATAAAGAAGGCTTTCGCAGACTGTGGTGCTGGTGAGCCTCAGAGGGAGGAGTGTGATAAATTCAACTCTGTGAGGGCAGAAGTGATACCTGCCTGGAGATGTGGAAACAAAAGGGAAAGGTGGGTATGTGAAGAGGGAGGGGGCTCCTGGGTGGAGAGAATGGCATCACAGGATACCAAGTGCCTTGTGATGATGCCCAGAATGAGACCCACTGGGGATGGAGGGGAGAGGCAGCCTCCACAGTATACAAGAGTCAGTGCTCCCTCTGCGCTGCTCACACAATCTCATGGTGGGAGAGTCACCTAATGTTTAGGATTTGGTTTCCAGGCAGATGCAGTCAAATGCAATGAGGAGAGAGCCTCCTGGCTGCAAAGAATGCTGGCCAGCTCTTGGTAAGTGCCCATCTCTGGCCACTGTTCAGTAGATTACAGGCCTCAGATCTATGGATCTGGATCCAGGAAAAGTCTGGAAAGTTTGTTTGAAAAATTCCAAAACTTAAAACACAACCCCCAAGATTCTAATTTTAATCTTGCATAAAGGGCCAGTCCAGGTACCTTCTGCCCCTCCACAGTACTTCAGTACTTTGGTCATTTATGAGAAAAATAATATATATACATAGATATGTACTGTTTCCTGAGTGTTCATTGGAAGGACTGATGTTGAAGCTGAAACTCCAATACTTTGGCCACCTGTTGTGAAGAATTAACTCATTTGAAAAGACCCTGATACTGGGAAAGATTGAAGGCAGGAGGAGAGGAGGATGACAGAGGATGAGATGGCTGGATGGCATCACCGACTCAATGGACATGAGTTTGAGTAAACTCCTGGAACTGGTGATGGACAGGGAGGCTGGCGTGCTGTGGTCCATGGGGTTGTGAAGAGTTGGACATGACTGAGTGAATGAACTGAACTGAACTGATGTACTGTTATAAAACACCAGTGTTGTTTACAAATATCTAGTTGTTATGTCAATTTTTTAGCCTTCAGAAGGCTATCTTTATATATTCTTAAGAACTCGATATGAATATTAGCATTAGAACAGCTGTGGACTGACAAAGCGCCCCAGGAAGCACTAAGCTGCTTTCCTTCTGGGTATCTGAAGTATCTGTTGTAAATATAAACTGTTTCAAACTTTCTTGCTCTCCAGTCCCCCTCTCTCTTTTTTTTCCAGGATGTTTCATGGGACTCTGGTCCTTTTTCTTTAAAGGTATACATTTGGGAAATATTGTATCTCTTGAAACTTCTTAAGCTCTTCCTGAAATGCCACTTGTTTTTCCTCACCTTAACACTTTGCCCAATATTTTGTGATGCCAGAATATGTTCAGGCCTCTTAGGAGGTCCTGTTTTCTCTGCCCTCTCTCCACTTTTGGATAAGGATGCCCATTCTTCATCTTCTAGTTTATCAGACCACTGCTACCTTCCTTCCCTTCAACCACCCTGATCCCTGGCAGACTCATCTGTGAGCTTCTCTGAGCATCCTGTACCTTCTTCCACAGCTCTTATGGCTTATGTTTGCATGACAATTGCTCCCAGAAGTAGTTCATGTGCCAGCACAATCATGCAGCAAGATACGATTCATTTCAAAGCAATTTTCAAGAGCTGCAGAGATGCCTACATATGCACATTGGTTAAGGATATAAAATAAAGAGATAACGAACAAAGGATAGAACTAATCCAAAAGGTTTCATGACATGAAAGATCTGACTGCACTCAAGGTGGGCTGCCACAGTAGTTTCACAGACAGCAGTCTGGATTATTAAGAGATTCAGTGGCCCAGGAATGATCCATGTTGTAATTCTCTGCCTATAACCAGCTGAGTGAACCTGAACAAGTCATTGAACTCCATGAGCCAGAAACATTCTCTATCATCTCCTTCCCTTCCTCAGTTCGAGTGACTGTCCAGTTTTCTAAGTCCTCAGATCTTTTATGGCTTCATGAATCAGTTTAAAAAATTGGGGGTACTGATAGGATGACTTTATCTATTAAAAATTATACTCTGTGACATTTGTATCTAATTAAATAAGAGATATTTTAACATCCTCCACAAATTAAATAGGAAAACTTACAATAAATGAAACATGTAGGTATGTAAGTAAATACAGACGAAGCCCCTTACATAGAGATTCTAATTTTTTTTTTTTTTCCCGTTGTTTGCCATAGAGGGGAAGATATTTCCAGTTGAGGATGCAGAGTGACTAGAAGGTGATGGTGGTGATGAAGGTGGGAAACAGATCCCAGGGCAGAGTCGAGGGCCAGGGAAGGGTCAGAGTCTTTGCTATCTGACCTCAGTGGGAGAGCCAAGTCTTTTTCTCCTGGAGGCATTCATCAGGTGCTTTGGAGTTTTCTAAACATCATGATGAAACCAGGAAACACTTTCCTACTCATTTTAAGCTTCTCTTATGAGTTTAATACATTTATTTACAAAACCTTTAGGTAACGCTTTATAGTAATTTCCTTGGCATTCTGAAATACAGCAGTCCACAGTGATTCAGGAAGCAATGATGATTTGCATCAATTTAATTGTCTCTTTTGAGACTTGATATCCATGGCAAACATCTTGTTCTGCTTTGTTCTTGGTGGTTAGTGTTACTGTATACATCCCATATGGGAGTTAGAAAGATTGTGGGTGGGTGAATAAAGAAAAAACATTCAGACTAATATCCTGGGACAGAAATAGTGAGGGAGTGAATCACAAGAGATTTGAAAGGTTTCCCTAGGTTGGAGAAGAACCAAACCCAGGGGGGTGACGGAAGGATCTTCGCATTCTTTGATTCCCACAAAAATTTAATGCTCTTGGCTTTCCCTTGAGAGTTTTGATACAGTCGATGAAGATTAGAAAGTTGATTTTTTCATGTACACAAAGCACGGTCTTGATTTGAGGAGTGGAGTGGCTAACTTGATTTTGAACTTGTTTACTGCTGGAAAATAATGGCTTCCTGTTTTTGACAAGGGAGCAACATCAAAAAAGGTTTACAAACGAAAATTAAAAGGTTTCTTGGACAGCAAATACACTAGCAGTATTTTGGAAATTGGTCCTAAGTGAATCTGAAAACAGAATAACTGCCCCCTGAAAGGCACATGGGCTTGGTAACTAATGTGAAAATTGTTTAATAAATGGCAATTTGGTCTAAATGCAGCCTTCTAATGAAGGGTAGTAATGTCCTCTAATAGCCAGCTCTGTTAATTCTGTTTTCAGCTTTCAGGAGAATACAAAATATGAGGGCAGACTGTTTCTTCAAGACAGTCAGTCTTAACAAAAATCCAGGATCTCTCTAGGGAAGGTCTAATTTAGAGGGAAGATAAATGCTAATTTTGGCTTGAATTCCGGTGTTTGATGCATCTTTGTATATACTCAGTTACAAATTTAGAGTCTGTAGTGGGCTAGGTTCTGAAGCTAAAGAAATGGACAAAATTAGTCTATCACCTCATGAAGTCCATGATCTAATGTGGAGGTCAGCAAACTATTTCTGTAATGAACCATATAGTAAATAGCTTAGACTTGTGAGCCATAAGCTCTCTGTTGAAATTATTCAACTCTGAGCTGTAATGTGAATATAAGCATAGCATAATATACAAGCAAATAGGCATGGCTTGTTCCAATAAAACTTTATTTACAGAAATGGGCAGCAGGAAGGATTTGGCCCATGAGCCATAGTTTGCCAGCTCCAGGACCAGTGATAGATAAGATTTATAGGAATAGGCAGTTATAACACAGGCTAAGATACTTTATAACTAAGCTGTTCTGTCAACCCAAAGGAAAGAGTTCATTCTGGGAGAAACATGGAAAGTACATTCAAAAGGAAATGACATTGGTGGACACAACGGGGGAAGGAGAGAATGGGATGAATTGGGAGATTACACATCTCACGTGTATAAAATAGATAGCTAGTGGGCACCTGTGGTATAGCACCGGGGGTTCACCTTAGTGCTTTGTCATGACTGAGAGGGATGGAGGGGGAGGGTAGATGGGAGGGAGGCTCAAGAGGGAGGGGATATATGTATCCGTTCAGTTCAGTCTCTCAGTCATGTCTGACTCTTTGTGACCCCATCGCCTGCCGCACATCAAGCTTCCCTGTCCATCACCAACTCCCGGAGCTGGCTCAAACTCATGTCCACCGAGTTGGTGATGCCATCCAAGCATTTCATCCTCTGTTGTCCTCTTCTCCTCCTGCCTTCAATCTTTCCCAGCATCAGGGTCTTTTCCAATGAGTCAGTTCTTTGTATCAGGTGGCCAAAGTATTAGAGTTTCAGCTTCAGCATCAGTCCTTCCAATGAATATTTAGGATTGATTTCCTAATGGAAATCAGATGGACTGATTGGATCTCCTTACAGTCCAAGGGACTTTCAAAAGTCTTCTCCAACATCACAGTTTAAAAGCATCAATTCTTGAGTGCTCAGCTTTCTTTATGGTCCAACTCTCACATCCATACATGACTCCTGGAAAAACCATAGCTTTGACTAGATGGATCTTTGTTGGTAAAGCAATGTCTCTGCTTTTTAATATGCTGTCTAGGTTGGTCATAACTTTTCTTCCAAGGAGCAAGTATCTTTTAATTTCATGGCTGCAGTCACCATCTGCAGTAATTTTGGAGCACAAAAAGATAAAGTCTGTCACTGTTTCCATTGTTTCCCAATCCATTTGCCATGAAATGATGTGACCAGATGCCATGATGTTAGTTTTCTGAATGTTGAGTTTTAAGCCAACTTTTTCACTCTCCTGTTTCACTTTCATCAAGAGATTTTTTAGTTCCTCTTCACTTTCTGCCATAAGGGTGATGTCATCTGCATATCTGAGGCTATTGATATTTCTCCTGGCAATCCTGATTCCAGCTTGTGCTTCATCCAGTCCAGTGTTTCTCATGATGTACTCTGTATATAAGTTAAACAAGCAGGGTGACAATATACAGCCTTGATGTAGTCCTTTCCCAATTTGGAACCAGTCTGTTGTTCCATATCTGGTTCTAACTTGCTTCTTGACCTGCATACAGATTTCTCAGGAGGCAGGTCACGTGTCCTGGTATTCCCCTCTCTTTAAGAATTTGCCACAATGCCAATTTCTGCAATGCCAATTTCCCCAATGCCAAAGAATGTTCAAACTACCACACAATTGCACTCATCTCACAGGCTAACAAAGTAATGCTCAAAATTCTCCAAGCCAGGCTTACACAGTACGTGAACCATGAACTTCCAGATGTTCAAGCTGGATTTAGAAAAGGCAGAGGAACCAGAGATCAAGTTGCCAACATCCATTGGATCATCAGATATATGTATACATATGGTTGATTCACTTTGCTGTACAGTAGAAACTAACACACCATTGTAAAGCAATTAGGTACTGTGCTGTGCTCTGCTTAGTTGCTCAGTTGTGTCCAACTCTTTGCGAGCCCAGGGATGCATGGGCAAAAAAAGTAAATGACATTGAACTGGATGTTTAATATTAAACAGAACTGGGCCAGTGAATAAATGACTGTTCCCTTCTTAGCAGAAGATGTTCTTGAGTTTTTTTCATAACAAAGGATTTTTATTATAAAATTTCATTGCAGAAGTATTTTCAAAAGGGCAAATTTTAGTTGATCAAGTATCAATAAACTTGTAAACAGAAACCTAATAAATAACATCCAAATTAAGTTTAAAACTCCATCTTCTTGTATGACCATGATTGTCGGTAGAAATTCTGAAATCTCAAACATTTCATTTGATTCAGAAAGAAAGAGATCACTTAAATAAGGAGTTAAATCTCCTTCTTTACATGATAAAATAGCCAAATATTCCAGTCTGGCATGGGCCTTTATTACATGGCAATAACAAATTACAAGATGCTTTAGAATTCAAAACAACGTGTTTATTGTCTCAGAGTGTGCGTGGGTCAGTAGTATAGCCAAAGCTCAGCTGAGTCCATTGCTTGGGGCTTACAAGTCTGCAACCAAGACGTGGGCTACATTGCATTCTCTTCTAGAAGCTCTGCTGGGGAACCATTCCCACTCAGTCTCTGATTTCCTCATGGTTGGAGGATTGAAGGCCCCTGGCTTTCTTTGGTTTGCTGGCTAAAAGCTGCCCTCAGCTCCTAGTAGCCACTGTAGTTTACAGTGGCCTCCCATACTCTGTTGTACAAAAGTGTCTCCCGCCCAGCCTTTCCCTTTATCATCCCCACAGAAAAAAGTCTCGGGCTCCAGTCTGTTCAGACAGATTCTTACAGAGTATAGCCTAACTGTGGCAGTGATAGCCCATCGCCTTGGCTTTATTTTATTGGATAGAAGCCAGTTGCAGGTTCCACCTCCAGTCCAGAGGAGGGAATTAAACAAAGTTAAACACTAAGGCTGATGGGCTACAGTCCATGGGGTTGCAAAGAATCTCACGTGACTTCGCAACCGAGCATGCACACACACAAAAACACAAAGAGGTGGGGACAACAGGGGAGCCACCTTGGGGTCTCTTGGCCACAGTGTGCCTACTCTTCTGGATGGGCTGTGCTTGGTTTTCATGGTGAACAGGAGCTTCCTTTATGAGCAAGCACAGCCAAAGACTGTAGCAAAGTCGAAAATAACAACCCATCCTGTGTGCCAGACACTAAAATATGGTATTTCCTTTTCATAAAAGAGGTTGTTGGAATGCATAAAGGTTAAGCGAATTATGGAAGATACTATAGTCAGTAAGAGCTCAGATTTGAACCAGGTCTGGTAAACTTCAGAGCTCTCCTTTTAATCAGCGTGGCCGGGTATGACCCTAAGAATGAATTGAACCCCTCTGTGGACAAGCTTACATCACAATGTCCTGAAACTTTGGATTTGCCTTGTGCTCGAGTGTCACACACAAATGTTCTTACTCACAAGGACCTAAGGAAAAGATGTGGAAAGGCAGTGAACGTTTGTAGTCATCCCTCAAAATGAATTTTTATCCTATGCTCTTAAAGGATGAAGAGCCTCATCCTTGTTAATTGAAGATAGTAGCTGATAACTGAACCTCTCCTCAAGTTTTCTATCTCCAGATAGAAATATGCTGGTATGGGATATAACATAATTCATACAGCTCTCCTTCTTTTGAGGAAAAAAGTATTTGGCTTCACTTTGGTAAGATATGGGTGGATAATGAATTATATCAGTCAGGACAGACTAGGCTAAATTACCATATCAAGCTCCAGATGCCTCATGGCTTACAGCCAAGGGCTCAAATCTTGCTCACACTTAGTTCTTCTTGAGGGCTCTCTCCTCAGCCTTGACAGTCTCCAAGCTTCTCCAAACTGGTGGACCATCAGTTACTGTCTGAAACACCACTTGCCACTATGTAGAGGGAAAGAAGGCTCCAGAAGATCTCTCCTGGCACTAAGCTGCTAGGAGAGAGGGGGCGCATGACATTTATGCTAATGACTCATTAGTCAAAACTAGTCACTTGACCCAACCCTGTCACAAGTGGACCAGAAGGTACAAAGTATTCTTGGGCCTAGAGGCACAAATGACTAACAGTGTTTCCATCCAGAGTCTCTGCCTTCCAAGTTAGAGGTTTAAACAACAGCTACCCAGACCCATTATTCTATAAATAAAGAAAAAAAAAGGCACAGGTAAATAACAAAATAGGAACAAGTGCTAATTCTTGTCTTTTTTGTTATTAAATAAAAAAAATGTAAAGTAATCATAAGTTATGGAAATTAATACAATTGATTTTTTTTCGGTAACAGTAGAGTAAGTAATTTGAATTCAGACTTCAGTGAGATGCTGAGCAAAAAATTGTGATCAGAAACATGAAAAGGCATGGGATGCCTTGGGAGTTGAAAAGTCTCTCATAAAACAAGCCTAGAATGTTTACAAAGAGCAGGAGTAAAATGTTCCTGTCCAGGTCCAAGAAGCCTCCAGATATGGACGGTGTTCACATTGAACATGCATACGATGTTGGCATTCATCAACACTAATGCTAAGATGGTTTTGTAACACTCTGGCTTTTGAAACAAAGCTTTTAAATTGCACCAGTTAATAACTACAGAGTACATCTGAGAGCAATAACATACCCCCTTAATAAAACTTTATGTATGAGTATTTTAATGAATTGTTTCAGTGTACAGAACCTTCAAAGAGAGCCAAGTTAGTGGTTGAAAACAGAATAGGTTTCAACTCTTACAAAGAAACTCAATCCTAACAACTGGTACAAGAATTAAAATGAAGAAAGGGACCTGTCTTACACACTAGCGTTTTTAGAAGCCATTCTTTTAGACACTACGTTTTAGAATTTTCAGGCATCTGTCTGTTGCTAGAATACCTACACACTTTGAGGAAGCTTTATTTGAAAATGCTGTGTACCTTGTCTAAAGGGCCAGCTGGGATGCCAGAAATAGTATCGGCTCTATTTATGTCTTTGGAGTAATTACAGTGGAATTTAAAGACTTAGTTTATAGATCCAAGAAGAAGATCTTCTGTGTACACTAAAAGGATGAATCCTTTCCAGACGACTTCTCATTTGGCTGAGGAAGAGCTTGAGGAAGCATTTCATAACGTCAGCCAAAGTCGTTTTTAGCAAGACCTGGGTGGGATTCTTGCTGTTGATATCCAAATTTAAAAAAGCCTTGATTTTAATCTATCCAAGGTTACTTTGTTGTAGTTATGAAACCATGAATCAATTTTAAAGCTTTCAGGGATGAAAGGAGATATTGAGACAAGTGCCTGCTATCTTTTGTTGAATGGGGGGAAAATATGTTAACCAATTTCCTGATGACTTTGTCTGGTGGACTTGACTTTTGTTTAGCTAATGTCTTGTTGGAATGCATCTCTGTTTTTTCCTATTCATGCCCTGCCTCTCACCAAAGGCCAGTGTGTGTATGTGTTCAAGGAGAAAGATGCAGTGTGTGTGGTCAGTGAGCTTGTCTCCTACTTACTGGATGTAAGCTGGATTCTGCTCAGAAATGCTATGCTAAATGCTAATGGAGATGAGGCTGAACTTGAGGGAGATTATATGAGAAGACATTTTCATCAACCTCCAAAAAGATCAAGAAAAACTTCACTGGTGGCAATCCATTCATTGTCTTATATTTTCATGTTTGTTCCAGAGACCCTCTTATTAAGAGCAGTAATATCAGGGATTTAAACATACTGCTTGCTTGCATGGTATCAGACACTTGTTTGATCCTAGAGGCTACAATGATGGATAATCTACATGCAGTCTTTGTCCTCATGGATCACACTTTGTACTGTCCCAAATTCTGTTTAATCCTTAAGACAAAACTATAATATTGGTCTTATGAGCCCCACTTTCTTGATAGAGAAACTATAACTTAAAGAGATTGAATATCTTTCCTCAGGCTGTAAAGCAAGCAAGTGATCAAGACTGAAATCCAAAGCTCTCTAACTGCCTTGCCACCCTCTATTTGTTTTTCCTTCTGATATAGAGTCAAATCGATTTGGAAATGTTCCAGCTAAAATGATCATGGCCTATTTCATGGAAATGGAGGTCTCCACTCTTACTATGCTGGTTTGTTCTACTGTCAAACTGGTTGAGCTGGGCATTCTGCTGACCCAAATCACCTACTCTTTATTGTCCTGGGCTGGTGTGTCCAAAAGAGAAGCTGGTGTGAAATTTGAGAGGCAGAGGTGAAGCAGGGGCCGTTACACTCTGAGGAGTTTCCATGGTTAGATGTGGTGAGGAGATATCCAGAGGGGCCAGCAGTCCTGCTTGATGTTGGGCCTCTCTGCTTAACTTTGCATTCCTCCCCACCACGGACAGAATTTCCTCCAGACTCCAGAATGACCAACAGAAGCCCAGGCCCTGTTTGATGCTTGTCTGTTGACTTAGAAGTAGAAGTTACACAGAGATCAGAGCTTCCCAAACCTTTCAGCAAGTGATCCCTTTGTAAAGAAATGTCCTTTAGATTTCCTTGCAAATTTCATACTGTCTCCCCAGGCTAGAGTTTTCAGTCATGTTCCAAAAGCCTATCTGTATCTTCTTTCCCCCATGCCTACCCCAGTTATTTAAGGTCTCAGTTCAGTTCAGTTCAGTTGCGCAGTTGTGTCCAACTCTTTGCGACCCCATGAACTGCAGCACAATAGGCCTCCCTGTCCATCACCAGTTCCCAGAGTCTACCCAAACCCATGTCCATCGAGTCGGTGATGCCATCCAGCCATCTCATCCTCTGTCGTCCCCTTCTCCTCCTGTCCCCAGTCCTTCCCAGAATCAGGGTCTTTTCCAGTGAGTCAACTCTTTGCATGAGATGGCCAAAGTATTGGAGTTTCAGCTTCAACATCAGTCCTTCCAAGGAACACCCAGGACTGATCTCTTTTAGGATGGACTGGTTGGATCTCCTTGCAGTCCAAGGGACTCTCAAGAGTCTTCTCCAACACCACAGTTCAAAAGCATCAATTCTTCAGTGCTCAGCTTTCTTCACCGTCCAACTCTCACATCCATACATGACTAATGGAAAAACCATAGCCTTGACTAGACGAACCTTTGTTGGCAAAGTAATGTCTGCTTTTCAATATGCTATCTAGATTGGTCATAACTTTCCTTCCAAGGAGTAAGTGTCTTTTAATTTCATGGCTGTAATCACCATCTGCAGTGATTTTGGAGCCCAAAAAAATAAAGTCTGACACTGTTTCCACTGTTTCCTCATCAATTTGCCATGAAGTGATGCGACCAGATGCCAGGATCTTAGTTTTCTGAATGTTGAGCTTCAAGCCAATTTTTTCACTCTACTCTTTCACTTTCAGCAAGAGGCTTTTTAGTTCCTCTTCACTTTCTGCCATTAGGGTGCGGACATTTGCATATCTGAGGTTATTGTTTTTCTCCTGGTAATCTTGATTCCAGCTTGTGCTTCTTCCAGCCCAGCATTTCTCATGATGTACTCTGCATATAAGTTAAATAAGCAGGGTAACAATCTACAGCCTTGACATACTCCTTTTCCTATTTGGAACCTGTCTTTGTTCCATGTCCAGTTCTAACTGTTGCTTCCTGACCTGCATTCAGGTTTCTCAAGAGACAGGTCAGGTGGTCTGGTATGCCCATCTCTTTCAGAATTTTCCAGAGTTGATTGTGATCCACACAGTCAAAAGCTTTGGCATAGTCAATAAAGCAGAAATAGATGTTTTTCTGGAACTCTCTTGCTTTTACAATGATCCATCAGATGTTGGCAATTTGATCTCTGGTTCCTCTGCCTTTTACTTCCTACCTAAAATCCCTTATCACATGACACTTAGCATGGTACTTCTTCCTTTATGGAATCCTGACAAAACATCCATTTGCTCATCCAGTGGGAAACCTAGCATTGCCAGCAAGAAAACACTGGCCTGACTTACAGATACTGTCTCAGCTCTGCCCCATATGAAGATGGCCCATCTTGGTTTATATAAGTCCCAGTGCCGCTCAGTTTTCACAAAAGGATGTCACATCTGTTGTCAGCACAAGTGATCATGTATCTGTCATGAATCAGGGACAAAAGCCTGAAGTCTTCACCAGGTAATCTTACTCTCCTTGGTTTGCTGCCCAACTTTATTAAAAGCTCTATGAAGAGAATTTAATTCATGGAGGTTCGTCTTCCTATGAAGAGTGTTAAATTGAAGGTTTCGGTTCATAGCAAATTGCATTGACCTGACTCTTTAAGGTCGTATACATATTTGAATAAATTACTACTGATTAAAAATTGGGGGGTTTCATTCAAACTTCTGGACTTCAAATTTCTTTCTTTCTTTTTCTTTTTTAATGTTTCTTTTTTTTCCTTAGGCATCTGAATTGGTGAACTTGATTGACTTCAGTTTCACTACTGGAACAAGGGTCATTAACATATGCATGGAGACGTGCTATAAGAAAAAGCTATGAAAAATCCCCACTGATTTGTTCCAAAGATGTTGAGGATGTGGTTTCCTTATAGCTAATTTCCAGGAGCCCAATAGGGAACAGAACAGGGCGTAATTTGAGTTTAACGTCAAATGCATGCCCAGTCTTCTCTAAGTGCTGTTAGCCTCTGACAACGCAGCTGGAGGCTAGGGTTCTCACTGGCTTCCTAAAGGCCTGCACCACAGGCTCCCTTGCTCATTGGCTGCTTGCACACCCATCCTGAGGGTGCTCTTTCACAGCTCTGCACAGCCTAACGCCCTGTTGATGTTAGCGTGGTCCGCCTTGTAGATTTAAGTTCCAGGCTTGGCGGCAAGGCTGGAGCGTTTCCTCCCATAAATGTATGATTTGCAACACTGTTGACTTTTGTTTAGCTTTCCTGTTTGTCATATCTTGCAATGCTTCCTTTTGGTTAAGAATATTTGGCAACTTTGCTAAAACAGGCTGGCTGCCTTAAATCAAGAATTTAAAAGTTTAATTTCGGTTGATTATTCTCTAAAGAAAAAAAAGGGAGATGCTTTTCAGCATAAATTTTCACTCCCTCATTGTGGAAGATCTTTTTATCAGCTTATTTAGTTAATAGGGTTCTCACTCAAGAATGTGAGATCTTCAAATATATGTAGAAATAGTTATATGTGAAGAATACTTATAAAGGGTCTGGGACAAAGTTAGAACACAAATATTAGCTTTTATTATTATACGTACAATCTAAATTATGTAAGTAATTATGTTTCATATTTTGCTTTGGCTTCCAGGAAGTTCCAAGGCAGATTTATGGCTGAATTATAATTACCTTTTAAAAATTATATTTATGCCTAATTATTATATTTTCTGCTACCCATGCGACTTTTCTATCACTATTCTCTGATTCTGATTAGCTTTATTTTTCCATTAAAATACTTATTTTTCTATAGTTTATAATTCATTGTATCAAGATAGAGATAAATGGAGTAATTCAAATTTTTATTACATAAAACCAGGATTAGAGCTACAGTGTCCTAACAGGTTTATTTATCCTTAATCTCTGGGAAAAACTTCAATTTACAATTAGAATCCTTATATTATTTCCTAAAATACAGATCTAAATATAATTGTAACATTAAAAAATAAATATCTCCCAAAAGATAAAATCTGTAGCTCTTAGCCTGGCTTTGAAACCTTCCTCAAAAGTAACTTTGGTCTGTTGCTTCTCTTGTATAACTGCCCCATGGAATTTTTGCTCTGCCCAGATTGACCTGTTAAGATTCAGCTCTTTCGCAACATACAGCAAAATGCAGGGTATATAGCTGGCAAAATAGGAAGAGGCCAAATCTTTGGGAGATGCATTGTGACTAACAGCCCTCTTGAGTTTCCATACCACTGGTATGTAGAGGGCTTTGAGTTTCGTTGTTTCAGACACCATTTAGAGGCAAACATGAGCAATGGGAACATTTTTTCCAAATAAGAAAGAGAAAGTTTGAAAACTGCAAAAAAAGTTCAATTCACTTTGGCTCCGTTTCTCATAAACAACTCAAAGCCTACTTAAGCTCTTTGCTGACCCAGAAGCACATCTGTGTGAAAGTGCTTTGTTTTACTTTTTTTACAGTAAGGTTAATTTTCAAGCCTAGTGACTTTATGACCTTCTTCCAATATGCTTCATTTAGCTTATCCTCCCTTCACCCATCTGATTAAGTCAGTACATACTTATTAGGTCCTTTTATGTGCCAGGCATATTGATAGGGTGAAGAATAGATAAGATAGATAAGTACTTACCTTCTTCACGAAGTAAAGAAGAGTAAAACTCAAAACCAGTCACTTGAAAAAGAAAAATTACAAGTTCAAATGGTCACAAAACTATGTAGACATCTATATATGAGAGTAGCTTATATACATGTATAACATTAAGTGTGTAAATTTAAAAGTAAGGTTAGGATAAAGATTAGAGAATGAATGTGCTTGTACCGTGTGAGGTCAGGGAAGGATTCTCTGAGGAAATAGCATTTTTAAAGAGGAAAGAGGAAAAACAATCAAGAAAAGGAAATAGTTACCCAAATTAGAGCACATTTTCTGAGATTGAGAAGTTCTTATAAAAGAATGCTGGTTGTGTGTGTATGTGAGTGTAATTAATATATAACGTAAATTATAATGCACATGTTATGTGTATACAGTTTAGACAGATAATACAGTCAAAAAGTCAAGTTTTACGCTATTTATTACTTTCACATTTTGATCTGTGATAGTAAAAATTATATGTGACGTACATCTTATGAATTAAGGAAATAAGCTGATATTTTCTCAAAAAGTCATTAAATAGCTACTAGGTACCAAGCACAGAATATGCTTGGTATTGCAGAGCAGTGAGACTAGGAAACACAAGACCAAATAATTTCCCTCTGATGTGGGGACAGTTGTGAGTCAAGTACACCTCTGAAGCCAAGCAGCATGAAAGAGGGCCACTGGCACCCTGGTGTTTCAGGGAAAGCTTCCTGTAAGTGAAGATGCATGATCCCAATCTGAACGATGATTAAAAGTTAAGCAAGAGAAAGGAGAATAGCATGAGAAGAGATAGAAAAGTAAGTAACAGTATGCCTATGTGAGAATGAAGGGATGGATCAGCAAAAATGAAATTGGATGCTATTGGCAAACAGATGATAGTAAAGATCAAATGGATGCTGGTACAATGAGAACTAGAGAAAATCTGGTGGAAAATAGGAAATCTGGAGAAAATAGTGAGCAAACAGCTACCTGGTGAAGCAGGAGAGTCACAAGAATGGAATAGAGAGGAAATAGTCTCTGAAGACCAGTGAGGCCCATCAGCATGGGCGAGATTCCATGAGGAATGAATGTTCCACTGTATCAAAGACAATGAAGAGACTCTGCACGAAAAGCACCAGTGTAGCATCACTGCATTTAGAAAGAAGGTTTTGGTGACTTTTTCAGAGGTAGTAAAGTCTAAAGGCTGAGACAATTTGGGAGGATGTAGAGTGAAAAAGATGAAGCCAGTGAGTGGAGAGTCTTACCAAGACTTTTATAAGAAGTTTCACCACACAGAGAAGGATAAGAGAGGGACTACTCACAGAGGACATATGAGCCCAGGGAGATTTTTTTCTACTGTGCTTGTTTTGTTTTTTAAGTGTGCAAAGATTTAAACATTTATTTAGCCCAAGGGAAAGAGGCCAAGACAGAAGGGTTGGTTGATGATAAAACAGTAAATATTGTATTTGATTAATCATGGTCTTGAAGGAAAAAATATGGGATCAAGGGCAGTACTGAAGATGCTGGTATTGGACAAGAGACAGGGCATTTATTCTCTGTCCATGGAGACAAAGGAGCAAGGAAGGGATAGATGAAGATGAAGATGAATTTTTATAAGGCAAGGAAGGACAGGAGGTTGAGGGAATTCACACCTGATGGTATATAAGATTAGAAGATAAGAGAGTGTATCAGAGACAAGCTGTGGGTCAAATGAAAAACTGGGACAACAGGAATGGGAGCCTGCTCAGACCAAATTCAAAGATTGGTGAACACAGTTGAAAGTGGCCCATCTGAGGGTGAAGGTCACTAGTGTGGTGAGGTGATAATCTGTCCTGCTGAGTGAATCTCTTCAGCAGAAAGCAGAAATTTAGGAATAAAAAAGAAGAGATCAAATGTGGATGAGACATGGGGATTTTTCCCTGAAGGTACAACAGGGAAGTGAGTGGGGATTGAAGGGGCATGGGGTGAGGGAGGAGGAAAGTTAAACATGTTAGTAAAATACGAGTTCGGATGCCACCATTTCATCTGGGATAGATCAGGGAAGAAGTCATACTGGAGGACTGGACAGTCAATGAGAAAGAAAAAGATACACTGAGGTTCTCTATGAGACAGAGAACAGTATAGTGGCAGGAAAAGAACATCAAATATTTATGATGTGCCTGGGAATGAAAACAGGCATACTAGTCTTAATATTTCATCTTAATATTCCATAAATATTGCTAAAACTAAATCAACTGAGTTGAACCCACCAAGGACCAAAGATGTTTCCTGAATCAATAAATGGTTGTACCGATTATATAGATACTGCCATTGTCTAATGTTGATGGTAAGTACAGAATTTACAGGTAACAAAGTAGGTATGCAGAAGATTGATTCTAAAGTGGATTTGTTTATTCCATTGTCCTCCTGATCATGAAAATAACATGACCAGTAAGCCTACAGACATTCACATATCTCCCTCTAGTAAGAAAAGATGGTTTTATTAAACTAAAATTTTGGAAGGAGATTTCTTTTTTATAGGTGATCAAAGCCTGTGTATAAAGATTTTCACTAAGCAATAACGACCACCACTTGAAGGAATGTTTTTTTGAAGGAGCAGGAGTTCCTGAACCGTTGAAGAGGATGCCTTCCTGTCACTGTGGCTCAAATTCTTTGTGCAGCAATCAAAAAGGTAATGTAGGGATAATGGTCTACATTACATGATAACCCTTTTGGATTTCTTTAAGCTTTTTAGGCTTTGGGATTTTAATTTTGGGGGAAGATAGTAAAGAAACATCACTGTATGTTTAAGAGTTGTTCATTTTTAAACTTTGGGGGACACATTTAACTCTATTGATGTTTTGTACATTTTGGAAATAAGGTAAACAGGAAATTACTGACCAAGATGATTTTCTTTTTTTACATCTTTTCCCCAAATAAGACTGATTTTGAAAAGAATAACTCTGTGGAAGTACAAGAGTCCTGCAGAGAAGTTTCAGCACACAGAACACAAAAATCCATGATCAGCCACATTGAAAAGGGTAAGAGAAATAGTTTAACTCTACCATTATCCCTCCCCTAAGGTGGCACAACTCAGTGCCAAGAGACCATCTTGGCCTGCAATTCCTCCCACTGGGAAAATAAGTGTGTGTGAATGAGTGCCTGGATTCCCCAGCTGTTCAGGATTCTGCCAAAGAGTTCCTTCTCTTTATTGCCCCATGCAGTGTACCAAGGTGAGCTACATGACAGAGGTGTGGAAAGGAGCAGGGAGAATAACAACCAGGATTTGGAAAATGTTCAAGAGATGTGGCCTGGTTCAAAGTTAAGAAAGGAGTACGTCAAGGCTGTATATTGTCATCCTGATTATTTAATTTATATGCAGAGTACATCAAGAGAAATGCCAGACTGGATGACGCTCAAGCTGGAATCAGATTGCCTGGAAAAATATCATTAAGATATGCAGGTGATACTACCCTAATGGCAGAAAGTGAAGAGAGACTAAAGAGCCTCTTGATGAAGGAGCAAGAGGAGAGTGAAAAAGCTGGTTTAAAACTCAACAGTCAAAAAACAAAGATCTTGACACCCAATCCCATCACTTCATGGAGAATAGAGAGGGAAAAAATGAAAACAGTGAAAGACTCTATTTTCTGTGTCTCCAAAATCACTGCAAATGGTGACTGCAACCATGAAATTAAAAGACACTTGGTAATGCTGGGCTGGAGGAAGCACAAGCTGGAGTCAAGATTGCTGGGAGAAATATCAATAAACTCAGATATGCAGATAACACCACCCTTATAGCAGAAAGTGAAAAACTAAAGAGCCTCTTGATGAAAGTGAAAGAGGAGAGTGAAAAAGTTGGCTTAAAGCTCAACATTCAGAAAATTAAGATCGTGGCATCGGGTCCCATCACTTCATGGCAAATAGATGGGGAAACAGTGGAAACAGTAGCCAACTTTATTTTGGGGGGCTCCAAAATCACTGCAAATGGTGATTGCAGCCATAAAATTAAAAGACACTTACTCCTTGAGAAAGTTATGACCAACCTAGACAGCATATTAAAAAGCAGAGACATTATTTTTCCAACAAAGGTCCATCTAGTCAAGGCTATGATTTTTCCAGTAGTCATGTATGAATGTGAGAGTTGGACTATAAAGAAAACTGAGCACCAGAGAATTGATGCTTTTAAACTGTGGTATTGGAGAAGACTCTTGAGAATCCCTTGGACTGCAAGGCAATCCAACCAGTCCATCCTAAAGGAGATCAGTCCTGGGTGTTCCTTGGAAGAACTGATGTTGAAGCTGAAACTCCAATACTTTGGCCACCTGATGGAAAGAACTGACTCATTTGAAAAGACCCTGATACTGGGAACAATTGAGATCAGGAAGAGAAGGAGGTGACAGAGAATGAGATGGATGGATGGCATCACCGACTATGGGTTTGGGTGGACTCCAGGAGTTGTTGATGGACAGGGAGGCCTGTTGTGCTGCAGTTCATGGGGTTGCAAAGAGTCGGACATGACTGAGCAACAGAACTGAACTGAACTGGTCCCTGGAAGAAAAGCTATGACCAACCTAGACAGTGTACTAAAAAGCAGAGGCATTACTTTGCCGACAAAGGTTCATATAGTCAAAGCTATGGTTTTTCTAGCAGTCATGTACAGATGTGAGAATAGGACTATAAAGAAGGCTTAGCTCCGAAAAATTGATGCCTTTGAACTGTGGTGCTGGAGAAGACTCTTGGAAGTCCCTCAGACAGCAAGGAGATCAAACCAGTCAATCCTAAAGAAATCAACCCTGAATACTCATTGGAAGGACTGATGCTGAAGCTGAAGCTTCAATATTTTCACCACTTAATGCAAAGAGCCAACTCACTGGAAAAGACTCTGATGCTGAGAAAGACTGAAAGCAGGAAGAGAATGGAGAAGAGGATAAGATGGTTGGATGGCATCACTGACTCAATGGACATGAGTTTGAACAAACTCTGAGAGATAGTTATGGACAGGGAAGCCTGCTGTGCTGCAGTCCATGGGGTCACAAAGCATCAGACAACACTGAGTCACTAAACAACAAGCTCAGAGTTAGTAGAAGTAAATACAAAGATCTAGCAAAAATAAATGACATAGAGACACTAGAAAAGGTCCATAAAACAGATAATATTATCAAAAGATAAACAAAATGGATCAACATTTTGCAAGACTAAGGAAAAAGGAGATACGATTCAATTAAATAAAATCAGAAATAAAGGAGACATCACAACTGATACTACAGAAGTACAAAGTATCCTAAGACTGCTGTGAAAAATTATACACCAACAAATTGGATAATTTATTGAAGAAATAAATAAATTCTTAAAATCATAGAGCCTATCAAGACTGAATTATGAAGAAACAGAAAATCTGAACAGACTAGTAATGAGTAAGGAATTTTAATCAGCAATCAAAAACCTCCCAACAAAGTAAAGTCCAGGATCAAACAGTGAATTCTACCAAACATGTAAAGAAAAATTAATATCAATTCTTTTCAAAGTCTTCCAAAAATTTTAAGAGTAGGGAACACGTCAAAACTCATTTTGTGAGGTTAATATTACCCTGATACCAAGCCAGACAAGGACACAAAAAGTAAAGAAAATTATAAGCCAATATTTAATGAACATGTATGCAAAACTCTCAACAGAATATGAGCAAATGGAATACAACTGCACAGTAAGAGCAATATATACCATGATAGAGTGAGATTTATCCCAGAGCTGCAAGGATGGTTCAACGTCTGCAAATCAATAAATATGATGTGCCACATTAACAAAATGAAGGGTAAAAACCATATAATAAATGCAGAAAAACCATATAACAAAAATGAATATTTTTATGTTTAAAGCTCTCAAGAAATTAGGTGTAGGTGGAATATAAGGAATATTAGATATAGATGGAATATATGACACGCACAGCTCACATCATTGTTAGTGGTGCAAAGCTTTGAACTTTTCCTCTAAGATCAAGAATAAGACAAAAGTATCCAGTCTCATCACTTGTATTAGAAGTCCTAGCCAGAGCAATTAAGCAATGAAAGAAATACAAGTCATCCAAGTCAGAAAAGAGGTAAAATTGTTTCTGTTTGCAGGTGATATTATAATATATAGAAAACCCTAAGGACTCCATGGGGGGAAAAAAAGAAAACTGTTAGAACTGATACAATTAATTCAGTAAAGTTGTAGGATACAAAATCAACATATAAAAATCACTTGTGTGCTACACTGATAATGAAATATCTGAAAAAGAAATTAAGGAAGTAGTCAAACAGAACAAAATATTTAGAAATAAATTTGTTCAAGGAGGTGAGGGATCTGTACACTGAAAACTATAAAAAAATTGATGAAAAAAATCTATCTTCATTGATTGGAAGAATTAATATTGTTATTCTCAGTGCCCAAAGTAATTGATGGAGTCAATGTAGTCCCTACCAAAATTCCAATGGCATTTTTCACAGAAATAGAACAAAAGAATCTAAAATTTGGGTGGAACCATAAAAGACCCCCTAAAAGAACGTGCTATCTTGGCCAAGAGGATAAATGCTGGAGGTGTCACACTTTTTAATATCAAGCTACATTAAAAAACAGTAGTAATCCAAAAAGCATGGTGTTTGCATAAAACAAATACACATATCAGTGGAAATGAATAGAGAGCACAGAAACTCACACAGGTATGATCAGTTAATTTCAACAAGTTGTGAATAATATACAATGGGAAAATCATAGTCTCTTCAATAAATGGTGTTGGAAAAGCTGGATATCCTCTTATAAAAAAAAGAAATTGGACCCTTATACCATACACAATAATCAACTCAAAATGTATTTTTAATGTTTTTTTTTAAATGTGGAACATTTTTAAAGTCTTTATTGAATTTTTTTTTTTTTTAATTTTCTTTACTTTATTGTGTTGGTTTTGCCATACAATGGCATGAAACCGCCATGGGTTTACATATGCTCCCCCTCCAGAACCCCCCTCCCTCCTCCCTCCCGGTTCCCTCTCCCTGGGTCATCCTGGTGCACCAGCCCCGAGCATCAATCCTGGGCTGGTGACTGATTTCACATATGATAATTAACACGTTTCAATGCCATTCTCCCATATCATCCCACCCTTGCCCTCTTCCACAGAGTCCACGAGTCTGTTCTATACATCTGCGTTCCTTTTGCTGTCTCGCATGCAGAGTTCTCGTTACCATCTTTCTAAATTCCATATATATGCGTTAGTATACTGTATTGTTGTTTTTCCTTTTGGCTTACTTCACTCTGGATAATAGGTTACAATATTGTACCTGTTTTACCTTTTGGCTTTTTGGCCCTAAGGCATGTGGGATTGTAGCTCCCTAACCAGGGATCAAACCAGCACCCCTGCATTGGAAGGTGAAATCTCAACCATTGGACTGCCAGGAAAGTCCCCTCAAAATGTACTGAAGACATAAATGCAAGGCCTGAAACTGTAAAACATTAAAAGAAAACAAAGAGAAGAGGTCCTTTAAGTTGGTCTTAAAACATTTTGGATTTGACACTAAAAGCAAAGTCAACAAAAGCAAAAATAAACAATTGATATAACATTAAACTAAAAGCTTTCTCTACAGCAAAGGAAAAAATGAAATGAAAAAGTGATCTATAGAATGAGAGAAAATATATGCAAACCGTATATCAAATATATAAGGAACTCTTACCACTCAATAGTAAAACAACTCAAATAATCAGATTTTAAAAAGGAGTGAAGGGCAAAAGACCTGAATAGAAATTTTTTTCTGAAGATGCATAAATTGTCAATAGGAACATGAAAAGGTGCTCAACATCACTTATCACCAGAGAAATACAAACCAAAGCCAGAGTAACATATCATCTCATACCTGTGGTTCTATTTGTCATGCCTCTTAGGTACAGGTAGCTGCTGAGCAGGGCTCCTGAATGTAGGGTCTAAAGTCTTCATCATATCCTTCCTCCAGTGAGCTCAAACAAACCCAAATGCTACTGGGCGTCTCCAACTCCTCAAGCTATTTTCTGAAATGTTTTTCTGCTCCACCAAATCTGAAACATTCTCTTCCATTTACTTTTCCCCTTAATTTTTTAAACCCAAGGGTATTTTAAAAGAAAATGTTATCCATATGTTTTTGATTCATTTACACTTAAATCATTAAAAGCCTGTTTTGTAAGAGCTTTTGATGTCCAGAAGTTTTTTTTTTTTTTTCTGAGTCCTTTTTATAAGTCATTTAAGCTGATCTGCCTTCCCTTTTCGTCCTGCTCTGTCCCTCACTTGCAAAAGGAAAAAAACAGAAAGTTGAATTTTGCCAGGAGTAGATGATTTTTAACCCCAAGGGATAGAATCTGTTAAACCCTCAGCCCACGCATATCAATTTATTTCTAAACTAGGGTATGTTCCTACTTGTGCTCAAAAACCCAGGTACCAGGTAGTTAAATGTAATGCCTTCCCATGGTCATATAAGTTCATGAAATTGTGACCTTTTCTGTTAGCAATCTTTTTGCCAAAATAAATGATACTCCTCAAAGTCTATTTACAGCCGTCTCATTCTTCTCAATACATGATGCACACAATGCACATCCTGTGGCCATCCTGCTCTCTCTCCTATTCCCCAAGCACCCCATGGGCATACTGTCACATGCATGCTTCCAAGTATTCTTGGATAGTCAGTTCCTGAATATGGGTTCTAAACCTGACCTAACTCAGCTTATTTAGACAGTAAAGTTGTGCCTATGAGATACTGGAAGTGGAGAAAAGAATATGCAGACTTTTAGGGGGAAGTCTCAGAATTATTTCCTTAACTACTGAGAAAAGTATACTTTAGGAAGGAATTAATTATATGGACAGTGTTATTTGTTCCAACCCTTGCTTTTATGTATAAGCACCCAGACATTCAGTTTTGTAAACTGATATCATGTGAGGCTTTCACCCTGGGTTTTCCCCTGTATCTTCCCACAGTAGTTCCGGCCAACACTTATTGAGCCCTTTTGTCTTTCAGGATACACCACACTATGGTGCTGAAAAGTTAGTGAACAGGTTTTTTTCCCCTATGAATATCTTACATCGGACAAAACTTATATGCACAACATTAATGGTAGTACTAAAGGGAAAATTCATTCTCAAATTGTAAACTATTTCTAATTAAAGAGAGTCCCTTTGACTGTTAGGAGATCCAACCAGTCGATCCTAAAGGAAATCAGTCCTGAATATTCATCGGAAGGACTGATACTGAAGCTGAAACTCCAATACTTTGGCCACCTGATACAAAGAACTGACTCATTGGAAAAGACTGGTGGTGGGAAAGATTGAAGGCAGGAGGAGAAGGGGACGACAGAGGATGAGATGGTTGGATGGCATCACTGACTCAATGGACATGAGTTTGAGTGAGCTCCGGGAGCTGGTGATGGACAGGGAAGCCTGGCTTGGTCCTGTGGTCCACCAGACCTGGTGTTGTGGTCCATGGGGTCACAAAGAGTCAGACACGGCTGAATGACTGAACTGAACTGAATAGCATGTATAACACTATAGCATCAGTAAAAGAAATCTACGTTCCCTTTAATTTACCAATTTAATTGCAGAAATCTATGAAAAGTGAGTAGTGATAAATTATAAAGATTTAGCTGCAACAGTTTGTTTCTAGTGGTGAAATATTTTTAATAAAATAGAACATGGGCTATAGCCCATGGGGTCACAAAAGAGATGGGTATGACTTAGCAACTAAATAACCACACTCAATGTAAATAATTTAGCGGCTGAATCAATGAAGTGAGGTGTGTTATAAAGAGTAACAAAATGCAGCTATTATATTTAAAATATGGTTCTAGAACAACATATAATGATACAGGAAGTTTGTTTGTAGTATACTGAATGTAAAATATAAATTTTACAAGAGAATTCTCACCTAATTCTACGTTGAGCCTAAGTAGAGGTGAAAATAACCAGAGCTAAGATTAAGACACTAAGGATAATTTTAGTTTTCATCTTTATTGTATATATCTTAAAAGTATCTTACAATGTACCTACAATATACTTTTGTAATATATTAAAATTTTATATTAAATATATTTCCAGTGTCTCCTTGAAAAGCAAATGGCAAAAGAGATTTCTGCCATTCAATTCTTAATCTAGGACCTATATGCTTTTTTTCTGACAATTTAATGTACAAACACTTTCTGATTTTGTAATCTCATCCAAATCTCTGTACCAAATGCTGACCTTTCACCTTTCCTATCTTCTACTAAGGATAAACTATGTGCTGATAGTTTCATCTTTCTCTGATCCTCAGAAACAATAGGTATTGACACCTACTGAAAGTAACTTTAAGAGTTAGTAATCTTCCTTATAATGATATAGGATTTAATTTCTGGCAGTATGAATAAACACTAGGACCTCTATACCATATGAGTCATAGTATTATCAGTGAGTTAGGGACCAAGAACAATTCCATACAGAACATGCTATATTAAGTAGCATTCTCTGTGGTAGATTTGTGTTCCTTGGCCCTAGTGATTTTCCCCCTAAATTTTATGATAGTTAGATAATTCTGTAACCTCAATAATAAATCATTTTTCCAATCCTAGCTCATACAAACAGTTTTTCTTAGAGAAAACACCTTATTGTATACCACTGGCATTGTCATTTTGTCTTGCCATCCAATTACCCCCTCCTTTTATTTTTCTTTGCCACCAAGAGCCTCAGAAATACTAATCACTTCCACAAAAAGAAGGTAGAACACAACTAATCTCCTCTAGTCTTACTTATGTCAGTTAATCCTCAGAAGAACCCTATAAGGTAGACACAATTATTGTCCCCATTTTACAAATGGGGAAACTGACATCCATAGATATTAGATAATTTGCCCAAATGGGGCACAGACAGTAATTAGCAGCGGCAGAATTCAACCTGAGTTCAACATCCATGTGCTTAGCCCACAGGCTGGCCTCCTCACTACCTTGAAAGCAACAATGCAGGCAAAACACTGAGCCCAGGCCCTGGTACTCACCCAGATAGAATACATGCTAAAGGAACATAAAGAAGGAGAAGGGAAGAATCTTCTCACGGTTTTCAGAGTATCTTTATTAACTTAAATTATACAATCTAGAGTATCAGCTCCATTTCATTCCCACATCCTGTAAATTTGATATACAATTTCTGGCAATATAATTACTGTGATAAAATTTAATTGCTATAAAATCATTTGGAGATCCTATAATCCATTATAATGTCTATTATAATTGACTTTGGCCAATTGGAAAGAAGGCTATCTGAATAACCTGTCCCACTACTGAAACTGACAAAGGCGTCCCAGCTTGTATATTTAGATCATTTCATAATACCTAATGAAAACTCAACTTTATAATTGTTTTACATATTTTCCATTTCACCACAGGAGAGCTTTTATTAACATTAAATATAAACAATAGTATAAGCACCCTCCCTATTGTGTGAGTATTTTACAGCCCATTTCCTCACTAAAATGTAATGGATCAAGGAGGGAAAATGTAGAGAGCTAGAGTACATTGCATGGCTGTACCATTTGAATCTTGAATCATATGTGATCTCTTCTAAGTGCATCAGGATTAATAAAGAATCCATGAAAATTTCTTTTATCACCTAGGAAGGGTATGGTATTTTAGGTTATGACTATCATTAAAAATAACAAAAATAAAACTCTTCCATGCCATCATTTCAACAATTAATATTAAGTACATATGAGTGAAACCTTTGTATTTGAATTGTATTAAGGTTTGAAAATTGAATTTTCAAAAGACTTGATTTTTCAGAGCAGTTTTAGACTTAGAACTGGGAAGGATGTAAGAGATTTCTCACACACCTTCTGTCCCTACACATTCATCACTCACCAGAGTGGTACATTTTTTACCAAGGATGATGAACCTTTTTGACACATAATAATCACCCCAAATCTGTAGTGTAAGATTCACTCATGTTGTTGTACATTCCATGGGTTTGGACAAATACATCATAATATATTCATCTTCATCAGCATCATAATATCATACAGAATATTTTCACTGTTGTAAGTTCCTCTGTGATCTGCCTATTCATTTCTTCTCCACCAAAAGCCCCTGTCAATCACTGGTCTTTTTACTGTCTCTTTAGGTTTGCCTTTTCCAGAATGTAGTATAGTTGGAATCATACAGTTTGTAGCCTTTTCATACTGGCTCCTTTTACTTCACAATATGCACTTAAGTTTTCTCTGTATCTTTTTGTGACTTGATAGCTTGTTTCCTTTTTAGCACTGAATACTATTTCATTGTCTGGAGGTACCATAGTTTATTTATCCATTCACCTAATGATAGACATCTTGTTTGCTTCTAAGTTATAGAAATTATGAATATAGCTGTTACACAAATCCATGTACAGCTACTTTAGGTAATTACCTAGGTGCACAATTGCTGGATCACGTGGCAAGAGTATGTTTAGTTTTGTACAAAATCTCCAAAATGGCTGCCCAGTGAAACTTGCATTTTTAAAAATCTTTATACTGATTTCCAGATTTCAGAGTTGTCCTTTGCTGAGTGGATATGTTAAAGTGAACAAATATCAAAATAAAGTAAGTCCCCTACATACCAAAGCATTTCATTTTGAGAGAGCATTCATAAGTCCAATTTGTTTGTTAAGTCCAACAACAAGCTTGTAAGTCAAAGCTGCAATTCTACTTATACCTGACCAATTGATAGAATGCCTGTTCACATCTTTGAAAGTTCACAACTTGAAGTTTTGTACATATGCAAGTTACTATATATCATCAATTATCTTCCTTCTTACAGCATCCTTTAAATTTGCATGCTCACATACAAAGTCATTTCAGTCATGTCTGACTCTTTGGGACCCTATGGACTATAGTCCGCCAGGCTCTTCTGTCCATGGAGTTTTCCAGGAAGACTACTGTATTGGGTTTCCACCCCTTCCTCCAGAGGATCTTCTTGATTGATCCTGTGTT
Source organism: Antilocapra americana (assembly GCA_007570785.1). Lineage (NCBI taxonomy): Eukaryota > Metazoa > Chordata > Mammalia > Artiodactyla > Antilocapridae > Antilocapra > Antilocapra americana. Next base: position 8,730,231 of record ML660772.1, read on the forward strand.
TCTTATTTCTCCTGCACTGGCAAGCAGGTTCTTTACCTCCTGGAAAGCCCTCCTTTAAGCATAGGACACAACTAAGTCAAAAAGCAATTCACCAAGAACAGACACTCAGCAACAATTAAGGTAAAAAAAAAAAATCTAAAAAAAAAAAAAAGCTTCCTTTCACTGACAACCAAATATAAAACAAACAGCCACATTATATTATATAAACTTCATAATTATAGTATAAAAACCTTAGATTCCTCTTTACAATCTCTGTTTTGAATCTCTCATGAAAAGGATTGCATGGTTGCAGACTGGCCTACACCCTCAAGTCCCATCAGACCACCATTGTCTAAAAATTCGATGCTTAGAAGCAATGGTTCTTACTTAGCCTCTGAAGGGTTAAAGAAGTCAAATCACTCAAGAACAAGGGACAAAAATGCACAAAGGAATCCTGTTAGGGTCTGTTGAAGATTAACAGACCACTGCACAAAAGCCCCAAAGCATCCTTCAACCTTCTGAAATATGTACTAAAAGTGTTACCATGGGAACAACCAATTAAATAAACCAATAAAAGAGGACAACTATCCACACCTCAACCAAACTACACAAGCAATCTTTTTTAAAAAGATGCCGTAAATCAATCACGTTTTAAAGGTAGCCAGAAAGGTTGAGGGTAGGGAAAGGTATAGGAGAGAATGGAAAATAAAAACCCATAATAATTAAAACAATGAAAAATAGCATAAATAAAATTAATAATAGGGTCCAAGACTGAAAATAGCATACATATTGTTAATACAAATGCACTTTTTATTTGGTGATGTTAAAGAGCTGTTTGCAATCTTATCCTAAAATTGTGGATTTGCACTACCAAAGTTTGGAGGAGTATAGTAACTGTTTATAAGGCTGGTGATTGTTTGCATGGGAAATAAATCAAATAGGATCATAGACATACCATGGAGCTCTCTTGGGCCTTTAAAATATGTTCTGATGGATCCAGAGATTTCCCTAGATGTCTTGAAAAATTTCAGCCAGCCCTTCCTTACCTTAAAGAACAGAGTTGGTGAGTCCAACTTGCATCTAAGTGGAAGCCAGTATCCATAGGCCAAGAAATAAATCTACTTTACGTGCTAAAAGCATTCTTAAGTCACAGAACCATGTACCAAGAAGAGAAATTGTTTAGAGAGAGCAAGAAGGAGAATTGAGTGAGACAACTAATTGCTCGTACAATTGACTGATTTAAGGAAAATCCTTATAGAAAGGTTCACCTTGCCTCTTCCGTGCTCTTCAATAACTATCTCTGTCTTTAAAGGTTATTCATAGAATTAATTAAATGCATGCATGCATATTACTTCCAAATTAAATTGGAGAACAGATATGCTCACAGAGAACAGTAGCTGTCAAGCATCTCTGGAGAGCCACACCTATTGTGAGAACTTGGGAAATATTTCTCTGCTAACAGCCACCTCTTACACTTCTTAAAGATAAAGTGGGGGCTCGGTAACATCAAAGATGTTTGGTAACAGCTGGATATAGCACAGGAGAACCCAATCCTCTTTTGCTTCCAGGGGACTTGCTATAATTGGCCTCCTTCAGAAGAGGCCAGTTGAGGTTTGTTTTAATTCAAGTGAGCACTTTGTATTGGATTCCAGGAATTTTTTTTTTAATTTTATCTATTTTATTTATTTTTGGCTGTGCTAGGTCTTTGTTTCTGCACAGGCTTTTCTCTAGTTGTGGAGAGCAGGAGCCACTCTCTAGCAACTGTGCAGTAACTTCTTATTGCAGTGGCTTATCTGGTTGTAAATCGCAGGTTCTAGGGCACAAGGGCTTCAGTGGTTGTGCCCTATAGGCTCAGCAGTCCAACGCCAAGGCTCTAGAGCACAGGCTCAGTAGTTGTGGCACACAGGCTTAGTTGCTCCAAAGCATATGGGAACCCTCCTGGATCAGGGATTGATGCCTCCTGCATTGACAGGAGGATTCTTCACCACTGAGCCACCAGGGAGGCCCGGATTCCGGGGATTATAATCAGAGTCTCAGTGACACTGGTTTCTGGATAAAAAAACTTAATTTGATGTTATATTATAGTCACATCATCTGGATTCTTAATGGGAAATGGAATTTAGCAATTCCATTTGTGTATGTGTGTTCAGTTGCTCAGTCTTGTCTGACTCTGTGACCTCATGAACTATTGCCCACCAGACTCCTCTATCCTTGAAATCTTTCAGGCAAGAATACTGAAGTGGGTTGCCATTTCCTGCTTCAGGGGATCTTCCCAACCCAAGGATCAAACCTGCATCTCCTGCACTGTCAGGCAGATTCTTTACCACTCTGCCACCTGGGAAGCCCATGTAATTCTGTACTTTTCGTTCTTAATCTCTTTCTCTGTCTCAATCTTTCTCTCTCTCTCTCTCTCTACCTTTCTCTTTAGAGTCTCCATTTGTACTTAGCGATAATTCAAAAATGATGATATTTAGAGACTGAAAGTTTCCTTTGTGTTTTGGGGCCATCAAATTATTTCAGAGTACAAGAAATGTTCCAGTTGCCTATTGTGCTTGGAATGGAATGTTATATATTTAGCGACATTGTAACTTGCCATTTCTGTGTTCCTTTCATCTCTAGGGCAATGGGGTTTTCTTGGCAGTCTAGACTGAAGTCCAGTGGAGGCAGAGAGCTGCCCATATTACTGTTTCCGTGCAGATACCAAAGTCACAAAGTAAATGACTCCTAACTATTTATTTGTTAGCAACCCAGGGTTCCTAAACAAATGCTGTTCTGAGGTCTTCAGGCTTGCAGCATTCGTGGTATGAGGCAAAACCAGTCTCTGAAAGGGTGGAGTGCTCTCATTCTCTTTGTTTACCCTTTGTGGGCTTGGAAACAGTACCAGCGCAATGGTCTATTAAAAATAATGGAAAGCCTCACTTGGAAGAGCAGTAAGCATGCTGCAAGAAAGGATGGAAGAACTTGTTGGACTAATTTTAGTTGCATTTCAAGTTTCAGAGTCAAGTCTGAACCTTCTTTGGTGTTTTCGATTCCCTGCCACTGACAAAATGCTGCTTGCTGCTGCTGCTGCTAAGTCACTTCAATCACGTCTGACTCTGTGCGACCCCATGGATGGCAGCCCACCAGGCTCCTCTGTCCCTGGATTCTCCAGGCAAGAATACTAGAGTGGGTTGCCATTTCCTTCTCCAATGCATACATACATACGTGCTGAGTCGCTTCAGTTGTGTCCGACTCTGTGCGACCCTATGGACAGCAGCCCTCCAGACTCCTCCATCCACAGGATTCTCTAGGCCAGAATACTGGAATGGGTTGCATTAAAGGCTTGAAACTTTAAAAAGGAATCTCAGATCAAATGGCTATTAAATGATTCTATTTTGATAACTGATGTGGAGATGAGACATATGAGAAATAGTGGATTTTTAAATGAAGGTAGAAACTGTTCAAGAAACACATATGTTACTTAACTGGTCAACATGCCTAATAATTTATAATGTTCAAAAATTCTAAAGTTGGTGTATTTCAGGCCATGTAACATTAAATAATTCATGGGATGATTCAGAATGTGAACTCTTCTCCAAAGTATCAAATTTGGTGATCAAGACACATGTAAAAATAGTAAATAGAATAAAAGTATTATTTTTACTCACAAGGTGAGACCTAGTGAACATCATCTTTGGTGTGATTACACACCTTCAAGGACCTCGGTACTGGCTGAGTGAATTGCCTCCACTTCTATCTTTCCTAGCATACCGAGGAAGGTTTACTCTATTCCAATCCACTGCACATGTGGGATTCCAGTACACGTGTGTGCACCCACTGAAAAACCAAAATTTACATGACTCCTCCAATAAAACTATAAATGATGTCGAATGACAATTATATGAACTCCATTTTAATTAAAGGATTCAATCACTGGAGAGTCAAATCAGAGATAAAAATATCTGTCTCCACAGGCCCCTAACCCTTAACATTATAAAACTGCATCTCAGATACCTTTACTTTCAAAATCCTTTCTTTATTTTTCCTTCTCCCTGATTCCTCACACCTACTATAGGGAATATAGGCTGAAGCAAAATAATAGTAGGACTGTGAAACCCCAAATAAGTGGGAGTAGAATATTTGTTCTTTTCTATAACATCCACAGCACCCGCTGCATGCCTGGCACTCGGGGAGTATAGACTGGATGAACCTGGAAAGCAACAAGACTGGTGATTTCCTTGAATATAGATCAGAAGGTGGTGCCTTATAATTTACGAAGTTCTCTCTGTCCAACTAATTCCACATCAGCAGATTGTCTCGGTAGCTGATTCATTCACTCTATAAGTATAGTAGTTTAGTTGCTCCTCTCGGTAGAAGGTACCAGGGAGCCTGCATTGTCAATTTCTGCCTCATGCCCATGTTACTCCATTATCCTGGGTTACATCTTTGGAGGCCTGTGTTTCCTCTTTAGCATATGAAATGTTATGGTGCTAGTTTTGTCACTATCCTGTCTGACTCTTGCAACCTTATAATAACCCAGTACTTTTACTGATTCTTATTTTGTTACAAAACCCATTAGTTATTATACGTGGAGAATAAGAAACAACTATTAATTATAGAACCAAAGACTGGAAATAAGAGGACAGATTGAGTAAGTCATGGTATATCAGTAGCTATGTTTTGTTTCCATTAAGAAGCCCCTTCTACAAGTATTGATATGTAACCCTCTTGAAAAAATGACAGTAAGTGAAAAAAATTAGGGTGCCAAACAATGTATATAATATACTAATGTTTGCATTTTTAAAAGGAATATGTCTGCAAGTGTATCTGTCCATGAACACATGCACACATACAAATATGCACGAAATAGCTCTGCCTGGGGATTAAATAAGAAAGCTGGGAACTCAGCCTGTGAGTTTATAAGTGGCAGAGAAAAGTGGGGACTATAATTAGGGGTAGGAAAAAGTGAAATCGCTCAGTCGTGTCCGACTCTTTGCAACGCCATGGACTGGAGCCTACCAGGTTCCTCCGTCCGTGGGATTCTCCATGCAAGAATACTGGAGTGGGTTGCCATTTCCTTCTCCAGGAGATCTTCCCAACCCAGGGATCGAACCCAGGTCTCCCGCATTGTAGGCAGATGCTTTACCATCTGAGCCACTAGGGAAGTCCATACACCCTCTTTTATAATAATTTGATTTTACCAAGTGCATATTATACTTGACAAATTTTTGAGTTTTGAAATTATGTCCAGGTTCATTTCAATAATTTGGAAATATATTGGAAATAAATAATTTTCTGGGAAAATCAAATTTGCAAATTTGTCTGAAGATGAGGTAGAAGGTCTAAATATACCAACCTAGAATAAGGTAAAGTATTGTCCAAACCCACCAGGCCCAGATGATTTTGCACAAGTTACACCATTCATCAGGGATCCATAATTCCCATATGATGAATTTTTTAAAATTCTAGAGCATAGGGAGTGACAGGAAGCCACTCTATTTGACTTCATATGACTAGGATTGGCTCTAACAACAAATTGGAACAAAAAGAAAATAAGAAAGTAAATCTATAGTTGAGTCTTATGAACACAGATGAAAAACTTTTCAATGAAAAATTAGTCATGCCTATCCATCTACCCGTTGACATAGGTCTGTGTGTGTGTGTGTGTGTGTGTGTGTGTGTGTGTGTGTGTGTGTGTATTATCTTTTGGCCATGCTGCACAGCATGTGGGATCTTAGTTCCCCAACCAAGGATCGGACCTGCAACCCCTGCATTGGCAGTGTAGAGTCTTAACCACTGGACCATCAGGAAAGTCTCACCTTTGGCATATTTTAAAAAATAATGAATAATACATCATTACTAGCTAGAGCTTACTGAGGAATGCAAAGAAAGTCCAGTTGTAGAAATCTGTTATTGTCATTCATAGACTAAAGAGAAAATTGTTTCTTTAGTAAATGTCCAAAAGCATTAACTGAAGTTCAAGATTTGTTTAAAAAGGAAAACAAAACAAAGAAAAAACAACAACTTTCAAAAAGGGATGTACTAAAACCACTAGCAAATAGAGAACTTTGAATTATTCCATTAAATTGTTTGAGAACAGTTTATGATGAACACACTTCTTAGAAAAGCTTGGTTGATAGGAATTTCCAGATGTTGAGAAGATGTGCAGGGTGTCTGAGCGGTCTGCTGTCTACTGTGCAGAAATGGATAGTGTCTGTGGGGGGCAGGAGGAGAGAGAAAACAAAGCAAGTCCAGGTGGGGACAGGCCTGGCAGCATTACCTTGTCTGGTGTGAGTTCAGGCACCTAGATCCTGCATTTCTCTTCTCTTGTCTCTTCCTTTTGCATGTCTCCCTTCCCTTTTTTTTTTTTTTACAGAACTTCAGTTTCAAGAGCTGTTAAAATACATTTTTAGGAAAAACATTTCCTCTGGTTAAATGCATTTGAGCACCAGGCTGAAGTCTCATTAGTCATTCATAAAGCATAGTAACATAGGAAAGCCTCTGGGAAATACACAATAGACAAATCTTTTTGTCTTTTCTATAAACCAGTATTTGCCTAAACGGCTTGACCGTAAAACACTTCCTTGTCATTGCTGTTCCTTAGTATTGCTTAAAACTGCCCATCTTCTTTCCTGGAACACGAGTTGGAGAAACACTGTTTCAGTACAAAGAAAGTTTTGGTTGACCAACTACATGGAAGACTCCCCAAAACCAAAATGCAGAGTTCCTTAGCTTCCTGATCTGCCACATCCCCACATGCTTCTCCCTCCTCTGCAAGGCATTCCACGCGCTGTCTGGATCTTGCTGTCATCAAGGGCCTCCTGCTTCTGAACTTCTCACCAAAAAATAAAGTCAATTCCTAAATTTCTGAACAGAGACTCACATTTCTTACCTCTTTTTTCTGGATACCCTTGCTTTTCAAGTCTTTCGAGTGTTTTACATCATACAAGTCTTCTGGGCCTTATAACATCTACTCCCAGATTTCTCAAAGCCTGGCCCATAGACCATCTATGATCTCATTAGTAATCACCCCAGACTCATTCCTAACAGCACAGTTAGCTGGAAATCACCAACAGATTAACCTGAGGATGGGGATCCAGTGATCTGCATGTTAACAGGAATCCCTGGGGGTACCCACTCTTCCAGTTTTCCCCTTATCCCTTCCCATCATCTCTATCATGATTCCATGTTCTTTCCATTGGTTCCAGTCTCTAAGATGTGGCCTTACATGGTCTTGACATGGCCAGCACCATGACCCTGACTACCTGGGCGTATTGTCCCTCAGCAAACCATCTACTGCTATCACTCTGAACGTGCACCCTCCAGCAGTACTGTCACAAATTTCGGATCCCCAACCCTGCCTGTTCGTCTGTACCTTGCCACCTCTCTGACCAGCTCCATCTGCCGTTCTAGACACTGCCCTGTTCAAAAGAACCTTCACCCTAGTCTTCCTGCTCATTTTCCCCGCCACCCTGGGTACCTCTGATGCCATTAAGCACGTGCACTCTAGCCACTTTGTTCCTTAAATGTTTCCGTGCTATAGTGCAGGCCCTCGCTGAATTTCCTTCTTCAGTGTTAATCCTTGTAGCATTGAGCCTAATTCCATCCCCTTCCATTTGCTAGGATTCCTGGATTTATTTTCTGATTAATTCCATTCTTTGTTTAGAATGTTTGGTTCTCTAAGAACAAACCTCAGTCTCCCTATCTAAAACACATGTGCACCCCAAACAAGCAAAACCCATCCATGCCTCCTCTCCTATGTGTCAAAAAGGTCTTCCAAACAGAAGAAAACATTCCTGGTTGTTGGAAATATCTATATATCTACAGAAAATAAAATGGAGAAAATTTAAAGAAAAAAAATCACTAATCTCATACCCAAATACCTTTTATTTTGTCTATGTCATTTATTTTTATTGAAATCATACTGTATTCAATGGCTTTTAAGTATAACATTGTATCATTCAAAAGGTTTACCATTATTTTTATGCCTGCAAAACAGTCTATTAAATGGGTGTAATGTAACAGTTTTTCCTTTGTTGAACCTGTAATCTGTCTCCAATTTTCATACTAGTATAAATAGTACTATACTTTACCTGGAACATAAATCTTTGTTTGCTTCTACAATTATTACCTTTGATAGTTTCTTGGATTTTGAGTTCTGGGACAGCATATGAACTTATTTAAAGTTCTTACATGCTGCCAAAAGATGTTCTGGAATATATGTGTACTACTTGATGACTTGATATCCATTTGTTGAAGTATCCATTGCATGGTATTTTAAAATGATGGTTCTTTAGGAAAAATGACATTGCTAACTTGATCATTTCTGTTACTAATACAGTTGTGGTTACCATTAAAACCAGTCATCATATCTTCTAATTAGTCATGTCTAGTCTATATGAAAATTATAGACATGAAGATAATGATATTTTTATGGAAATTCCATGGATGACCATGTTCAGGCTTCCTACTTACTTCTGAGAAACTTATAGCCACAGTGACAGTTTTAAAAAGTGTATCAAAATTCACAACATGAATTGTAGTTATAACATAAATACATAATTTATTATTATTTAATATAATACAATTATAATTATTTTTCCTTTACCTTTTTATTAACTTTTCAACCATTTTGTTTTGCTATAGTATATATAACTTTGTAAACCACCTTAGTCTAATTTTGGAATCAAATGGGACAAATTCTTTCCCTGTTTAGGTTATTACAGAATACTGAACAGTGTTCTCTCTGCTATACAGTAAGTCTTTATTGGTTATCTGTTTTAAATATAGCAGGGTGCATATGTGTCAATTCCAAACTCCCAATATATCCTTCCCCCATCCTTTCCCTCCTGGTAATCTTAAATTCATTCTCTAAGTCTGTGAGTCTGTTTCTGTTCTGTAAATAAGTTCATTTGTATCATTTTTTTTTTTAGCATATCTAGATTCTTTATTGCTTTACTCACCCTTTGTCCCATAGAATGGCATTCTTTTCTTGATTCCTATGTCCCTTATCTTCTCAATTCCTGCTCCCCACAGAAAATGTATTCAAAGGCTTTTGTTAATGATCAAAGATGAGACTTGTATATTGATCTATATGTTCTTCTAGGGTTTGTTGTTGTGGTTGTTGGAGTAAACCTTTATTTGGAGCATATTTCAGCTTAAGGTATAATAGAATAGTCTTGCTTCTGTTTCTTCTAAAAAATACCAGCTATACCCACATGGTTATTAAATTGCTCATCTCCTTCTATTGAGTGCTAATCCTTTCTGTAATTTATACTAAGATCATTAAACATGCATATCTGCTATTTTAATTGCTTATAATACTTCCTAGGGAAATCCTACCATGTTATTCTTTAAAAGCTAGCAACAGAAGTGATTCTGCCTCATTATTGTTCAAGTTTAACTTTATATTCAATTGCTGTGAACACTTACAAAAAGAATGTATATAGTTACAAATGGAGTGTTTGATATTTTACTGGAACTGCAATAATATTCTATTTGTTCATTTTGCCAGATAGCCTTAAAATTCAAATTTCAGTCATTAAATGTCTTTATTATTACTATATCTATATCCAAACTGTATTATTACATATTTAATATTTCAATGATCCACATAAATAAATGGGCTAAGATAGGTAGAAGAGAGAAGGAGAGAAGGAATTTGGGTCAGGACAGACAGTTTTTCACAAGCTGCTCTTCCCACTGGTTACAAACTGAGCCTCTTTACTTAGAATTCTTAACACTTTCTTAGAATGACTTTTTGCTGTTGACCAGCTATGGTCGAGCCCAGGGCAAACTTGTAATGCAGCCATCTCTGACTCCAGGTGCCTTTCAGATTAGATTATCGAAGCTAGAATTTGCCAGAAGTCTGTATTATAGCACTTTTTGCATTGTGTTAGATGTTTGATCAATAACTTATTGAATCAGTTGTCACTGAATTTTGAGCCCTTACTCTTTGGTAAATATTAGCTTCATGTTAGTGCTAAGAGAAAAGATAGTTTTGGCGATGGGTCTTTTGTATTATCTTTAAATTCATGTATGCTGTCGCATAGACAAGTATGGAGGAGAAATGGCAAGTTAGTATCTAAGAAAGGAGCTTATCATCCAGAATCAATAGCTTCAACCACAGTAGCAAAATTCTTCGAAATTTGGTCTAGGAATTCTTTCTGCTTAAAAATAAAGTAAAAGCAATGTAAATGGAGATGACACTCACTTTCTTACTATTATACACTATGGTAGGAATAAAGAACATATTTAAGATATTTACAAAGATATGCAGAAATAATATTTTTAAACTCCATGATTAGTTTCTATTATAATTTACTTATATCAATATCTCTCTTTAGCTGCACTTCATTGCTACTTATCTGTCCATTAAGTTTTTCATTGCAGTACCTGGACTTTTCATTTTATTTTACTTCATATTTTAAAATCTAGAAGTTCTACTTTTTTCTAAAACTCCCTGTTCTTTTTTTATAGTGTCTTATTTTTTTCTTCATATTTCTTAAATCACTCCAAAACATACTTCTTTTGTAGTCTCCCACTTATCTTAAATCCATGGGAATTTAATCTTCTTATAGGCTTGTTTGTGATTTCCTTCTCATGGAAGATTGTTTCGTGTGTAGCTTCTGATAGTTCTTTAATGAATTTATCTTCTGTGTGCATGCATGCATGTGTGTATGTGTGTGTGTGTGTGTGTGTGTGTGTGTGTGTGTCTTATATAGGATGGAATGGAAGTGGGGTTGGAGAACTTTGGTATTTGTTACATCAAGGCATTCCAAAAGTAACCCTCATCTGGAATGAGTTTTTACGTCAATTCTAGAAAATTACAATTTGAACTTTACACTATATTAGTTTCCTAGGGCTGCCATAACAAATGAGTGAGTCGAGTCACTTAAAACAATAGAAATATATTCTGTTACCATTCTGGAAACCAAAAGTCTAAAGTCAAGGTCCAAGCAGGGTTGCACTCCCTCTGAACTCTCTAGGGAGGAATCCATCCTCTCCCTTTCATGGCTTCTGATGAATGCCTCCCATCCTTGGCCACTCCTTGTCTTCCGGCTGCATCAGCCCAGTCTCCCTCTGTTGTTGCACATGTGTCCTCTCCTCTTTATATAGGGACACCAGCCATTGGGCTTAGGGCCTCAAGGTCTCAACTTTATTGATACCATCTGCAAGGACACTATTTCCAAATAAGGTCACATCCCCAGGTGCCAAGGGTTGGAAATTCAACCTACTTTTTAGGAGGCCACAATACACCCCCACTTTGCCAAGAACACTTGGCAAAGTTTAGACAAAGATAAGGCTTCTTCTTGCATTATATCTCTGCATGAGTGGGCAAGGTTTTTCTTCTATCTATTGTCCACAGTGTTTTTCAGTTACTTTCTGCTAAATTCAGGTTACTAATTCTTGCTCAAGAGTGGGCAAGAAGTGTATGTAACTAACCAAAATGCATTATATCATTCTGACACCTCAATGGAAACATCAGTGAAATCTTTCAGATTTCTTCCCTATAGGAAGGTGCTTGGTGCTCCTGCTCAGCTGCTTCAGTCGTGTCTGACTCTGTGCGACCCCATGGATTATAGTCCACCAAGTTTCTCTGTCCATGGGATTCTCCAGGCAAAAACACTGGAGTGGGTTGCCGTTTCTTTCTCCAAGGAATGTGCTTGGATAGGGACTATTTCCATCTAGAAGTGCTTCTTACAAAGTGGCACTCAGAAATCACTCAATTTTAGGAAGTTTGTCCTAAGCAGCTATAGCCTTATTTAAATAAATTCTATTTGCAATATCACTGAAGCTGCAAAACATCTAGGGTTATGATAAAATCTTCAACTTTGAGCTGAACATGTCAGTTCAAGTTTCCATCCTTTTTGACTACATCCTTAGAAATTTAAGAAAAATATTGACATTATTGAATAACACTGAAAATATTAAAAGATTGTATGCAAGAAAAGTAAAATGATTTTAAGAGAATTTAAACATATGTTTTCACCCTTGGCCATGCTAGAATTTATATAATCTAAGAAGTTGTCCAAAATGAAGAAAATAAAAGATGAATTTGGTTAATTACACATGTCTAAAATATATTATATATTCATTAAAAAAAGAGATTTTAAAAGTTAGTGATGATCATAAGTTGATGAGTGATTGATTAATGAAGTCTGTAAAAACATTAATTTATTATAAACACTAAATATTTCAGAAAAGTTTTTGAATTCCTGAAGGTCACAGTCATTAAAAATAAAAAATAGCTACTTTTGGGATTGGCCTTTTTTAGTGAGAAAAGGCAGGAAGTGGCCAGCAACTTGATGTTACTAGAATCCGCTTTACCCAGCAAATAAAAATGCATTTTCATCTCAGATACCCACAAGCACAAGAAAAGTATTGCAAAGTGACACTTTCTATAAGAGATAAGAGAAGCAGAATTGTTAGCAAATCCATTATTTCAAGCTTAACACTTAGCTTGTGGGAAAGACAGCAACTGAACAGCAGTTAAATGCTAGGAAATTCTGGAAAAGGCATATGGTGTTGTGTCAAATGCTAAAGAACTGAAGATTCCATTCTTACAGATAAATCAGAATGCCAAAAAAAAAAAGCCGCCTCTTTATATTTAAGTAGATTACATGTCAAATGTTAGGAAATGATTGAGATATGAAGAGACTAATTGAAGATTTCTGTACAGAGAAGTTCAATAAGGGCTGTTTCCAGGGATCACTTTTAACACAATGAAACTCAAGGGAATACACTGTGAAATACTTCTATTCCAAGCAGTTCTGTAAAAATGTAGGAGGAAGCTACAAGCCCGGAGAACTGCCCCACATTGTAGAAAACCAACAGCAGAACCATTCAGCCATGTATATTCCTGCAGTTACCACGTAACCATTTAAAACTGGATGAGGAAACAGTGCCTGGACTTCCCACGTGACTCAGTGGTAAAGAATCTGCCTGCCAATGTGGGAGATGTACATTAGACCCTGGGTTGGGAAGATCGCTTGGAGAAGGAAATGCAACCAACTCCAATATTTACTTGCCTGTAAAATCCCATGGACAGAGGAGCCTAGTGGGTGCAGTTCATGGGGTCGCAAAAGAGTCAGATACAACTTAGCGACAAAACAACAAAAAGAGATAGCTCCTAGAGAAAAAGATGAGGAGCAAATGCACTAGCTGTTGACAGAATAACTGGTCCACTGGAGATCCTTGTGCTAGAGCAGCTGGTGGTTGAGACAGCCTAGATTCAGGCTTTCCAAACTAGGGCTCATCTAAGACCAAAAGTTAAAAGCTCAGACTTTCCCAGTGAAGTTTTTCGTGATGTACGTATGTATATAATAAATTAACAGCGAATCAATGTTGCTGTTGCTGTTTAGTCTCCCAGTCATGTCCAACTTTTTGTGACCCCATGGACTGTAGCACGCCAGGCCTCTCTATCTCTCACCATCTCCCAAAGTTTGCCCAAGTTCATGTCCATTGCATCGGTGTTGCCATCCAACCATCTCATCCTCTTCTCCTTCTGCCCTCAATCTTTTCTAGCATCAGGGACTTTTCCAAAGAGTCAGCTGTTTGCATCAGATGACCAAAATACTGGAGTTTCAACTTCAACATCAGTTCTTCCAGTGAGTATTCAGGGTTGATTTTCCTTAAGATTGACTGACTTGATCTCGGGACTGTAAAGAAGGCAGAGTGCCAAAGAATTGATGCCTTTGATTAAGGTGCTGTAGAAGACTCCTGTAGAGAGTCCCTTGGACAGCAAGGAGATCAAACCAATCAACTAGTCAGTAGCTAACATTTATCATTTATTGTATACCAAGTCTTGTTCCAGACTTATTGTGTTAAACTATCATAACAAGCAACTGGTAAGGGGGTGAACCCAAGGTTTCTCTTTAAGAAATCCAGATCTCACAGCTTCACCTCTTTGCAACACGGCCCTGTATCACCACTGAGAAATTGCAAAAACTGTGTGACCTTGGGCAAGTCACCCACCCTCTCTATGCCTTATTTTAAAACAGAAATGGATACTAATAGTACTTATTTCATTAAATTTCTTTGAGGTTCAAATAAAATCATACTCACATAAACTCTTAGCACACTATCTGACACAGAGTAATCCACAAAAAGATAATCACTATATTCTTCTTGATTGTTATACCAAACTGTTCAGCTCTACCAGGCCCATATGCAGTCCAGATTTACTCAGGCTTCTGCAGTTTAAAATCACTGATGGGGGTCCCATTAACCACAATAATGCAGTCTCACAGGATCTTGACTACATCTCTTCTGCTCCTTATCTAGTACCCCATCCTCCATTTTTTTCTCCTCCTCTTAGACTCCTAGTTACCTCTAGGTTTTGTTATTTTTTTTAAAAAAAAAACATATTTATTTATTCATTTATTTTTGGCCATGCTGCATGGTATGTGGGATCTTGGTTCCTTAACCAGGAATCAGATCTGAACCCTCTGCTTTGGCAGCTTGAAGTCTTGACCCCTGGACTGCCAAAGAAGTTCTGCCTCTAGGCTTTGGGGGCATCTTATACATACTCACTGAGAAACTTTTCTGTGTGGTCCTAAAGTTAATGTCCAGTGCCCACAAAGTCACTTGAGGCCAGCCCTCAGCAGTTATGTGGATGAGAATGTGGCCCTTGATGCTGACCCCAGGCTCACAGAGCTGCACACCACTAAAGGCCAGAGAGAAAGGAAACATTTGTCCTCCCCTTTCTCTGAGCCTTGCTGCAGCACTTTGGCCCTTAATTGCTTACCTCCAGCCCTTGGTATAACAGTCTCCTTCAGCCTGTCTGTATCATCTTTCCATGGGGCTTATGGTACCAAGTCTAAGGCACTAATCTGGGGAAGAGATACTATCTGCGAGGCTGAGACCTTGGCCAAAGAAGCATGAGAATTGCAAAAAACTGATCAAAACCAGAGGCTGAAGTAGGATCACCAGATCATCCAGTTTGCCTGGGATTTTCCTGGTTTTAGCACTGAAAGTCCTATTTCACAAGAACTCCCCTCCATCCCCACCTGGGATTGCTTGGTCACGCTTATTTAAAAGAATAATTCAAAAAGACACAGGCACCCCAGTGCTCATTGTAGCATGGTTTACAATAACTTTGTCATGGAAGCAACCTAAATAAATGTCTGTCAACAGAGGAATGAATAAAGAAGATGTGGTATATGTATATAATGGAATATTACTCAACCATATAAAAGAAACAGAATTGGGTCATTTGTAAAGACATGGATGCCAGAAAGAGAAAAACAAATGTCTTATACCAATGTATGTATGTGGAATCTAATATACAGATGATCTTATTTCATAACAGAAACAGAGACACAGATGTAGAGAACAAACAGACAGACACGGAGGGGAGAATGGGGGCAGGAGTTGGATGAACTGGGAGATTGGAGTTGACATACATACACTATTG
Source organism: Antilocapra americana (assembly GCA_007570785.1). NCBI lineage: Eukaryota > Metazoa > Chordata > Mammalia > Artiodactyla > Antilocapridae > Antilocapra > Antilocapra americana. Next base: position 8,745,607 of record ML660772.1, read on the forward strand.
ATAGTATATATATGTAATAGATAAGCACTGAATACAGTTCCCTGAGCTATGCAGGAGGTCAGTGTTCTGTGGTGACCTAAACGGGAAGAAAATCCAAAAAAGAGGAGATATATGTATATGCGTAGCTGACTCATTTTGCTGTACAGCCGAAACTAGCATAACATTGTAAAGCAACTGTACTCCAATAAAAATTAATTTTAAAAATTCCGGGAGCATTTGGGGATAGCCTTACAGAGACAGTCCACCAGTGTGGAGGACGGTGGGTGGGAGAGCGTCCAGTATGCTGAGTACAAGGTCACAGATGATCTCAATGCCGCTTCCCGGGACATGTGCCCTGGTTTTACTCCCCACCAAAATGTTGGTGGTGGTACAGACATGTGCTTTGTCTCAAGTCGCTATGTTAGGGAAGCAAGACAGTTGCATCTGGTTCAGACTAGTTAAGATTATTTGAAATGTCCTTTCTCAAAGCTCCCCCTTCAACACACGCACACACACACACACACACACACACACACACACACACACACACACACACACCACCACCACCACCACCACCACCACTCATTCTTGTCTCTCTATCTTTTTTTCTGAGAATTTCCAATTCTCAACTTTCTTTAACATTGCCCAGAGAGCCAGCCTTCTGTGTGTGTGGCCTGACAGTGTTCCACACTGCTGTTAATTGGGGGCTTGTGGTTTATTCTCTCTGTATCATTTCAGCAGTGTTTCTTTTTTGGCAAGGAAGCCTTTTTACATCCCACACTTCCGATTACATGAGACTCAGACTCAAGGATACATATAGTCTTCCTGCTCCCTTTTTTTCTCTCTTTCTTCCCTTCTTTCTTTCTTTTTTAAGTTTCATGAGAAATCATTATTGTGATGGAAAGCAGTAAAAATATACCTTGGGTTAGCTCCAGAGTTAGCTGTTGAAAAACAGCTCTTCAATCTCCTAATGATTTTGAAAGATAGACCTAAATGCGTCTGATATTTTCCAATCTGGTTATCACCTGCCTTCACAGGGCATCCTCTACACGGTTGGAGATGGAACTAACTTTCCATCAATCTAAGTTTGCCAATCCTGAGCCCCTATGCCTCACCCCTCCCCCTGCTCCCTATTAACAGGAGGTCTGAGATCCACTGCTCACCGCCTCCTCCCTCTGCCACAGTGGAGGTGGGCTGGGGCTCTGCCCAGCATTGTAAACTCTCCCCATCCTCAGTTCAGGCTGTGCTGGACACCAAGGGCTTGCTGTTTGGGCAAAAGGCAGCTCAGGAACCCTGGCATCTTGCATCCCCTGACCTGTGCATTCCAAATCCTCTGACAGGAGAGGCCGGGACTGCTGGGGCTGGTACCCCATCAGGCCAAGTACTAACAGTCAGGATGAGGTCCTATGATGAGAACTTGACACTGATGAGAGAGCAAAACTCTATCTCAGCAGTTCTTCAGTGGAAAAAATAAACAAAATCAAAGGTTAATAATATGGGCAACCATGGGATGCCTACACTCACCTTGGCCTGAGCCCCAGGCCATGACAGAGATTTTAACTTCTCATCCAGAGGCATTTTGCAAAGGCAGGACTTTCAGGAGGGTCACTGGGGCTTAACTGGGAAGACTGCCAGATTCCCCTCCTGAGAGGGATGACTCATCTCAAGAAGTCCGATACGCCTCCCACCCCCTCCCCTCTAGAAGGGAGACCACAGCCAGGTACCCCACACCCACCTCTGAAAGAAAAGCTCTCCTTGGCTGTTCTGATGGGGAAGGAGCCTGGGGACTGGCCTTGCATGCCAGGGTATCCACCATTCTTTGATGTTAGCCCTTGACACTGTTCTCCATCACATGAGAGGCACTCTTTGAAACAAATTTCTAGCCATTCCCACTTCTATCCAGATTGCTGCCCTAGATTCCTCTCTAATTCATATTCTGAGGTGGTCATTTTCTCAACTGAATGCTTGTCTCCATCTTTCCTGCCACACTGTGGCAGCCCTTCTCACTGTAGAAGCAGAGAACACCCGGGTTCGGCCCTAGCACACCATCCCGGGCTTCTAACTCAATTCATTGCCTCTGTCTCCAAGGCATTTTTTAAATTAAAAATCCTCTCTTGTCAGAAACATCTTAACTTCTCATGTATCGTGTATCAATAACACTTCTGTTCTAATACGTAATATTATTATAATGCTTATCATCACTATAAGATGTATAGAATTAAGATCTAAAAGTCTGTTGAATGTTTGCTTGTTCCATTAAACGTTCACCATTAGGGTGGGAAGAAGAATATGTTTAGTCCATTGCTATATCTTTAGTTGCCTGCACATTTTTTGAGCATAGTGTTTGTCCAATAAATATTTGTTGGATGAATTAGAAAGTAAACAAATGGTATTATAAGTTCACCAGAGAAGAAATGACTTTTTAATGGAAACCACATCACACAATTTAAAGACAGTCTGCTGATGGCTGCAGGAGAACATTTTCTTTTCTGGAGAATTGCAGATGTTGGACAAATACATGAAGCGGCCAACATGTGGTTATTGGACCCAGTGAAAGGTCAGGCAGGAACTTGCCTGGCACAGGTTTTGTTACAGTGTACATAAAACAGAGACCAATCATTATTTTGGATCTGTAATTAGGGCTTTGGTTTTATTTCTATATACTTCATTTCCTTTTGAAGGAAAGTGAAAAGTACTAATGTCAACTGTTCTTTTAAATAGAAACATTTTTGATGTCATTGGAAAGAAAAAGGGAAATGAGGAACAAATTTGTAGAGGAAATGTCGATGGATTTCCAAACTGGGAGGTTTAGACATCACTTTGCTGGAGCTCTGCTGGCTTTCTTGCCATTCCTCTAATGGGCCGAGAATATTCCTGCCACACAACCTTTGCACATGCTACTTCTGTGGCCTGGAAAGCTCTTGCCTAAATGTCTATCTGGCTTTTTTAATTTTCTCATCCTCTTCATCATGTGGCCCTTACCTAACTCTCCTTTAACAAACAGAAGTTTCTCCCATCCTCTTCTCTCACCAGATTCTCTGTCCTTCTTACTACTCTGTGCATTTCCCCTTGGCAGTTATCGCCAAATGACAAACAAGTTATCTATCTATCTATCTATCTATCCATCTATCTCCCCCCAACTAGAACATGTACAATTTATGTAAGGGCAAAAACTTTGTCTGTTTCGCTACTAAATTCTTAGCCACTTCCTAGAGCAGTGTTTGCTATGTATTAAACGCTTAGCACAGCAATGCATCACTCAATAAATATCCCAGGAATTAATACATGGATGAAATTGAAGTGATTGGAGCTTTCCTGCATAAACTATTAGTGTAGTCCAAATGCTGACAGAGGTCTTCCAGTGGTGCTTGGAATTGGCATAGGAGAACTGATTGTGTGTTTTTCTTTCCAGCTCTGCCTTCCTTGACATCAAGTTGGTAACTTAAAATTGGCCATAGTAGAAGTGTTTACACCACAGAAATCACAAATGCTAAACTTCAGGAATTTTCTATTCTTATTTTTTTCCTGGAGAGTCAATTCTTAAATATTTCCTAGCACACAATTGCTGTTACCTACATATTTTGCCTAGAAAATGATTATGTATGAATATATATAAATATTTTTACCAAGAATTCTGAAGTTTTGTGCTGAAATAAATGTCCTTATTAGATGGTTTAACAATTCAACCTGCCTAAGAAGGAGGGGGGGATTTTAGAGGACTCAAGGATGGAAGATAAACTTGATAAAATTGGTGATGAGCAGAAAATTGTGATCTAAAGAAAACTGAGCTTAAATACTTTAAAGGGTAAAAAGGATTCAAAGTGTAGGAAGTCATTGACCACAAGTTATGAAAAACTGTGTGTTATGTAAGAGTACTCTATGTAAATAATTTAAAATTATATCTAAGAACACAAGGAAGATACCAGGAGTGTCTTTAGCTCAGAAGCCCAGCTTATGTCAGCAGCCTCTGCCTAGGGCCTAGATATAGGGTGCCTTAGGAATAGTAAGACAAATTGGGAGCCTTAAATGCAAATCAGATTTGCTCTTTTCACTTGCAAGTGAAAACACACAATGTTCCTCCCTATGAGGCAGAAAAACATCCCCTCCTGAGAGTAGGAATCACGGGAGAGCCTCTTTCTTTTAATTGGAGTATAATTGCTTTACAGTGGTGTGTTAGTTTCTGCTGTACAACAGAGTAAATCAACTATATGTATACATATATCCACTCCCTCTTGAGTCTCCCTCCCACCCACCGCCCCCACCCCCAGCCCACCCTCTAGGTCACTGCAGAGCACTGAGCTAAGCTCCTTGTGTTATACAGCAGGTTCCCCACTAGCTACCTATTTTACACATGGTAGTGTATATATGTAAATATGTCAATCCTAATCCACAAGAGTTGGGAGAGAGAACCTCTTACATTCTCTCCCTAGTCAATTTTTTTTTTTTTTATCTTCATTTATCATTGATTTCAGGTACCTTTTTATTTCCACCACCAGGGATGTCACTGTCGTCATAATGTGTTTCAGGGTAAGGAGTTCAAATTCTGGGATGGACTCACATGCAGATTCTGGTTTTGTCCCTTAGTGCTGTGACTTTATGCTGGACTTCCCTTTCCAGCTACCTGTGCAGGGAGCATGCTCTGTGACCACCATTCATATGGCACCTCACACACTTCCCAGGCTCTCTGCCTGGAGAGTGAATTTCTCCTCAACTAATGAACCTCTATCAACTTGAATTCTTGCTGGACTCTCGGTATTCTGGGGATCAAAGAGAAGTAAGGTTTTCCATTCTTAAAACATTTACAATATATATATATAAATACCAAAAAAGAAATGAGTGATGTAAGAAACGTGTTTAGAATATGTGGTTTAGAGTAAAGCGCAGACTCCTGCCTTGCTGTGGAGCTATGGATGTTGGCTGTGCAATAATCTCTTTATCCTGTTCCTGTTACTTTGCATGTTTTGTCCCACTAATCTTAAAGTACAGTGAGATAAGGGAAGCCCTAATTGTCTGGCTCAACAGTAAAGAACCTGCCTGCAATGCAGGAGATGCAGGTTTGATCCCTGGGTTGGGAAGATCCCTTGGAGAAGGAAATGGCAACCCACTCCAGTATTCTTGCCTGAAGAATCCCATGGACAGAAGAGCCTGGTGGGCTACAGTGCACAGAGTCTCAAAGAGTCAGACATAACTTAGCAACTAAACAGCAAAAACAACAAAGGGACAGATACTTCTATTTTTTAAAAAGTGAAATCAGTCCACAAATATAGCTAATTATAAAAATTCTAACAATACAGAAATATATTGAAGTTTAATGCTTTCTTTTGCACTCCTAATTCAACACAACTTCCCATGGGTAATCTCTCAAAACAGGCTTGACCCATTCTTCTGGTTAGTGCAGAAGGGTATGTGTGTGTGTGATTTTATAAACATGCCATTTTTTGTTTGTTATATGATAGAATAATAAATAAGTATATTGTTTTGTAAGCTTTTTTTTTTACTTCACAGGGTAACATGGCAACTTTCTGTCAGTACTTAGTACAAAGTGTTAAATAATTCCTCATTTTTTTATTTTAGAAGCCCCTTATTAATAGTTATCTAGATGTTTCTAATATTTGGTCACTTCATTAAAAAGTTGCAAAATATATATACTTAAACCCATATCTTGGTGTACATGTAAATACAAAGATTCCACAGGGTAGATTTTTGAAAGTGAAATTATTGGGTCAGAATATACATTTATTTCAGATTCTGGAAAGTATTGTTAAACTTCTCTCTAAATAAGGTTCTCTAGTTTGCATTTCTACTATCAGTGTATAAGAAATAGTACCCAGCTCTCCTCACTCTTGCCAACAAAGATGGATATTATCAGCTTTTCAAAACAGTGCAGTGGATTTAAGACCCTGCAACTCAGTTGCTCCATTTGAGGCTAAAAGTCAAATCCCTTAGGTCATGTTTTGTGTGTGTGTATGTATTTGTAAAGACTTCTGATGCATAATTTCTGCACAACTACAGTTATTTTCCTTTGGGCATTTGGTGGTATCCCCTGCTTCGAGAGAAGATTATCACTGGCGTCAGTGTTGAGTCTGCGCTCCAGCGATGCAGACCACGCCTGGGGGACCTTGCCTCCCAAGGAGCAGCTGTCCAGGGAGCATGGTGCCAGGATCAGCAGAGGTCACTGCAGTCAGCAGAGCCTCTGAGCGGGTCAAAATGCTCAGTGACAGTAGTCCTGCTCTCCTGCTACCTGACTGTTTAGTCTGTGAGAACTTGGAGGGCAAGCACAGACGTGGTGCCCTTGGGATTCCTCCAGACAAACGCCTTTATCAGGATGGGGACTAAGTGCAAAGGCAAAGGGTGACGTGGTGCATGCTGCCTTTCACCCCGGAGGAGTGGGGGTCAGGTGTCAGCCTGGACACTCTCCAAGTGCCTTCTCAGGAGGATTGAGGGGCCTTCTTGCTTGGGAAAGCTATCTTTTGTTAACACACACACAGAAGGTCAGTTACTCCTCACAGTCTGCTGAGGCAGGGCAAGCCCCACATACAAACACTCAGGTGGTGGGGAGAGAGAGGGAGATGGCTTGCAAACATGTGAGCAGCAATGAGAGCAAACTCAGGGAACCGTATAACCACCCATGCTGAGATGTGTGCGTGTTCCCACGGGGTCCATTGACCGAGGGAGACCACGGGCATTAGGATGAAAGAAGAGTTTAATGGAGCTTTTAGCTCACATAGGTAGATGAAAGTCTCCATTTTAATCTTTTCAAAGATTTTTGCTCATATAATAAAAAGGGCATGTCAGAGTAATGCCACACTTTGTCTCTCTTTCTATGAATAGAGGGTGAGAAATAAACTTGTGAGAGAGGAGATTACAAACTATGGAGGCTTTGTTTTCAAATATGGTTTAAAAATTCAGAATGTGAGCTGCGTCATTTTTCTGGGGAAAAATAAAGTAAAATTGTGTATTAAGACATGGGTTCTCCCCTCGATAGAGGAAGTTAGGGATTTGTAAGAAGGTTTATGTTTAAGAACCCAGGATCCCTTTATACCTATACCTGTTGTTTCAACCAAAACCATTATCACTTTTTGGCCTTCCCTGGTGTCTCAGACAGTAAAGAATCTATGTGGGAGACCTGGATTCAATCCCTAGGTTGGGAAGATCTGCTGAAGGAAGGCATGGCAACCCACTCCAGTATTCTCGCCTGGAGAATCCCCATGGACAGAAGAACCTGGCAGGCTACAGACCATGGGGTCACAAACAGTTGGACACACTGAGCGACTAAGCACAACACATTAGCACTTTTTAGAAAAGTAGATTGACTTTCAGGACTTTAAGAAATGAGGACCCCGAAGCTCCCTCCAGCTGTCCCGTGGTCAAAGTGTGGGTGATGCTGCTTCCATTACAGACTACCACAACACTCTGAATCGCATCCTTGCTTAGCGAAGCCACATCAAGCCTCCTTGGGCAGAGTGCTCTGTACATTTTCCTTTCCTGCAGTGCCTTATTCTTCCTCTTCACTGATGTCTTGATCATCCAGGTGGAGTGGGTTTGCTGACTTCTGTCTGACCTCAGCATCAATGACCAAAACTCTCCTCTGACAAAAGCAGGCCATATTTTCCCTTAGTCTCTGGTATCCTATGTGCCAGTCTCTTGCCTATATGTTCTCAGTCATCTCCAACTTTTTGCAACCCCATGGCCTGGAGACTGCTGGGCTCCTCTGTCCATGGGGATTCTCCAGGCAATAATACTGGTGTCGGATGCCATGTCCTCCTCTAGGGGATCTTCCCAACCCGGAATTGAACCTGAGTCTCCTGCATCACAGGCAGATTCTTCACCAGCTGGGCTTCCCAGGAAGCCCCCTCTTTCCTATACTGCAAGTTTTCAATAGCAGGTGCTGTGTTTTTCTCCTTTTTGTAATCTCACCATCTAGAAATCTGCATATACGGGAGACCAACGAACATATGTATTAAAGAAAGAAATAAAAGCTTACCCTGCAGAATTAAGGAAACCAGAGTCTGTTGATTAAGTGTTTTAAAAGCCCAGCTGTAGATTTAGGTGACCATGTTAACAGCTATAATGTAAATTCTTCTTATGGAACGTACAGCTGAGGCTTTAGTGAAACCTTCATAGTCCCAGGGCCATCCTTGGAGACTGATTCTAAATGCCTGTGGTAGGGCTCTGGAACTTGTATATTTATCCCTTGTCCAAGGTGGCTCTTATGATTATAATATAATATAATGCAATATAATGAGAAAACCTGAGTCAGAATCCAGCTGCATATTAGGGCAGGTGGTGTGGCTGGCTGTTCCTGAGATATCTATAACATATTAAACATATACTTAACTAAGTGTCTACTTACTACAGGCCAGACTCCATCCTGCTGCTTGCAATTGCCCCAATCATTAGGAACTGGACTCACTCCACCAAGAGTAGGTGGGTCAGTCCCTTCACGGGGATCCTTCTGATGTGAGTGAATTCAGAACAAAGTTTATTTAACTGTTTATTTATAGTTCAACTGTTTATTGAACTATATTTGCTTTTCATAACATACATATCTAATGTTTACCTTTTATGTTCTATAAAATTTCTGCATTAATTAAATTCTGTGGTTGGCCATGATCATGCTGAATATCCTTTCTGAAACTCCATGCTCCCAGCACACCCTGAAAAGAACACTACCTGCCCCCCACAGTTAGAATCTGATGGGTCCCCTCAGGGAGCAGTCCTCCACCACAGTAGAAGATCTCTATTCTGATGCTGGACTCCACCTGTATCTCACCTGTTCCATCCTGGAGCAAATGATTATCCATGTCCTGTCAATGCATATCAATATCATTGACATTGACTTATCAGTACATATCAGACCCAATGCTGGAAACAGGTCTTTGAAGCAGGGAAAGATCATGTCCAGGGGAGAGATGGCAGATGAAGTCATGAGGCTTTAGGGTCAGCAGGGTTGTTATAAGAGTGCTCAAGGATGGAATGGGATGAAGGAAAAATCGTAGTGCATCAAGATCCCAGTGAAGCCTGGAGTCCTAGTTAGGGGGATAGCACAGAAATTTAGTCAAGCATTCTTAGGCTCAGGATACTCACAACTATTATCTAGAAGAAGAAGAAATCACTTCTAAACTCCAGTCCTAATTCTGTCTTTCACCATAGAGAAGTGGAATCATACCTCTTAGAGAGACTGATGACATTGTTCTTTCCTGTAGGGCAAACCATGCCATTTTGTCCAATCAGGGTTGCAGAATGAACCAGGACAGCCCTCAGCCTCAGCCTCTGGGAGCATGAAGGGCGGGCTTGTAGTCCCCTGTTCTTTCACCATGTGTCTGTTGAAGCAGCTTCTGTGTATCAAGAGCTTTAGCTGTGCACTTTCCTAGTAACTATTGCTTCATAACACTTACAGTTTCTGGCATACAGGACTTTATCTATGTGAAATTATTAGGTTATAGCCCCAATCCCATCTCTTATTCACTCATCTATTGAGTCTGTAAAATGGAATTATTGGGGGAATTTAATAGATTAGTAAATAAAGGCATCTGATGATTTTCCATGAGAAAAGAAAAGAAAGAGTCCTTACTGAGTCTATATATAGAAGCCAGCTCTCATAGGAGCCATGAGTGCTCTTCTGATATGGTCAGACTGCTCTGGGTTTGCAAAGGTCACATTGACCAAATGGAAATGTGTAATGGACCAACAATGGGGTCAGCTGCATGGCAGAGTTTGAAGTGGAGCTGATGGAATGGACTTGCTTTTGCCTGAAATAGGCATTTGATGCGATTTGAGGGCCAAGGAAAGATTCGAGTATTCCATTATTATGTGGGAATTATGGCATCATGCAAAGACTCCTGAAAGAGATAATCTCCTAGCATATTTGATCTTATTAACTTAGATTTGTTTGCTTAGCTGATAAAGAAAATCATAAAGAAAGCGGTCATTGGCACAGACAAGTTCCGATAAAGAATTAGGTGGGAAAACCTTGGGAGCTTGGATTATGGTTTGGGTGAAACAGGTTGTTCTGTGCAGCCAGGATGTAGCCTTCATGGTCTGGGTGTCAGACAGTGGGCATGAAAATGGTGGATGAAGCTTCAACAGCAAAACATGGGCTAACTTGGTCAATTCAAAAATTCTAGCTTTAGCATTAAACAAGAATCAGGATGTTCCATGAAGATAGATTTTAGAAAGGGGTAATGAAACTTGAAAAAATCAGCACTTCAAAAACAAAATTAGCTGCTCTATTAAATAAACTTTTCACAAGTAGAAATGTTTAAATAGGGACTGAACAACTTATTCTGAAATGTTTAGGAAAAGGAAACTGACAATGAGTTAAATGACTTCCAAAGCTTTTCTGCAGTACTTTTCCATGAAACCTAGAGGAGTTTTTGATTCAAGTATAGACATTTTATTCAATCTCTAAATTTCATGTTGTTCCTTTTTATCACTCTCTGTAATTCAATGAGATCATTTTTAAAAATCTAATTTTGTTGTTGTATATATTTTATAACCCTCCCCATCTTATTTCTTCTGAAAATTTTATGTCTGTTTCCTTTAACCAAGTAATTTATAATATTGTTTATTGTACATTGTATTACACATAACCAACAATTTGATAACATTATTATCAATATAATATTATTGATAATGTGATAAAATGAATAATATATAACTGAGAAATTTGTAATAAAATTATTTGGAAAAGTGCTGTTGACTACAGAGCCAGTTTTCAATACACATCTCTCTTAAAGTTGTTTCCATTCACCTATCTATTTAGTGAGTCATCTTATAAAACTAGTATGTATTTCACATATCCTTTTCTCAAAATTAAATAAATTTTCTGATCTCCAGTCTTTCTGATCTCATACTTTTCCTATCACTGTTATCCTTCAAATATTATCAAAAATAAATCAATATTCTATTCTGCAAGTTTTCTTCTTGCTCTTTCCCTCTATGTGACCCACATGGCCCTCCTAAGGAAGACAGATAATTTGAGCTTCATCTTAATAAACCTCATCAGAGTAGCCCTCATAGTTTTTCAGTGATTTTTGGAAGCCCGAATTTATTTTATGCTTGAAACTTTCTAATTTTCAGAAATTCCAGAAAAGATTTTTTATCTTGAGCCTCACTTAGAACAAAACTTTCTAATATCTGAAGTCACAGAAATGCTAATTCATAGTTAACACAATTGATTTTTTGGGGGTAATAATAACAATAAACCTGATCAAAGAATTTTGTTACTTACTAACATCTGCTATACATCAATGGTTTGCCACATACTTAGGGAAGAGGGAATCTGAAAAGTTATGTTGTTCTTTACAGGGCACCACGAGATACTTAATTCCATAATACAAAGCAAAATTCTAGTTCTAGTTAAGTTGCTCAGTCGTGTCCGACTCTTTGTGATCCCATGGACTGTAGCCTTCCAGGCTCCTCAAGCCATAAAGTTTTTCAGGCAAGGATACTGGAGTGGTTTGCCATTTCCTCCTCCAGGGGATCTTCCCAACCCCGGGCTCAAACCCAGGTCCCCCTCACTGCAGGCAGACTCTTTATGATCTGAGCCACCAGGGAAGCCCCAAAGCAAAATTAGTTGTCAATAAAACATATAAACTATTTTGCATATGAAATAAAAGGTCATGTGCATAGTGTTCATAAAAAAAGTTATTTTTCAAGCATGATGACCTATTTATGAGCTTTTCTGTGAAAATTAATTTACTACTGATTTCATTGGACCAGCACTATTTTGCAGAAAAATTGGAGCATGTGTGTTGCACATTTTTCTTTAAAAATATTTAAAGGAATTCCATGGGGGGAAAAAAAACCTAAATTTTTTCACATAGCATCCATATTTTATGAAGATGTTGGTTGAGTCACACAGCACAACAGTATTGACTTTAGATATTATAACCTGTTAGATAATATCTTTTCCAGTATCCAAATCAGAAAACCCATGAATCGGGCTGTTTAATAACCTGTTCTAATCTGATACCAGAGCTGCTCTACCATAGCACTTCTCATATTTCTTCTTCATTGAGATCATTTGCAATCAGTCAGAACTATGTTTTTGAGAGCTTCCTAACAAGGACGGAAGGCAATCTGCTGAAGTTGTTAGGAGCACAGACTCTGCAGTCAGACTGCTTGATTTAAATTCCAACCCTGCCACTTACCACCTGGGTGATCTTGAGCAAGTTGCTTAATCTAAGTATCAACATTAGCATAGAATGTCATAAAGCAATAGTAGCTACATCACAGGATTGTTATGACTGTTAAATAAAGTAATCCTTGTAGAGGATTTAGCACAATGTCTGGCATGAAATTAGTCTCCAATAAATGTCACCTCTGACAATTGAGTTGCCATCTTTTTCTGCCACATACTATGGAATATTTATTTTTCTCTTTCACTGCTTTGTTTTGTTCTGTTTTGACTTTTGGTTTTTTGGCTTGTGGGATCTTAGTTTCCCAACCAGGAATTGAACCCAGGCTTTTGGCAGTGAGAGTGTGGACTCCTAACCACTGGGCTGCCAGGGGCTTCCTTCTTTCACTGATTAATCTGTATTTTGCATAACTTAAAATACATCCCCCAGGATATCCAAAATCTTTTTCCCTAGCTGTTAAAAATTTCAAGTCACATGCATGCATTTTCTCAGTTCTGATCTCTTCCACCTAGCAATGTCACCCGAGTCCTGGGGAGCAGTTAGCAGTTAGAAAGCTAAGAAAGTTAAGACATGCCAGAAGCTGTGCTTTTTGCAAGATTAACATTTCCAGGTGTCCTGAGGGAGAGGTTTTCCATCCATACTCAACCTATTCTCTCTGCCAATTTTGTATCTGCACATGAACTACATTATTTATTGCCTTCTGCCATAGGTGTCACTTATAATATCAGTCTCACAGTGATACATATTTTTTTCTTTATTTGAAGCTGCTCCATCTCTCCAAGTGGAATTCTAACCTGGACTTTCATCCACTCTTGGCCAAACCCATAAAGAATACTGCAAGGGAACTTCAAAGTTAATGCATGTTGATCCAGGCTTTGTAGAATCTCATTCCTGGATCTCCTATTTCTGAGTTATGCCTGCTGTTGAGACACTCTTCAAGATAAGACATTTTCTTCCTCATCTGAATGGATATTTCTTATTATGCAGGGCCACCCTTAACCTCCTTTTTCAATTCCAGGTAGTGCAAAATATTTACCTACCCAAATGGTCCCAGAAGAAAATGAATTCTCATCCTTAAAAGTGTACAAGCATGGAATTATCTTCAGATTTGTAAGATGGAACAAATTTATAAACATATTCTATGTATTTCCAAAGAAATCCATAAATTTTCTCATCTGCTTGTTCATTCATCAATCAATTGCTATTCTACCAGAAGTAAAAGAGGACATCGTTTTTGGAAAAAGTGACAGAAAGAAATACAAAATGAAAGCCATGGACTTCAGGCAATATGTAGTGTTTTTTCGTTTGTTTTAGCTTTCTTCATTTCTCTTGCCTTTTTGATGGGGATTCAATTGCCCATAAAGCAGTAGAATTGAAAACTTAAATCTTGTTTTCCATTTTGTCTTTTAAAGAACACAGCCCCAAAGGGATCATGATAATTAAAAGACTTAAGATCACCGATTCTAAAAATGTAAAAGATCTTGTGGGTGACCCATTCCATGCACAGATATGGAAGGCTCAGGTTTTCAGCATAATGCAAGTTATTCTAGTATCCATTTGGGGAATTATTTAGAATGGGAGGTTGAAGTGTTGAGGCTATCTGTATGTTTTTCTCATTTTCAAAAAAATTAATGTATCCTATTTTCTTAGAGTTCCTTATTTTTGTTTTTCCATGTAAAAATAGTTGAGTGAGAGGAAAAACATTATATTTGAGGGCAATGCTTCCTGTGAAACCACATCAACCTCCTTCCTTTGAAAGGATCAAGGGAGGCTTTACTCTTAAAACACAGAATGATTTTGGATGTTCCATAAGACGCCATGGTGGTTATCATCAGGGGGGATCCTCGAGGGACATACGGTACACAACAGACAGGTATGCCTGAAGGTTTGCAGAGGGGATAGCAACAGAGAGACGGGCAGGTACACATTGGTGGAGAAGAACAATGTCAAAGAAGAGCCAATCATCAGCCAACTGGCAGAACCCATTCCCAACCTTCAGTTCAATTGAAATCAGTTGTGCCTTGCTGAGAAAAATAACCAATTATCTGGTTCTTGATGAGGGCAGACAGAAGAGCCTTCGGGCCACATTCTAATGTTCTTGTCTGAATAGAGGACCCTATGGAAATCCTAAATCATCCAATTTCATGGTGAAAAATATCTAATTTCATGCCTCTTTACATTTATACAGATGTCATATTGAAACTATGAAGTATGCATAGCTTCGACATCCAGAGGCTCCCCTTAACATTTTTTGTGCCGTTGGCTTTTACATGATTTCTCAGGCTGTGGAGTCACAGCCATGGGATGACACCATTTAAACACTCTTCTAGGCATTTTCAACTTTCTGTTACAGATTTGACTATTTTAGATCTGATATTCAACTCTGCCACCTCTCACTTGGTGACATTTCGGACAGGGGGACAAATGGACTGTCCCTCAGTCTCCTCCTGGGCTTTTCCAGGCCCTGGAGTGCAACAGTAATGATCTAGTTAATGGGTTCAGCCTCCTACAGCAAAATTTCTTTAGCCCAAAGGATTTCCCACACACCTCGATAGATGTTCAGAATGTTTTGATCTATTTCTTCTACCCCTTGGTATCCACTATTTTCTTCATTACACTCCAGACAGTTTGTCTCCCAATGAAGTCCACCACTCTTATCCCTTCGAGGTCTCAGAGTACTCCAGGAATGAATTTTATTTCTGTGTGTTGTCGGCACAGTGCTGTTTTGTTCTGTTACAAATATTACAGTTTTAAACTCGGACTCACCTTCCTTCCTCACATATGCCCTAGTACTGGCACCAAGAAGTGGAGCCTTTTGCCCCCTCCCATCTTCTTCCCTTGCAGATACTTGATTTTTTTTTTTTTTACAGGGCAGAGCTAGAAGTCATCAGTTTCATGTGTCCTGTGACATCCAGTTGTCCCTCCTCTCCAGCCATCAGTTGTTAAACCTCTCTCTTCAGTGTAAGAGGCTTCCCTTTTAGGAATGCTGTAAGGGAGATTAGGAGGTGGTAACTTCCCCAAGTCCTCTTAGAATAGGTTTTAGGGAGGCGCACATGAGCCTTTCCCATGAGGATGAATTATAAATCAGTACTTCAGAGTAGCTCCAGGCATAACCCAATCTTCCAGGTATACCTGGACAGGTCTAAATACAGAGAGTCAGAACCTAGAGAACTCTAACTGGCTCCCTGTTGAGTTGTGCCATCCCTACAAATTTTCTTGGGAAAAGATGATGATTTTTGAATTATATATATATATATATATATATATATTTGAATGTCTTTTAATTATATTTTAATAAGTTGAGGTATGCCTCACCAATTTACTACAGGGTCCACGATTCCTTATTGTTTATACCTTTTTGTTACCTGCCATGGATCAAATGGTACCCTGGTGGATCAGATGGTAAAGAATCCACCTGCAATGCAGGAGACCTGGATTCAATCCATGGGTCAGGAGGATCTCCTGGAGAAGGAAATGACAATTCATTCCAGTGTCCTTGGCTAGAGAATCCCATGGACAGAGGAGCCTGGTGGGCTACAGTCCATGGGTCATGAAGAGTCGGACACAACTGAATGACTAACACATATGACTTCTGGTTCATGAAGCCATTCCATTTCTAAGTCTGGCCTCAATCTCTGTTCTGAGACCCTGTTAATTCACCTAACAGATGTAGGCTAAGAAAGAAAGCACAGCGTTTGGCACATATTAAGTATTTAATGCATGTACGTTGAAGACTGAATTCATGAATGGATGTCCAAACTTTTCTTCTTTGGGGATATATATATACAAATCATCAGAAAATAAAATATCTTCATTTTCTCTGGCTAGCAAGGGCCAGCAGAGCATATAATCAAACTTGCATTCAATTTCTGATGTTACCTAGCAGAAAGAAGACATATAACTATAGTACAGGAAGGATCCTGAGTTAAAACAAAAACAAAAAGTATAATAGAAGAAAACCAAGGACCTTTCCATTGATCAGGAACACAAGGGCAGGGGCTGAAGAGCTGGGCAATCAGCACCAGTGTGTACAGCTGGGAACTTGCCCTCCTCACTGGGCCCTGGGTTCTACAGGTGCTGTCCTAGTCGGTGTCCTCAGACCTGGAAGCAGTGGGGTTCTATGCTGTGTAAGAAGCCAGGTTCCTGGGTTGGGTGGTGAATCCTCCATGAGCCTAACACTTCAGTGAGAGTGATGGTAGTGACAGCTTCAGACCACTATTTACAAACAGTTCTTGATGTCCTACATGTTTGTTCTGACCCTCCTGTTAAGAATAGGGTGATGAGAAGGTGGGGCTGGCCAACAAAAAGAAGGAACTCTCCTAGGAAAAGCCCTAGAATGATAGGAAATTTTCAAAGAAGATGGACATAGTACTATGAAATAAGTTTAATTCTTTTGTACTACCAATTAGATACTTGTATAATGCTTAATACATGCTGGGCACTGTTCTAAGCCCTTAAGAATGTCCGTCTTAATCATCACAACAACTCTGTGGGTTAGGTGTTATTATTTTTATTCCCATTTTCCAGCTGAGAAGATTGAAGAACAGAGAGGTAAGGAAACTTGCCCAAGGTCACACAGCTCTGACTGATGGAGTCAAGAAAGAAATCAGTGCAGTCTGTGTGTTTAACCAATACCCTATGGCTTTTTCCCAGTGAAGCTCCAGGTCTGGGTGAAAGGAGGTGGGGTTAGTCAGGCTAAGGACGAGTCATCTTTATATAACAAGACTTTTCAACTTCTCGTGTCACACCTTTGTAGCTTTCTACAAAAATGAGAGAGATATGCAGTTGCTCTCATCTTCTCCCCACTCTCCTTTAAATGACTCTTTACCCCCGCTCCTCAGATTTTCCTTCTCCCTCCCTGGCTTGGATGTGGCCATTTCAGTACCAATATTTATATTTATATCAACATTACAAGTGATATTTATACCAAAATCAGAAACATTTCAGGAGTTCTCTGAGGAAAAACATAAAACTAAGTTAAGAATTACAAAAATTGGATTTTGGCACTTCCTCTGCCTTTAAACAGCTGTGTGATCTTTGGAAAAATCATAACCTCTCTGGACTTGTGATTCTTCATCTATAAAGAGTCTGAACTAGAATGATGTTAAGCTTTAATGGAGCTCAGATACTCCATGATTCCATGATATAAACAACTAAATATTTTAGCAAATGTTCCTAAAATGTTGATAAAACAACTTGCATTGATGGTGTTAATTTCAACTCCATGCCTTTCAAAACCATGCTTTTCCCTTGTTTCTGTTTTCACTCTTATTTTTCTGTTTATATCAATGTTCTTAAGAGGTGAGGAGAGCTTCATGCTGCCTGATTAGGTTTTCCTTTATTTTATTATTTTATATTATGCTACCTTTTTTTCCTCACAGTTTGAATGTCATAATAAAAATCAGAATAGTCCAAAATAGTGCAGAGCCTGTCAAGATTTTCTTGAGGAAATTCACAGGAACTTCCTGTATTTTCACAACCATTTAGCATATGCCAGATGGAGAAAATAATGCATTGCTTCCCGAGGAAGTGGGACATTTAGTAAGGCGGGTTTTCACACATAAAAATACTATCTTTTATCTCTGAGCAGCCCGTGGCTCTAGGAAAGGGAAATGGTCCTGGATCTCCAGGGCTTTTGTGGCAGAAGGAAGTCACTGTCTAATTTGGAGAAGACTCATTTCGGCTCTTTCATGTGTAACTGCTCCTGTGGGTGTGGTGGGCACTTGAAGAAGAAACAGACCTCTTGCCTAGCTTAAAGAGATTAGGCTTCCAGGAAAGGCAGAACCAATGCTTTGGGTGAAGCTCTGTGGTGACTGGGAAGTTGAGAGTGTCCAGACCAGATCAATAGCTTTGAGGGCTCCTTCAGGGCCTGTGTCTGAAGCCACTGGCACCTTATAAAACTCAGGAACCAGACTGCTTGGCTCAGCGAATTCCTGTGGGGTCTGGTCACCATCTTTTGCTTTGGCTTTTGATTTTGTTATCTCCCTATGCCTTGGGGCCAGGATTCTACCTCCACGCCCAGCCCTTTGTGTGGGACCACTTGAAGGTTGCCAGGCTTCTATGTTATTCCCTGAGGCCCTCTATCTGGATGGTCTGTCCTCAGCTCAGTGCCAAGTGTTCCTTCCCTGCCATCCTCAATTCTGCTTCCTCTCACAGCCCACTCCAGTACTCTTGCTGGAAAATCCCATGGACCAAAGAGCCTGGTGGGCTATAGTCCACAAGGTCGTAAAGAGTCCACGACTAAGCAACTTCAATTTCTCACAGTTCATATCGAAGCCTCAGAAAATCCTCTGCCTCCAAGATACCAGGGAGATCCAATCATTTCTCCCCTCTCTACTGCTTCTCCGATGGCCAAAGCTACTACCATTCCTGAACTGGTTTTCCTAATGCTTCCCTTTTCCAGGGATCCATGGCCCCATAAGAAGCCTTCCCCAAACTTTGTGGGTTAAATCAACACCACTTCTATTATTGCTGATGATTCTGAAGGGTTGGCTGGGGCTCAGCTGGGTGATTTTCATGTCAGTTTCCTTGGGTCTGTTCTGTGGCTGTATTACATGAGGGATGGGTGGACGTGGAGGGCAAAAAACTGCTCATGCCTTTAGCTTAGCTTGTCTGGGTTCCACTGTACTTAGCTAGGACATCTTGGTTTCTCTTTTTCCATGTGGTCCTTTCATATGGGCTTTCCAGCTGGGTAGCCCAACTCATAATGTGGAGTCTTAGGGCTCCTAAAGTTGCCAACATAGGAGTTACTAGGTCTTCATAAGCACATGAATACTTTGGTGAAAGTCAGTCATAAGCCTGGCCCACATTCAGTGTGGGAGGGGACTATGAAAGGCTATGGACACTGAGGGCATGGTTCAGGTGGGGCCACGGCCCCTACAATCTGTTCTCGGCACAAAGGAGAAAGGTCTTATTGCAGGTGTGTCAAACCGCCCTTCTTTCCTCAGAGTTCTCCAAAGGCCTCAGGTATCACTCAGAGTAGAATCCAAAATCTTGCCAATAACATCCAAGAGGTACCCCTTTTACCCTCCATAGATCTCTGACCTTACATTTTCCCACTTACTTCTCCTGCTCTGTTCCACCTCCCTGGGATTCTTTGCCCTCTCCAGAATTTCCAGGCTCTGCCTCAGGGAGTGCTTTATCTCCATTTATCTCTGACTTCTTCCTTCCCCTCACTGAATCTTCACTCAGTCGATGCCTTCTACACATCTTCCCTTGCTGCTCATCTAAAATCACAATGCCAGCCTTCCCGTTCCTTGCACCCTTCACAAATTTTATTCTCTTTATGGACCATAATCATTTAATAAAATATATATTTCACTTTTTTTTCCTCATCATATTCTTTTGTTATTATTCTCATGGTAGAATGGTAGGTAAAGAAAGTAACTCCTTAACAGCAGGGGTCTTTTGCTGGTTTAATTTACTGCTGTATCTCAGTACCTAGAATAATGCCTGGCAAAATGTAAGATTCCTCAGAAATGTGTGGAATGAATGAATGAGCTGAAGAAATAATGGCTCTCATCTCCCATCTCTTCGGCTTGGTGCCTCTTGAGATTCTTGGGTCCTGTTTGTCTAGGAGTGTATAGATGACTGCCCAGGGGAATTCTCCTAAAGTGGGCCTTGAAAGACAGGGTGGATTTCAAACACTGAGAGTCTGGCAGGAAGACATCCCAGTGGGCTTTGGTGCTATATGGTACAGCACATGGATGAAGGGGAGAGGATCATCTTGCAGCGGTGAGCCTTAGCCATAGGAACCTAGGATTCAATGGGGAAAGATGCAGAAAAATCACACTGCATACATCAGGAATTTCCAGATTACAGAAGGCCAACTCTATCAAACAGGAAAATGGCACTGAAATTGTGAGCACAGAGGATGGAAATGAGCATCAGTATTGAACGTCAAGGAACTGAGCACCATGGTAGATTTTCTACCATCACTGAGCACTCATTGCTGCAGGAAGGTAGTATTTCTCCCACTTTCCAGATGGGAAAATTTAAGTCACATAACCAGGTCAAGTTCCAGAGTAAAGCAGAATTTAATTTATATCTGTCACTGTTCCTTATTTTACACAATCTTCACCTCACTGTTTAACTGCCTCCTTATTACTCTTCAAAAGAGATACTTGATCCCAACTGAGACTGAGAAAGGAGACTCTAAGTAGATTTGGGTTGGAATAATAGAAGAATCTGTTATCCTTCAATTCATACATGTATTAAGCTTCAGAAAGATTCCTTGAAGGTAAATTAATAGTCTTAAATTATCAGGAAAGTAGAATTTACTTTCTAAACAGCATTTCACCCCTTGCCACTTCGCTGACTATTAAATTTTTTAGAGTTTTAAAATCTTGACTTTCAGCTTGCAAATGTTGCATTTGGCCAGTAGAGAAATCAGTTTCTTCATAGAATAGAGAGACACCAGTATTTTGTTTTGATCTGCCTGCAACATTGATCATTACCTGGGTAGGCCCATGGATTCTCTGAGAAGTGGTGGGCTCCATGTAACCAAAAATATTTGCTTGTGAGCTGGGGGGTGTTCATGAGGCCTGTCATCCAGTAGCCAGAAGAATTGACCTTCACTGTCATTTCCAACTTGAAGATTCCACACTGTTTTCCAAGATCAAGCTCAAGTGTTTAAGGCATAGAAAGGAAGTTATAAATAACTTAGTATATTTAGGGCATAAAATAAATGATGTGGAACAGTGAAAGAAAAAGTTAAAAAGTGAATGAAAGCCAGAGTAAAATTATATATTTTATGTATTTAAGCAAGAAAAAGCTACTGAGGACTTTGAATAGGAAGCACAAGCAACAAAAATAAAAGTCAACAAGGGGACTGCATCAAACCAAAAGCCTCTGCACAGTAAAAGAAACAATCAACAGAATAAAGAGACAAGCCTATGGAATTAGAGAAAATCTTTGCAAACCACATATTTAATAAAGGGTTATTATCCAAAGTATATAAGGAATTCCTACAACTCAGTTGCAAAAATACTCCAAATAATCCAATAGAAAAATGGGCCAGGAACCTAAGTAGATGTTTTTTCAAAGACATACAAGTGGGCAACAGGTATATGAAAAGATGCTCAAGGTCACTAATTACCAGGAAAATGCAAGTCAAAACCACAATGAACTATCACCTCACACCTGTTAGAAGGACTGTTATCAAAAAGATAAGCCAACACATGAGTGTTGGTGAGGATGTGGAGAAAAGGGAACCCTTAAATGGTATTGGTGGGAATGTAAATTGGTGCAGTCACTGTGGGTAACATGGAGTTTCCCAAAAATTAAAAATAGAACTTTACCATAAGATCCAGAAATTCCACATCCTTTTGTTTATCCAAAGAAAATGAAAACACTATCTCAAAAAGATGTATGCACCCCCACATTCATTGCAGCATTTTTATAATAGTCAAGATATGGAAACAATCTAAGTGTCCATCTACAGATGAATGGTTAAAGAAAACATGGTATATATACATATATTTTATAGACACAATAAAATATTATTCATCCATAAAAGGAATGAAATTCTGACATTTTCAGCAACATGGATAGACCTTGAGGGCACTTTGCTAAGTGAAATAAATCAGATAGAGAAAGAAAATGTTGCATGATCTTATTTATAAGTGGAATCTAAAAAGAAGCAAACTCATAGAAGCAAAATTAGAATGAAGTTTTCCAAAGACTGGGGAGGGGGATGCATAAAATCTTGGGAAATGTTGGTCAAAGGGTACAAACTTCCAGTTATAAGATAAATAATTTCTGGGGATCTAATATTCAGCATGGTGAGGATAATTGATAATACTATATCATACACTTGAAAGTTACTAAGAAAATAGATCTTAAATATTCTTGCCATTAAAAAAAAATACTTGTAATTGTGTGAGGTGATGGATATGTTAACCAACCTTATTGTGGTAATCATTTCACAGTGTATATGCGTATCAAATCATAGCATTATACAACTTAAACTTACACAGTGATAAGTCATATTTACATCTCAATAAATTGGAAAACATATCCTATTACACACCACCATTGGAGTATTGCTGTATATTTCATTGATTCTATTTTTTTTAAAGCTGTGTTGAAGTATAAGTTATATAACACAAAATTCACCCATTTTAGATCTACACTTAAATAGGTTTTAGTATATTTAAGTATATATGCAGCTATTACCACATAGAGTGTTAGAGTGTTTTCATCACCCCTCAAAATTCCCTCTATTAATCCCAACTTCCACCCATGGTCCCTGGCAACCACTCATCAGTTCTTAATATTATCACAATTGTACTGATAGAGAGCCTAGTGATTCACAAACTATTTGAGATTTTTCTGTGTCTATACATGCAAGAGAGTAAGACTAAGAGATACACACACACACACACACACGCACACACACACATACACACACACTCAGACAGCTGAAATGAGTCAGCAAAATAATGCTTTATACTGATTTTTTTCAGGATATGTGACTTCTAATAATCTCAAAAAAGCTGTGACATTTTCAAATATTTTAAAAAGTGTTTAAAAAGTATATTTTGTGAGTGCTTGCACTAACTTGGTGGTTAAGGAGTGAGTTTTGAAGTTTGTTTTTAATTAACAATGAGACTTCACTTCAATATGTAATTGGACCCAAATGTATAAAAGAGAGAAAACTAAGCAACCAGTGAAAAGAGGAGGAGATGCGATCCACCAGTACCTTGGATCGCCCCCTCCATACCACCCTTCCAATCCTCTGTCCTCTGTGGCTCCTCTCATGTTTGCTGGGTGGCACCTTTGAGAGCATGAGTTATTTAGGCCTCTCAAAGTTCCACTTTTCTCTGAGAGACAGAGTCTTCCTCCTAGCTGGGCCATATACTCAGATTTTTCAGAAGGATGGAGAGGTGTCCTGGATGGTACCTATGCCCTCTAGAAAACACAAAATCCTCCACTGTGCTAATTGTGGGTGAGGGATGTCATTGAAATCTTTACTCACATATTTACTCACATATAATTCCCGATCTTTTCTTTACTTCCTTAGAGGGTTAGCCACATCTGTTATTAGTGACTTTGGTTTAAACTTATTTCTGTAATACACAAATTCTGAATGCACTTCTGTTTGTCACTTTTAAGTACTACTAACATAATATTACATCCTTCTTGTGTGTAGTATATCTATATGCATGCATGCATGCATGCAAAGTCAATTCAGTTGTGTCTGATTCTTTGAGTCGCCATGGACTATACAGTTTCTCGCCTCCTCTGTCAATATGATTCTGTAGGCAAAAATACTGGAGTGGTTTGCCATGCCCTCTTCCAGGGGATCTTCCTGACCCAGGGATCAAACCCGCATCCTTATGTCTCCTACAGTGGCAGGCAGGTTCTTTACCACTAGCACCACCTGGGAAGCCCTGCTTTGTTTTAGGAGTTAGCAAATAATGCAATGAGTAACTAAATGGGGAGGAGAAATATGCAATTTTTAAAAATCATGAAAAAGAAAAATGTTCAGTTAACATATCAATCACCTCACATAATTATGTTTTTTTTTCAATAGATATGTTAACCAATCTGGATTTAAATTCAAAATCTGTATGCAGGTCAAGAAGCAACAGTTAGAAAAGAACATGGAACAGTGGATTGGTTCAAAATTGGGAAAGGAATACATCAAAACTGTATATTGTCACTCTGCTTATTTAACTTATATGCAGAGTACATCATGAGGAATGCCAGGCTGGATAAAGCACAAGCTGGAATCAAGATTGCAGGGAGAAATATCAATAACTTCAGATATACAGATGACATCACCCTTATGGCAGAAAGGGAAGAAGAACTAAAGAGCCTCCTGATGAAGGTGAAAGAGGAGAGTGAGGAGTCTGGCTTAAAATTCAACATTCAGAAAAAGATCATGGCATCTGGTCCCATCACTTCATAGCAGATAGATGGCACTGCAGATGGTGCCTGCAGCCATGAAGTTAAGATGCTTGCTCCTTGGAAGAAAAGCTATGACCAAGCTAGACAGCACATTAAAAAGCAGAGACGTTACTTTGCTGACAAAAGTCTGGCTAGTTAAAGCTATTGTTTTTCCAGGAGTCATGTATGGATGTGAGAACTGGATCATAAAGGAGGCTGAGCACCAAAGAATTGATGCTTTTGAACTGTAGTGCTGGAGAAGACTCTTGAGAGTCCCTTGGACTGTAAGGAGATCTAACCAGTCCATCCTAAAGGAAATCAGTCCTGAATATTTATTGGAAGGACTAATGCTGAAGCTGAAGCTCCAGTACTTTGATCATCCGATACAAAGAGCTGACTCCTTAGAAAAGACTCTGATATTGGGAAATATTGAAGGCAGGAAGAGAAGGGGATGACAGAGGACAAGATAGTTGGGTGGCATCACCAACTCAATAAACATGAGTTTGAGCAAGCTCCAGGAGATGATGAAGGACAGAGAAGCCTGGCGTGCTGCAGTCCATGGGCTCACAAAGAGCCGGACATAACTGAGTGGCTGAAAAACAACATGTATCTATATCCATGTTGATACTGTTATGTTAATTTTTTGCAAGTGTGTGTTCTCAACATTCAGTATAAGCTGTATTCACTGGAGATTAGAAAGCTTTATCACATTTTTTTTTCATGGAACAGTTAAAAAGTGTGGGAATTACTTCTTTCTTACAAGTCTGAAAGAATACCCTAGTAAAATGATCTGAACCTGGAGTTGTTTCTGGAAATAATTTCTTGGCAAGCTCTTTTTTTTTTTTGTCTCATCTTTATTAACCCCATTGGTGTTCTGTTTATTCATGTTCTGTTTCGTGACTTATGCATTCACAGAAAATATCTTTTTAATAAAATTTTCAAATGTATTATAATAAACTTCACATTGTATTCTTTTATTTTTAAAAATTTACCTTTATTCATAGAATGCTGTTTTTTTTTTTTTAACCCCATTATGGCTATTTGAATGTCTTCTCTCTTTTTCGCTTGATCCCTTGGTCTGGAAGATCCCTTGGAGAAGGAAACAACTACCCACCCCAGTATTCTTGCCTGGAGAACTCTATGGACAGAGGGGCCTGGCAGACTACAGTCCATCACACACACAGCTGAGCTACTAACACTCACAGTTTCACTTTCAAACTTGTTCAAAATGTGTCTTTTTGTTTGGTTGGTTTTCTCTTTTGAAGATCTAGTTCCTAGATTTACCAGTTGACTAGCTCTCTGTTATCTACTTCATCAGTTTTTTAATTTATTCTTTTCTAGATCCATTTGCCTTAGGCTTATTTTGCTGTATATTTTTAAATATCTTGAATTTAATGTTCAGTTCATTTATTTTATTCTTTTTGTATTAATTATATCATTAAGGGCATTAACTTACTTCTGAAAAGTACTTTGGCACATTCCCATAAGTTTTTATTTGCAAAGCCTTTATGTTCATTTTGTTTTTTATTAATTTTGCTAAGCATATCAATTTTATTATAGTTAAAAAGAATTAACATTTTGTCTTCTCTTCCCACTCACAATTCTGTAGACCTTTCCTCCAACTACTGACTTAAGCACTGTGTGCCATCGAAGGCAAACCTGATGTTTATTCCTTATTAAACAGTCCATTTTCTACGCAATCTCACTCCAATTCAAAAGTTGTACAGTCATGGTCCATGTGGCTCTGCCACAGTAACAATAGTTCTCTGCTTCTATAGCCAGGCCTAGTCACTTTGATTCAATAATTTATTTTTTCATGCCAGGAGGCAGCAAATGAGTATTTGCCATAAAAGGTAGCTAAAACTACAATCTCCCAACCCATGTTCCTCTTTCCTTCTTCCTGTGTCCACCTGCACCTCACTGATCTTCTTATTTCATGAAGCAATGCGTCATGGCCTATGTTCTTCCTCATTCTACCATTTGGCATTCATGGGGGCTTTACGGAGGAATCTACTGCTGGATATGGAACTGGAGATGCGGAGCTGTTCCTGGCTGCCTCGGAGAGTAGCCCTCTCCCAGTTTCAAGCGCTACTGCAGGGCTCCTTGGTCCAGTTATGTCTCATGTCTGTGAGATGCAGCCATGCAGGTGTGAGTGCTTTCCTGTCTGCTCTACATTATATCCTTTATGTCTTTTCTTTCAAAAGAAACGTGGCAGCTTCAGAAACTTTTTAATCCCATTCATCACTCAAGTAACTCTTTGTATTGCATTCAGATGAGGAGAAATTATAAATAAGTTCTCTAGGGGTCTCTGCTTGGGCAACTTTATACCTCCCCATAGAATCTGTGGACATTTTGATGAAGAAATGAGGAAGAATAAATGAGAACAATTTAATTGTCATGAGGCATCATGACTCTCAAGTCATAGAGTCAATAAATGCATTTATTTAACTTGATAAACCCATGAACTCACTTTACACTTTTTATGCCCTCAGTGGTAACTCACATCACATGTTTGGAGGTCTAAAGACCTAAATCAACAATGATTCTGCCTTTTCAAATATAGCAGTGCGTACATGTCAATCTCAAACTCTCTACCAAAACCTCCTCCTTAGAAATTCTAGACTGATGAGATTTTATCACTTTTAGCTTATTCTCAAAGAACTGGTTCATTTACTAAAGAGATATACTCAGTCTAATATAATTAATGTGTACTTTATGAAACAAAAATGCTTTTTAAAACTCTATCACCAATAAAGTTAACTACTATTGATAGATCAAAATAACTAAAGATTATCACAATGTGCTCTCATTCAATCAACACGTCCTTCTTGGGGGACATCAAAGGAAGTCTCAGCCTTCCAGGACCACTGAGATGGTATATATCTATCACTCATGAACCAATATGAAATTACTAGAAATGGGTATGTTGCTACTACTAAAATATGTGATATTAACATTTCCCACAGGGAAATGGGAAAGAAAACATTTCTCTACCCTTCTAGGTTCTTCTGGTTGGTATGAGAATTAAATTGACCTGAGACAGAGGAATAGAAGAAAATCAAATTTGATTTCATACATATGAGAATCCTACCTGCATGAGAGATTAAAAGACAGAAAGGTAAAATGAGGTCTATATGCCATACTGAGCTAAGGAATGAGAAAGGGGCCTGGGGCTTCAAAGATAGGAGGGTCATTCACAGGATGATAAGAAGAGCAGATGGTTGGTAATTAGATGCTTACCCTGCCATATAGATGGGACCACTTAGATAAATTTATCTCTAGTAATAGCTCTTTTTCTAGGAAAAATCCCCAATTTAAATTCTTCTAGGTAGTTAAAGAAGAGTGGTGGTTTCTCTTGAATCCACAGGATCTCCATTGCCTTTAGTTCAAAATAATCCACATGCCTAAGTAGCACATCTTGAGAAAATCTGTTTTGAACCCACATATAGTTCACAAAAGGTCGGTAAAATAACTAAACTCCTGGCCATGAAATTCTAGTCTAAAGTGAAGACAAAAAAGGTGGAAAGAGAGAAACCCCTAATAACTGCCCTTAGGCTGAAAGAAGGAGCTGTCAAATTTGAGTCAGTAAAAATTTGCCTTCTATTATATCTATCAACCACGAAAGTCCTATAAGGAATTCAAGAAGAGAGATGAAAATGAATAAGAGGTGTTTTAATGTTCATTTTCCAATAAAAGGGAGACTTTGCCTGGGCATTGCAGAATCAGTGTAAATTGCAGAAAGGGGAAAATAAAGTATATCTTAGATAAGGAGCTACAACATTGAAAGAGAAGGAAATGGCAACCCACTCCAGTATTCTTGCCTGGAGAATCCCATGGACAGAGGAGCCTGGCAGGCAGGCTACAGTCCATGGGATTGCAAAGAGTCAGACACAACTGAGAGACTTAGCACAGCATTGAAAAACACTCCAAAAAGCATGCATAGGCATGGACTCAGTGCACAGACTTCAGGATATAGACTTTGTGTAAGTTTAAAATTGTTATTAGGAAGAAATTATTGAATTAATTAAACAAGCTTAAAAATTAACTAAGCAATTATTCAGATGATTTTAAAGGGGGTTTGGGATTTCTGATTTTGATAGAGAAAATTCAACAAACGAATGTCAGAGTTTATATTCCAGAGAATTAAAAGAAAATCCTTAACTGTCATGATAAACTGTAGACTGGAGAAGGAGAAGAAAGTAGAGAATCACTTTGCTGTACACATGAAAGTAACACAGCATTGTTAATTAACTATACTTCAATATAAAATAAAACTTTTTTTTAAAAAAGGTATCTAACATGATATGCTAGACATGGAATCATCAGACCTTAATGAAAGACTTAAAAGTTTATAGAAATTTTCAAATTACACAAAGAGTATGTTAAAAAGTGAAATAAGGAATTTTGTAAATTTGAACTCAAGCTTTTATTTTAGGGAAAAAAAAAGTGTATCTGACATGACTTCATTCATAAATGGTCATTCGTTATGTAAAATCTGAAAGCTTTTGTTTTTAATTCAGAAGTTATTTTAAAATGTACTCATTGAGTTTGCCTTTATATGTTTTTAATTGTTTTACAAATGAACATGTTTGTGGCTAAATTCATTTCTCCTAAGACAATTTATGGGAAACAGACATACACTGAAAGCCATGAAACCATCCATATTATTAATAACACAAGGAAAGTTATTTTGTTTTTTGGTTTCCGTGTTCTTTACTGGGTCAAGTAGATACCTAAAGCAGTGGACTGCAGAAAGAATATTAGGGAAAGGAAATAAATAATTAACCTTGGTAAAGCTTAGGATGGGTGGAACTTTGAATCTTACTTGTTAAACAATCATTGTTATCATTTTATTTGTAGAAACATTGTCAACTTCCATAAGCCAGAGTTAATTTAGATACCGATTTTCTTTGATATGTGTGATATTGTGAGTTATAATAAGAAATATATATTTGGTCTCCCTTCCTGTTTCTGGCTCAAAGTTTCTAAAACCCTTGGGGTTTCCTAAGTGATGAAAGCGGTATAGGTGTCTCTGGATATGTTAATGAGGTGACTTTTGGACCTCACTTAAGGATGTGGACTGGTTGCCTGTGGAGCCAAAAAATGTGATTAGAGGTTTGGGATTTAATGGGAAGAGTGAACTACTGGAGAAGCATGGAAGCTCAGTGCCCTTTCTCTATCCTTTGCCCTGTTGCATCTCTTTAACCTGGCTGTTCTTGAATTATATCTTTTTGTAATAAACCAGTAATCTAGTGAGTAAAATGTTTCTCTGAGCTTTGTGAACCGTTCTAGCAAATTAATTCAACCTGAGGAGGGGGCTGTGGGAACCTCCAATATGTGGCTGGTTGGCCAGAGGCAGAGGTGATAAACTGAACTTTCAGCTGGTGTCTGAAGTGGATGGGGTGGGACAGTCTTGTAGGACCAAACCCTTAACCTGTGAGATCTGCTGCTGTCTCTGGGCAAACAGTGTCAGAATCGACTTGAATTCTTGGATACCCAACTGCTGTCCGAGAACTGCTTGGTGAAGTTGTGGGGAAACCATCACCCACGTTGGAATTGGTACCAGAACCAATACAATCAATTAGCTTACTTTAAAATTAGGTGTAAATATTTTCAGGGGAAGACCAGGCTTTTTAATCTGCTGTGAGAAATAACCCTAAAACTGGGAAGAAGCGAGAGTGTCCTGTGATGGGCATCGTTGGCTAATCAAGAGTGGGAAGACTGGACTCTGACAGCTTGGGGGAGAATTCTGTCCTCATGTATGTTTCGGTCCTGTGCTTTAATCTCCCGAAGCTACATTTTCTTCAACTATCAAATAGGAATAAGTCCTCAGGCCTATCTCGTAAGGTCGTTGTGAGAATTAATATTCATATAAATATCCAGATAATCTATATAAATGCCTCGACCAGCACCTGCAATCCTAAACTCAGGAAATCTCCAGACCAAGTTACAGTGCACTCCTAGAGATGTTCTCCTTTTTGTAACATAGAAATAATTTCTCTTATTCAGACTTTAACTGTAATTCTTACTCTGCAATTGGCTTTTTTTTTCCAAAAATAAAAATGTTAGCTTCCTTTATTGGCTTTTGAATCTATTTAGCAGCGTCAGATAGCTCCTAGCAAATTTCTTGCTAGTTATTAATATAATCTTCTGTTTCAGCATCTTCTTCCCTCATAAATTAAAATATTGTTTAAGTCTAAAACAACCAAATGCACAGGCCAAACGGTCAGTTTGTTTTATTAAGGCTATTTGTAAAGAATGTCTCCTACAGGGTGATAGATGCAGTTTTATTCATTTTTTTACTTTGTGCTATAATCTTCTTTTTGCTTCAGAAAGGAAACAGCTGTTACAAGAGTAAAATTTCATCTATTTTGGACAATTTCTTTTTTATTCTTCTGTAGATCTGTTGGGAAACAAGCCCTTCCTGGAGAAGATTCTATTGCCTTACAATAAAGTGAGGCTCTCTGTCCACTGGTAGGTGACCAATTCTATTCTACCATCTGTAAATAAACATAGTTTGTTTTTTTTTTTCCTGCTCTCCACCTTATGTTGATGGACTGACTTTCCTGGTAATGGATTTTCCCTATCCTACTTTTTGTTCTGTTAAGAAATGAGTTAAGAATCCATTCTTGGGAAACTGTAATAATTCTGTTCCTCTGTCTCACCATCAGTCTGGCATTCACAGTGATGCAGTCTTTATTGTTCCCTTTATCCCCATCTGGAGAAGGCACTGGCAATCCACTCCAGTCCTCTTGCCTGGAAAATCCCATGAATGGTGGAGCCTGGTAGGCTGTAGTCCATGGGGTCGCTAAGAGTTGGACACGACTGAGCGACTTCACTTTGCCTTTTCACGTTCATGCATTGGAGGAGGAAATGGCAACCCACGCCAGTGTTCTTGCCTGGAGAATCCCAGGCATGGGGGAGCCTGGTGGGCTGCCATCTATGGGGTCGCACAGAGTCAGACACAACTGAGCGACTGAACTGAATTACCCCCATCAGAACCCATTCATGTTCAAATGCTCGAAGAGACTCACTCCAAACCGGCCAGGGGAAATTCTGCCTCCTTGTCTCGGGATGGAAAGGTATCCTGTCAGCCTTGACAAAGACAAGCTAAGGGCACGGAGATACTTGCAAGAAGTTGTTTGTTTTGTTGTGATCCTCAGGTATCATCTTGTCTACAGCTGTGTTCTTGCAGCCCTTTTTTTCTGGTATCCAGCCACTTGCACCACGCAGTTGTGTGAGGATAATGAAACAATCCTCAGTGAGGAGGCTGAGGATACAGAAGCAGCAGCCGAAGAGGGCCTTCCTGTCTGCCTGGAGCCATGACTAGTGGGATGAGCGTCTTGTACTTTTTCATCCTGCTCGGTGGCAGCCACGAGCACTTGAACAAAAAAAGCAAACAAAACAAAACATCTGCAGGACACTTCTGACACACAAGGATGTGTTTGAACATCGTAGTAGCATTTGGAAATGCCTCTTTCATTTGACAGGATTTGCAAATCACATTTTTCCCCCTCAGAATAACTTGCAGTGTGGAAATGCTTCCATATGCTCCAAGTTGTTCTCATCATTTTGCTGAAGGAGAAACAAAAAGACGAGCAGCGCAGCCCTGGCTGTGACATGCAGGAAGCACGGAGTGATGGCGGGCGCACACTGCGAGGTGGCCTTCATCGCCTCCAACACCAAACACATTGGTTTCTCCGAACTCGCACTCCTTGCTGAGACCTGGTAGGTAGCTTCTGTCTTTAAAAGATACCTTAGGACAAATTCATTAAGAACTCTTCAAATTATTAATCTGTGTCAATGTTTTCTGTTCATTTATCAGTGGAAAAAAAAAAGTTTAGTTATTGTATATCAAACCGTCAGAAAGGCTCACATTCCAATGATCTTGTTTTTCCAAAACCTGGCAGAGACAGGTCCTTTTTGCATATTCTTGTACCAGAGTCCATTCCACTAATCATTAATAAGGTGATAGCAGCTGCTAGGTCCAGAGTCAACAAGGATATCGGTTAAATGCCACCTTCCATTCCCTTCAGAAAATGGCTCTGATCCACTGAAGCAAAGAGGAAGACAGAGTTGTAACATGCCTATAAAAAGCCTTTAAAAATCACAATGTACAAGAGTATGTTAAAGCAGAGATGCAGAAATGAAAGCATGATAGTTAATTCTGGAGACTTCTCTGGTGGTCCTGTGGTTAAGACTCCATGCTTCCACTGCAGGGGGCAGAAGTTCAATCCCTGGTCAGGCACTAAGATCCTTCATGCTGTGCAGCACTGTGAAAAGACAAATATTCTTTAAAAACTTTTTTTTTTTAAAGAGCTAATTCTGCCCTCAATATTCAGGGTTCCATATGACATTTCATTCACTCATTCCCCATTTCAACAAAATTTATTGAACACCACCTACTATGTTGCTAGGTCAGAGATTCCAGATGTGGTCATAGTCTCCTGAACTGAAGAGCTTATATTCCAGAGGGAAAATGTTAGAAAAGCAAATAGATAGCAAAATTTTATATTTCAAAAAAAAAGTCACCCTACAAGCTAGAAGACAGAGTGGCTGATCCTACTTGAGGAATCAAGAACAGTTCATGAAGGAAATGATCTCCGAGCTGAGTTTGAAGATAAGAAGGCATATTTCCAGGTGCCATATTAAAGATAAAGGTTTTGGTCCAAGGGAAGAGCATAGGTATGAGGTAGGTGTTTCCATGGAACATGAAAGAATCCACCTCTTTAGAGCCGAAGGCAACAGGAGAGCTGTGAAGGCAGACCTGACCTGACCATAAACAGGAGTATCTGCTACACTAGGAACTATTAGTGGAGAAGAAAGAGTGGAGATCACTATTTAGAAAAGTGGTATCATTAGGGTTTTTATTCTAGAAAAGTGACTATAGACACAACATGAAGGATGAAACAGGAGGAAGAGACAGTAGGCAGCTGAGCAGCTAGGAGATGGAGGTAAATCAGACTTAAGTCTCCCAGGGATCAGTATATACCAACCAGACGTGGTATTGATTTTTAAAGAACATGGTAATGCTGGCGGGTAATCTAAATGCTTTATTATGGATCATCAAACTGAACAATGAGAATATCCATATATTTTTGTGTTAAAGGTGAATATCCATCTTCAACATTCAATTTTTTCCCACTGCAATCTAACACAAAGGAACTATATTTGAAAATAGCTTCTTGTAGTTCTTGAAAATAAAAGGACCTTTGCTGCCAAAAGTTTAGTAGATCCACTTACTGGAAATATTTTATATTTTCACTCTGTGAACTAGCATTTGGGTATTTAGAGCCACACTCTTTTTCCCCAGAAAGTTAGAAATGCGGTTCTTGCATCTGACACTTTACTCTGGAGATTCAGTTCATGGGTAAGTCATAAGTATCTCCGTGTTTCCTGGGCAGTTGAAAAGGTTTCCTTTTAGGTTTTGGCTTATCATTGGTTCCTTTTCTGAACGTTGCATCTTTCCCACGTGTTGTGTCTTTTTCACTTTGAGATAGATCATGAAGTCAAGACATGTTTTAAGGGAAAAAGAAAGGAGCAAGTGGACTTTTTTACCATTCAACCGAATTTCATGCTTCCTATCTGAAAGGATGTTTTGAAACAAATCAAATAAGGTCCCTATCACTGAGCAGGTTTGCATTTGAATAATGAGTTGTGTGGTGATTGCCCTCACTTATGCTCCAGACAAAACTAAGCCAAAGAAAAACCTTGGCTATAACTTCTGAAACTGAGGCGAACTTGATGGAGAAAAGAAAAGCTCTTCAGATCCTGAGAAGGTATTTTCTCCTTGTTTTTGAGCCAGTTTCAGCGTTTGCGATGCGATTAAATTCTCTGAAACCTGCTGTGCTATTGAATGGGGCCTTTCCCATTGTTGCTGGGCTAGGGGTACCCACATGAAAAGTGCAACTTGAGGCATCAGAACGATGAGAGATACAGACTTCAAGGGCAGGAGAAATTGCTAAATGGTGTTCTTTGTTTCCAAAGCACATGGTTCCCAGATAAGCCATCTCATTGCACCATCCTTTGGGCCTCTCTAGCCTGGCAGAGGAGGGCGAGGAGAGTGATTCAGTGCTCCATCCCTGGAGTATAGACAATGTGGTTTATCCAGTGTGTGAAGCCACATCCTTGGACTCCCCTTAATACCTGCTTACAAGGAACTCCATGACAGGGGGCTATGTTCTCATGATAAATCTAGTTTAGATGTTGAAAATGATAGCAATTTATATCGTTAATATGATAAAAACCCCATTTAAATGGGTCTTCCCATTCAAGACAACATTGTACAGGAGGCAGTGTTCTGATGAAGCTGATACTCAGCGTGCGCTTGTTCTATTTGTCTGCCCTTTGCCCTTCCCAGTTGTAACTCAGAAATAATCAGCAGAAAATCAAATAAGATAGGAAGAAAGCTGTGTGCTGCAATAAAATGTACCAAAATGAAATGGGCAAGCATTTGGCATCCGGAGAAGAGCATGCCAGGTTCAAGC
Organism: Antilocapra americana; assembly: GCA_007570785.1. Taxonomy (NCBI): domain Eukaryota; kingdom Metazoa; phylum Chordata; class Mammalia; order Artiodactyla; family Antilocapridae; genus Antilocapra; species Antilocapra americana. The sequence goes on from ML660772.1 coordinate 8,780,108, forward strand.
CACTGTTTGTGAAGTCCCCCAGGTTAGCGTAATGAGAACACTTCAGACTTAGTCCTCAGCAGATGTGACACGAATCAGCCACACGCTTCTCATTAATGGTCCTGGGAATCCTACACTGGAAACCTCAGTCTTGCACTGAGTTTTATCCATTGTTTTAGATCCCCCAAAGACATAAATGGTTGTTATGTAAATGTCATGTTGCTTAATTCTCAATGTAACTTTTTTCTCTCCAACCCTTTGTTAGACATAGACATACACAACCAAGTGGTCCAGATCTTGCTCCCAAGGAAAGCATACAACCAGTGCGGAAGGAGAGATGAGGGTTAATATCTATTTACCTCCCCTGTGCTTAGGGAGTGAGAAAGGCAAGTGGTGCCATCAGCACTGATGCACACTGCATGAACCATGAAAAATGAACTGTGCCTCCGGTAAGTTATCCGTTTCTTAAATTCAGTTTGGCCAACAAACAACTAAGTATGGACCACTGTCTCCAGGCCGTAGCCTAGCCATGTGTTTCAGCAGCCAATCCATCTTCTCCCTACTGCTCCATGTGTGCAAAACGGTGTTGCTGTGAAGAGGCAAAGACATACATCCTGGAAGTGTCAGCTGAGAAGCCTGGGAACCCGGACACTTGCTGATGGGGGATAAAGGAGCCCTTTGCGTACAGATTTCTATTTTCTTTAAAGAGTCTAAATTTGATCTTAGTTGTTGGAAGTGGTAGGTTTGGGGAAAGACATGAAAAATCTGCCCTCTCTCCTGCAAATATATAAAACAATAAACCAACAAGAGCTGTCCCTTGTCACTGAATGCCCAACTGGAAGGAATCCTAAAGCTCATGGAGTTTCAACCTTCATTTTACAGATGGGAAACAGGATTCCAGGATGAGGAGTAACCTATAAGAACTTGTACAGTGTTCAGGGCAGGGGCAAAAATGGAACCTTGTTCTCTTAGTTGCTACTGCAGTATACTTTTCAATAACCTAGACACATAAAATTTTTTTTAATTTCAATTTTAATTCATTTATCCATAATTGGTCAATTGAATTTTCAGGTTCAGATAAAGCTACTTTAGTCCAACTATGATTTTATTTTATTTTTTCATCAGTAAAAGGTTGATGTCAGAAATAATCTTTTGGATTTTTTTCCCTTTGACTTTTTTATTTTTTTAGGAACAAAATTTAACCCTTAAAAAATAAAATAATAGTGATAAAATTTTCATAATGAATATGCTTCCAGTTGTCAAAATTTTGAATGATTTTTTAAAAAACATTTAAAAATAATTTGAAAGAAATTTAAAAGAAATAATTTATTTCTGCAATGTGAGTTTTTGCAGAATATTACCTGCATTGGACTGTGGAAAGTAGTACTTATATTTGAAAGCCAAGGCTCTGGAGTCAGGTCACCTTGGGTTCAAGTCTCTCTTGTAGTTCTCAATATGTGATCTCAACTGAGTTATCTAATGGCTTGGAGTTTCTGTGGTTTTCTGGTTTCCCAGATGGCTCAGATGGTAAAGAATCTGCCTACAATGCAGTAGACCCAGGATGATCCCTGGGTCAGGGAAGATACCTTGGAGAAGGGAATGGTTACCCACTCTAGTATTCTTGTCTGGAAAATTCCATTGACAAAGAAGCTTGGCAATCTACAGTCCATGGGGTTATTGCCAAGAGTCAGACACAACTGAGCAACTAACACTTTCGCTTTTCACTTTCTGTGGTTTTCACTGTAAAATGACAATGTTAATACTACCTGACTCAGGCTGTTATGAAGAATGATTGGGATGACATAAATAAAAGGACCAGGAAAATCTAAGGTATTTAGGTGTTCAATAAATGTTGGTGACTTTCCATTACTGGTAGAAATGACCTATGTAATTAGCTTGCAAAAAAAGGCAAGATTTATCAAAAAAGGTTTTTCGCTATAATCAATTTATCATATATTAGCCATTCTCATGCCCTTCTATACTCAGACACACACATACACACACACACCTCACTTTTAGAATGAACAAGGTTTTCCCCCCAGGGTCTTCAAGTAGCTACTAAAACAACCTTCATCTCAAGAACACGGCAAGGACAAGAGAGAGAGGACCAGTATAGTTCAACCTGAGGCCTTTTTCTTCTTCTCTTTTATATTTTCCTACATGCCATCCAAGAGATGAATAATCACCTTTCTTTCTGGAGCTAAAAGTAGAGAACTGCCGTTACTCTTGTAGGAATGATAAACGCATTGGGGTGACCTTTGGGAGGTTTTCAGACAAGACAGCACATATAGCACCTGTCACAATGCCTTGTAGTAGTTAGTATGAATCAATCCATATTGGCTTGTTGCGCTTTTAGGTTAGTTTCAGCCAAGGCATTGCTCTATCCTCATGCCAGATTCCAAGAGCCATGGGAAAGGTGGTGTTCAAATGCTAGGCAGGGGAGGTATTGTATTGCCTGGTAAAGACTCTTATTGGTTTCCCACAATCTCTCTTTTTCTTTCAAATCTCACCCTCTGCAAGCCTGGATCAGTCCCTTTGATGATGACTCAGCAGCCAAAGACACCAGGGATGACTTGTCCCAGGACTTGGACACTTTCACTCCCCAACATAGCACTTTCCTTTTCTTTTCTTCTTTCTTTCTTTGGTATAGCCTATCCTCCTAGAATTCCCATGGGTTCGTTTGTTGTGCACTCTCTGATTCAATGGGAGCAAACACTTCTCTGAGTTGCTGAATTTTTCATCATTGCTATTATTTTTCCTTTATAAATTATAAAGGACTTCTTTTATAAATTATGTCCAATTAATGAAAATAATTATAAACCCCAAAGCCACTTCAAACGCATACACATTTGGTAGATTCAGCAGAAGAAAGAAGCACTATGATTTTACCATTCTGAACATCACATAAGTTGCTTCATTTTTTTGTCTTCAGCCTTATCAGAATATGGGTAAAATTTTCGTTTTTCTTATTATATATCTCTTCACTCATCTAGTTTACTCTATCTGCTTATATCCATATTTTAAAAAACCTCTTCGCATACAATGATATATTCAAACTGGATTATGAACACAAATGTAAAACACAAAACCATAAAACTTCTAGACAATAACATAGGAGAAAATCTCTATGACCTTGAGTTACACAAAGATTTCTTAGATACAGTAGCCATCACTATTCATAAAAGAACAAAGTGACAAATTAGATTTCATCCAAATTAAAAATTTTTGCTCTGCTAAAGACACCATTAAGCAAGTGAAAAGGTAAGCTACAGAGTAGAAGAACATATTTTTACAAATCATTTATCTGATAAAGTTCTTATATCCAGAATACATTTTAAAAATTTTTCAAAACTCACTGCTAAGGAAACAAATACTCCCTCTCCAAAAAATAAGCAAAAATTTTGAGTAGACATTTCACCAAGGAAGATATGCAGGTGCAAATAAACACATAAAAATACTCAAAATCATTAATCCTTAGAGAAATGAAAATAAAAGACTATCATTTTTAAATTAATTATACTAGAGTACAGAAATACGAAGCAACTGGAACTTTCATATCCTACAGAAGGTAATGTAAAATGGTACAACCACATTGGCAAACAATTCAGCAATTTCTTTAAAAAAAGTTAAAACTAAACCCACCATATGAGCAAGCTATTCCATTCTTAGATATTTACCCAAGAGAAATGAAGCTCTTATACCTGAATGCTTATGGAAGCTTTCTTTGAACCAGAATAAACTTGGAAACCCAAATGTTAATTAACAAATGAATGGAAAAATAAAGTGTGATCTATCCATACGAGGGAAGAAGACTTGGCATTACAAAGCAATGAATTACACACAACAGCAGGAAGGAATCTGAGAATAATTATATCCAGTGAAAGATGCCATACTAAAAAAAAAAAGGCTATGCCATATAATTCCAATTCTATACAGTTCTAGAAAATGCAAACTAATCTATAGTGATGGAAACCAGATCAGTAGCCTGGGGGAAGAGGTGATGAGAAAGGGCAGGAAGAAGAGATTCTAAAGAAGCATGAGACATCTTGAGCTTGATTGATGTGTCCATTTTCTTATTAGAAGTGAAGTTTTCATGGGTATATACAAATGTGCAGACTTCCCATATGTGTGCCTATTTAGTTGCTCAGTCATGTCCAGCTCTTCTCATTCCTCTGTACAGGGGATTTCCCAGGCAAGAATACTGGAGTGGGTTTGCCATTTGCTTCTCCAGGGGATCTTTCTGACCCAGGGATCAAACACACATACAGTGTTTCCTGCATTGCAGGTGGATTCTTCACCTGCTAAACCATTGGGGAAGCCCCCAAACTTCCCATATTAATACTTAAAATGTGAGTCATTGTATGTCAATTACTCCATCATAAAGTTGTTGAAAATAAAAATAAAGCAAAAATATTCTCTCAGTTTAGAACGTGAATACAATAGGTGGATGTGTGAGGAAATCTTAGCCAAAAGCAGGTGCCTGTCCCTGCCACTTAATGAGCCGTTAATGACTCTTAAATAAGTGACAATCAGAGAAAGTAGGAGTCTTGTCCCTCAGACCTTCAGTGGGATCCTCCAACTTCAAGTCCGGGGACTGATTATCACTCTAAAAAACTGTTTAAAAATGGTGGCTAAATTATGAAACTATAAAGTACTCTCTTTTTCTCCCACTGCTCTTTGTGTCTCTTCCTTTGGCTTAAGCCCATGCTCTTTTTCTGGGGATTGCACCAACACTTTCTCTCTGCTGGAGTTTCTTTCATCACTTTTCCAGCCCTGGATTGGCTATCAGTACATCAGTCCATATCAGGTTAACGAGCAAAGAGCCTCCCCATTTGCTCCCCATTGCTTGCTGGCCTTCCTTATCTTTAAAAGCCCTTTAAACTTCATGTAGACACACAATCCTAAGGCTAGAGGGAAACATTTTGAAGTAAACAATCCAGCACAGTTTGTAAACACTTGCTTTATATAGTCCCTGGTATTATGCATGGGGTACAGGTTACTTTATCCTTTAAAAAGGATGCACAATACCCCCTGAGATTAGCTTTAAAAGTTCATCAGTTTCACTTGAATAGAATTTGTATTCTACTGTTTCATCAAAATTGTATATATCTTAATTATGTTGAATTGATGCATGGTGCTTTTCAGGTGTATTAGATCTTTCTATTTTTCTGTATGTTCATTCTATTAATTTTTGAGAGTTTGATATTGAAACTCCAACTAAAGATCTTAATTTACCTACTTAAAAGTAATTGCAATATATAGCATAACCATAGTAACTATATGTAACTTTGCTCTGTATTTTCCAAGCTTCCTGTAAATGTATTATCATACTTTCATAATTTAAAGAAGAATGAGAGGAAGAAAAAGTTCATCTGTTTGTCAGTTTTTCTTTTTTAAAAAAAATACAATGAATATTTCTTTGGGGTAAATTTTATCCCATTGACTCGGAAAAGTACATTTTCTTCTTTTGATGTGATTGTCGTTCTCCTTATCATCTTCTCTGTTGAGATATATTTTACAAGGAAAACTTTTTCTATGATGGTGAACAAAAAAATGATACTTTGTCATTGCTTCTCTAGTGGATTAATGTGTTTTATGCAATTAAAGAAGGACACAGGGACTTTGGAATCAGAGCAGAGATCAGGCTGTACCTCACACTTACCAGCAGTTCTACAGGCTCTAGATTAGAGTAAACGTACCAGGAATGGCTCTCCAAGCTGAGCAACAGGAAGAACTTGGCTTCTGGGGACCAAAGACCCCATCCTGGGTGTGACCTGTGTGATTCAGAAGAGCGAATGGGCCCACGGTGAAGCAGGGGAATCTCTGACCCGAGCTTCATTCACAGGCAAGATGCTTTCAGTATTGAAATATATCATCCATAGACTGACTGATGAGACTGGCCTTTCACATCACAACAGCACATGGGAACTAATTGTATAGCACTTAGGAGAGACTTCAGCCATAACTCTTTATTTGCTTGGTGCTTGACGCAATCAGAAATGCATTCTTTTTTACACCAGCAGTCTATCCAAATGGGTAGTAATCAAAAGTTACAATGAAGTTAGCCATTTTTCACTTACTAAAGGGTTGGAAAGAGATCTCTAGAGAATTCAGTAAGCCTGCTTCTGACACTTAGCTGCAGTCCTGTGTGTGGGTCTAGACAGGTCTCAGACTTTGCTGTGTGCAGAGTTCCAGAGACCTATGGCTTTACACTGAGTCTTTCTTTGAAAACAGTAGGATTTGGACTTTGCTCCAGATATACGCAAGTATTTATTATTAGTTCTTGTAATCATAATCACTATAAACATTAATGCATTTTAACAATCTCGCAGCAGGTGTCTTAAATCCCGGGGAATCTTATATAAATCCCAAAGAAAACTTTGTGACAGTTGTTTGGGGGCATTAAGGGTAGCTTTTGCAACAGGAAAAAGACTAGTTTTCCAATTTTCAGAAAAGCCTCATTGACAGCTCAAGATCGAACTAACATTTTGGTTCCCTTGGCCTTTGGAATGTTGCATCATATGAGCACACAAAGAAGATGTAATTGGGGCACCTATAATCCAAATAGCTCCCGGAAGGATTTTTGATGAAGGGTCATAACCTGGAAAAGAGGCCTGTGATTGCACCAGAGTCACTGTGTTTGAGTTTGTGGCAGTGTCTGCCAAGCTCACAGGCCATTTGAATTTCATGGATTCATAGTATTGGGCCTTCACTGACTTTGCTATCGGAGGTCATTTTCTCTTGGTTCCATCAACTTCCTGTTGACAAAAGATAAAGCCCCAAAGGCTTCTTGGACCTTAACAGCTCTTACAAAATGAATTATGATGATTTAAGTATGAATGATTCAGAAACATATGGACTAAATTTCCTTCCACATACATGTGGACTCGAACAGTAAAGGGGGAAATGCTTTGGAAACCTGTGTTTGGAGTTTTATCCAGTCTTATATATTTGAACTGTAGTTTTAAATTCACTGGGAAGGAAGAGTAAGCTTGAAACCAGCAGAGAGGGACAAGCAAACATTCCTTCTCAGCTTCCATTACACCTGGAGATGCTGCGTTATGACTGTTACCAGCCACCACTTAGATTGACTGTTTTCTCCATGAGACAGACTTCTCAAGGGCAAGGGGTCTTAACCTTTTGTCTTGGACTTCCTAGAACACAATACAGTGCTTGCTGCCTATTAGGAGAGGAAAAAAGAAAGTCCTTATGGTATGGAGGAATGTATCCAAGGATGAATTAATTAATCAACTTGCATTCACTTAGCTTGGCATTTCCCTGTCTGAGCTTTGCTGCAGGTTGCTTCCATCTCAGGAAGCTGTAGGTGGTCAGAGGCACCAATTCCTCAGGGACCGTCACACAGGGTTTCAAAACTTTCAACAAACCACACTTTGGAGTGAGTTCCCAGTAGATGACTCTCACTCTGTTTTTTGGTTGTCAATTGTCAGAGACTATTTCCTCCCCCGTCCAAAACGCTGGGTTTGGTAAAACTCAGAACATGTTTTCCCAAGAACACCCGTCCCACAATTTAAACCCATGTATATTTTAGGGGAAATTTAATCTCTGGGCTCAGTTTATTCGCACAGATCATCCCAGATCTTCAACGTGCTTTTCAGTAAGAGCTCTTGAAAGATTTTTGTATAAATATTGTTTGTCACATAACTATAAAGCTGCCTTTCTCCAATGATATCTGGGGCAGACTATGCTGATTGCCGACCCAACAGTCTACATTCTTTCTTCCTCACTGATTCTCAGTTCTATTCTGATACTGGGAAGCCATCTGTTCTGGGGATCTCCTTCTCAGGCTGGGCAGGAGTGGAGGTGGAGTGAGGAGTTGGTATTTATTAGGCTAAACAATGATGTCAGTATCTTTCTTCTTACTAGTGACTAGTGTGTTTTACTGGACAGACTTCTAGTAACATTGTCTTTACTCTTCAACAGTGACCTGGTACAGATGCTGGGCTCTCTCTGCCTTTGGATGCTGTATAAGAGAATGTAGTTTCAATTTATCGTATGCCATGATGAATTGAATGTTCTATTGATCACTTCCAAATGCATTCCAACTGCATAAATACAATATCTAAATTATGATTTTAGAATTTCCGGATTGGTAGAAAAAACTTGAGAATCCACTTGATATGAAATTGTTTGCTCCATGGCAAACTTGCGTTTTTACCTTTCATAACTGCCTTGTGAGATTTTTTGGGAATTAAACAGTACTCTTATACAATATAAACAATAGAAAATTGTATGTGTTAACACTTTCCTCAACTGCATGGGTTTAATTGTCATTTTAATTTTTGTTAACAAAGAAAAACTGTGAAATAGTGTAACAAAGAAAACCAAAAGTACCAAATTACTTGAACCTGCATCTCTACTCTTTCCTGAACTTGAATCTGGTTGCTATAATTCATAAACAAGTAACTGGTGAAATAAGTTGAAATGTCTAGAGTATATTAAATTCCTAAACATGATAAAAAGTAACAGTTGAATCTCTCCCACCTTCTAGTCCTTGCCTTAAACTGCTTTTCCATATGCTTTAATTTTTCAAGATTTGCCTTTATTTGCTTGTTGACCCTCAGTTAAGACCAGTTCATTTGAAATAATGCTACAGATTTGCAGAAAACAAAAATCAAAATTTATTTGAGTTTTTTTCCCCAATTAAATTAGCAACTGCATTAGACACGCATCTAGTTTGATTGCTTTCTGCAACACACTAGGCACTTGGCATTATTGATAGTGATCAATACAAACAGACTAGGGTTTCTGGTTTTCAAATGTAAAACCCTAGGGGTGAGGATTTCAAAGGTAAAATCCTAGTTAATTCTCAATTTTAAATGATAGAAGGACCGATGGAAATGAACTCATCCCTGATTTTCACAGTGTGCTTTAGGTTTTAACTGTTCTCCCCTTGAGATCAATTTTATTTGTGATGCAAAGTTTGCAAAAGGGAGGCCACTAGTCATTAAGAAAAAAAAAATCAGAAAAAACACAGAGCTGGGATTCCTTTTAAATCATGAAGCAAGGAGTCCTTGAAGAGCAGGATTTGATTATAACAAAGAGGTACAGGGAACAGCATCAGGCAGGGTTGAACAGTATGAAGAAAGCCACTTAGGCAAAAGCAGTCTGACCCATGAACATTGAGTTAATCCACTGTCTGGTTGAGTTGACACTGGGGAATAGTAAAAATTGAGAGATTAGACTAGATGACTCAATTCTGAATCATTTGAGGATTGTTATAATTCGAATTATCACTTGCTTGAGAATCACCTGGAAGTCTTGGTAGAGAACAGAGTGCATTTCTAGGAAACCCCCAGGTAAGGCCTAATGTTACTGGTCCAAGGACACACTGAGTGGCTTAAATTAGACCTTTGCTGCAGAATCTGGTCAGGAGTTCAGAATGTTCTTGAATTAACAGGGACAGTGGAAAGAGGGGGAAAAGGACGAGAGGATCAGAGAATGTAAATCTCAGTATTACCCCCCCAAAATGATAACAGTTTGTTTTACCAAATTAGCAGTTAGTTACATGTTCTTGGAATGAATCCGTGTTGCATGTTATGTAGTTAAAGGCATATAGTCCTGGGGTTGAATCCTGTCTCTGCCATTTCCAGTACTGTGTTTCTCATTTTTCTAATCTACTGATGCCAACAATTTTATCATTATATGACTGTTGAGATGAACATATCAATTTTCATGTCCACAGGCACCCACCAAATAGCACTGGTATTGTTCTAGTTGTTGTTATTGTGATTTACTAATCCTATAAATCACATGAAAAGAATTTCTAAATATCCCCAAGGAGAGTGGGTATCTGCATTTCCCAAGATATTTATTTCCCATAGGAAACAAATTAGCCTCTGCTTACTGTCTTGGGAAAAACATTAGGTGATGATATCAAACAGAATTTCCTTGTAATTGGAAACATCTAATTACTACCATGTGCAGGTCTGATGAGGTGAAAACAAACCATTAATGTATCTGAACCACTAGTGAATGGTCAGGGGGTGTAACATCTAATCCCCACCAGTAAATACAGGGCATAAAACTTCTAAGCGATGAAGCTTTTAGTCAGTTAGTTATGAAGGCCCCACTGCTGGCAAGAGAAATCAATGTGCTTTCACCTTCATGCAAATGAATTATTTTATTTTTTCCTTCTTTAAAAACTATATTCTTTTTCATACATCTCCTTAATCCCATGCACACCTGCCCTACACAGCACACCTCCCGACCACATATAAGCACATGTAGGTTCCCTTGTATAGTGAAGAAACCGAATCCCAGAATTGGAAGGTTCCATGGGAATTATGATTACAATGACTTCACAAATGAGAAGATGGAGGAATTCAGATTTTTTTTAAAAAATTGAAGAATAATCACTTTATATTGTTGTGCTAGTTTCTGCTATGCAACTATGTGAATCAGCTATATGTATACATATGTCCCCTCCCTCTTGAGCCTCCCTTCCATGCCCCACCCTCATCCCACCCCTCAAGGTCATACAAAGCACCAAACTGAGCTTCCTGTGTTATATGGCAGCTTCCTGCTAGGCTAGCTGTCCTTTTCACACATGGCAGGGCATATATGTCAGCGCTACTCTCTCAATTTGTCCCATGTTTTCCTTCTCCACTTGTGTCCACAAGTCCACTCTTTATGTCGGCATCTCTATTCATGATCTGCAAATAGGGTCATCAGGGCAAGGAGGAATTTAAAGAGTTTTTTCCAGCTTCCACAAACAGTTACCAATGTTTTCCAATTTCCAAGGTAAGAAATCTAAGGAAGGCTATAAGAAAGGAAAGCACATCACGTCAACTGACTCCTCTTAAGAAAACAGATCTTCTGGTGTGAATTTTTGGTCACATGATCAAGCAGATGGTATGGGGCAGTGGTTAGGGATATGAACTCCAGCTGAAGGTACCAGATTCAAATCCAGCTCTACTTCCTGGTGGTCATATAATCCAAGACTAGTTACTTAATCCTTGGACCTCAGTTACCTCATCTGTAAAATGGGATTAATAATAATAGTCACACTGTAGAAGGGCGTTTCTCCAATTAAATTGGCGGGTAGATACAGAGTGCTTGGAGTAATACCAGGGCCATCAGAGTTTTCCTTTCTGAATTTGTACTCTCCTTTGGTTTAAGCACACTGAAGATACTTTTTCATTGTGATCTGGCCATCATTGCAGTGATTCTTCTTCATTTTGTTCCAATAAGCATTTGAAATAACGAAGATCACCACATCATGGTGTCCGTGGAGCCTTCTTCCAATGACCAGAAAATCAAAATGCAACCATGATGTAAATAACAGGCAAACTTTTCACTGGGAAACATTTGGCAGAGTCCAGAACTTTAAAAGGCAAATATTATATTTAAGGAAATGGTTTGAAGTGAAAATGTTTTTAGATACTATCAACAAAACCAACTTGTATAATCCCACTTGCCTGCTTCATTATATTCCTATTGTTAGTCCTACATCAAAAGCTAGATCTGATCTAGATTTAAAAAAAAAGTGTTTCCCAAGTCTGCTTTCCATTATCCCCAGCAAAATCTGTTTCAATATTCAAAACTCATGAAAACAGTGAAAAAGGAAAATGTCAGCATAATTCACTCTAGCTAAAAGTGCTTGAGGAGTTTGTGGCAAATCCTTGCTGAGAAAATTGCATAGGCACCCCCGCTCCTCTCTTTTGCATTTTTAACCACCTGAAAAGTATCCTGCACTTAATTTTGGAACCCTTCCTGGACTGGGCACCTTTCCACCTAGAAGGGAGATTTCCAAAGCTGAGTTCATCAGCGACTCCCCTCTCACTCAAGAAATCTGCCATGTTGTTCTAGGTGGGGAGAAAAAGCAAGACGTTTGACTTGATAACTATGAAAGCTGGCGATCAAAAGGCTGCATGATTATTCACAAATACTTTCTTCTTCATAAGTTTCTACCATCTGGCATTCAGTAAAGTAGGATGAAAACTGTTTTTAGAGCAGAAATTGAATAATTAGAGAAGAAAAACTTCCTCCCCCACCCCAAGATCAGCAGAACATCCTCCAAAGGATTAAACTAATTCTCATGCCAAGGGTGCTCTGCTTTGGTTTCAGATCAGTTTCTGATACTAGTTCTTAAATCATATTTTTGACTGTTGTTCAATTAAGTCCAAAGACTTTGTGGAAATACAAGCAAAGACTCTTGTAACTGTTTTGTTTTCTAACCCCGCAAAGGACAGCTGCCCAGGGATGGAGTTCTGTTTTGCAAGGTTATCTCCTTTTTCATCTAAGCAAGACCTAGCATGTTGGAACCCAGCAATTTGGGGAAAGACTTGGAGACAGATAATTCTGCTGTTTTTCTCAGAAGCCAGGGATCTAATGCCTCTCAGGCAGGAAGACCATTTTTAGACTTTACTTAATAACTGATTTTTTTTCAGCCTTAAGGGTAAATTTCCCTGCCCCATTAGATATGGCTGCTGGAAAAGAGGCACTCACTTATTTATTCACTGTCTCTGAGTGAAACAAACATGGTCTCCACATCATGATGTTTCTAACCTATTAGGAAAACAGATAATAACCCCAAATAACCAAAAATATTTTAAAATTATAAATATGATAAAAGCTGCCAAAAAACAGTACAGCATAATGCAAGAATTTTAAGCAACGTGATTTAATTTAGAAGATGTGGCAGAGGAGCATTGAAAAAAATGTTTATTTCTATCGTTCCCCTTCTAAATCGTTAGTTATAAAACATATTGTGATGAATCCACCAGCTTTTCAGAAATGCTATAGAATACTCAGAAATGCATATTGCTGGTGTGTAGACCTCAAAACAGGGAGTTTATTCAACAAATATCACTCATTCAACAAATATTTTGAATATCTCCTGCTTGCCAGGAATTATTCTAGATATTAGGAATGAAACCACCACCAAAGTAGACAAAAGTCCTTACGTGCCATGGAGCTTACATTCAGGGAGGGGAGAGGAAAAAATGAACAAGACAAAGAAATAAAATGTAAAGTATGTTAGATGGTGAAACATACTAGGGAGAAGAACAAAGCAGGAAGACAGAGCAGGACCTGAGTGTATGATGGGAGTGCAGAGTGTGGCTACTTTAGAAAATCTTCACTCAGGAGTACCTCACTCAGTATGTGGCTTTTTTTTTTAATTAAAATTATTTGTTTATTTTTTAATAGAAGTGTAATTGATTTGAAATGTTACAGCAAAGTGATTAAGTTTATATATATATATATATATATATATATATACACACACATTATATGTGGTAGTGGTGGTGGGTTAGTTGAGACCTCATGGACTGTATAACCTGCCAAGCTCCTTTGTCCATGAGATTTCCAAGGCGAGAGTACTGGAGTGGGTTGCCATTTCCATCTCCCAAGGATCTTCCTGACCCAGGGATCAAAACGGCATCTCCTGCAATGCACAGGCAGATTCTTTACCAGCCTATACATTAACATATATATACATATACATATATATATATATATACACACACACACACATATATATATATGTATGTATTCAGATTTATATATATACATGCTTTTCCAGATTCTTTTCCATTATAGATTATTTTATAAGATATTGAGTATAGTTCCCTGTGCTATACAGTAGGACAGTAGGTCCTTATTAGCTATCTATTTTATATATAGTAGTGTGTATATCTGTTAAATAAAAAGCTGAAAACCATAGGGCAGACCTTGTTTGCATCTGGGACTGGAGCACCTAGTAAGGCTGGAGATTTGGCAGAAGCCAAGTCAGACAAGGCCTGCTGGATCACCGTCACAGTTTTAGATCTATTGGGAAAGACATAAGTAGACTTTCACTTTCAAAAGATTGCCCTGGCTATTGAGCAGGGAACGAATAGGCGGTGACCGAAGAAAACTGAAAGCGACCAACAGAGAAAGCTCTAGAAATATAGATGAGATAAGGCAGTAACTTGGGCTAAGTTGTAGCAGTAAAGGCATGCAGAGGAGAATGAGTTTGAGATGATTTAGAGGGAGAATCCACCGGAAGGGGACGCTGTGCTGATACTGGGGGATGGGATGCTGGGTTCAGTCCGGTGCCAAGATGGCTCCGCTTGGCCTGTGTCTTGGGTCACGTGGTATAGTACTTACAGTTGGCCAAGGTATATATTTTTACACTTTAGCTGAAAGTTATTGCAAGTGGTTTTCAGCCAGGTACTTACTCCGCAGGGAGCCTAGCCTGGCTGTAATGGGAAGGTTTATAGGCACGACTTTTGAAAGGTTAAACAAAAAGAGAGTCTCTGGACAGATTCTGCCTCGCACAGGTCCTGAGATGTTCACAAAGTGCGAGACAGTTGTATCTAGAATCTCTGGCTCAGTTGGATGAAGCAGGAGGCACAAATGTACATGCAGGGGAGTCTGCCAATGGTTTATTGGAATTAAAAAAAAAAACAAACCTCAACTTTCTCCTGCTCCAACTGGAACTGTTCACACAGAGGTTTCTTCCTGCACTTTCAAAAATGTGTTAGCAAGGCTCACAGTAACTAAAAGTAAGGTTTAAGCCTCTTAGTTTGGACAAAGCCTTTGTAATGCCAGGAGCCCAAAGAACTGCTCTAGCCCACATATCCTAGGATTGCATAGGGTTAGAGAGGTCACTTCTCTCTGGACAGTGGCACTTCAGAAAACTACAGTTTATGTTTTCAAGCTCTGCTGGCATAATTCTTGCTTAGTTCCCAAGGGAAAAGGCATGCACGATCTGAGGTGGTCCAGTGTGAGGCATGTGGGCCCACTGCTGCCCAACTGAAATAATCCAGCAACACATGAAGAAGTCAACCACTTGATTCTACAGGGTTGATTGATAAGAACTAACTGCTCTTAGGTAGACTGAGAACCTTTGCTGGTAGGTTTGATCAAACAGCTGAAATCGAAGGCAAAGATTTATCATTATGTCATAAACACCACTTAAGATCAATTCCATTAAAATCAAGAGAATAGAATGAATACACTGTGATATGTTTATAAGATGGGAAAAAATACTTCTGTTAGAAATAAGTAAAAAGTAAAAATTAGTCACCTGGAGAAAAAAATCAAGTTAGCATCTAGGGTACTGGCCCATTTTAAATAAAATCACACAATATATGCACACACACACACAGAAAGATAAAAAAGGCAAAGAGAAAGAAAGAAAGAGTGAGACACAGAGAAAGAGAAACAAAGAAAGAAATGACTGGAAGACTATATACCCTTCTTTCTGTTTTGAAGAATTTAGGTGAATTTTCTTTTCAATAATTTATATTTTTCTGAAGTTTTCCCATCAAACTCTATTACCTTATAATAAGAAATAACTACATAAAATTATTTCAAAGGATCAGGCCATTATACAAGACTGCAAAGTAAAATGGAAGCTATGACTCGGCTCATTCAAGATGCAGACTCTAAGTACAAAATATCTTAATTACTCTTTTGTCAATAAAACATTGACATGGTCCATTTGTTACTGTTTTCTTTCTGTTCATGTTGTCCACCACTGAAAAAACTTAAACCTGTTCCCTCAGAAAAGGAACCTATTGCTCTCTCAGGGCCAGTTTTCTGAGAACTTGTCCAGAAATTACTATTTTTCATTTAAAATCAAGGGGGAAAGTTTGCTGAAATCATAAAGCCCTGAAGCTCAAGAAGAATGTTTCAAGTGGTCCATCTCTGAAATGGGAGGGTCCACACGGACACATCCCAGCCTCACATAAGCAAGTCCCGTGCCCTTGCTGGGAACAGGCTACCAGGAGGGAAACTATGCTAAAGAGGCCATTTGGAAGTGGCAAGATCCCACTTAATACTCTTTCTAACCCTAAAATAGATTTGCATCTAGATTATAAGGCATCAGACCATAGAATCAGAGAGAGGATAATAAAACTGGCCTAATTAGATCTGGTTTTAAAGGTGAGAAAAACCCAGTGAGGTTAGGTCACTTTCCTATTGTTCCAATACTACCAGTGGCAGCAGAAGCAAAGTCAGTTGTGCACATTGTCTATTTTAAAATGGACTGAACTTTGCATACCGCCAACATTCTTATAAAGAGAGCATTCAAGGGAATAAAAGCTCCCAAAGTTAATAAACGAATGGAATGCAAGGAGAAGATGGTTTAAATATGGTTTTAAAAGAGAACAAAAGATTAGGATGAGTCAGAGAATTCTCCTCTGGCTGTCTGTGGTGGGAAATTTTTCACTTCTCTTGGGAAGATGTGTGACCACGTCAGAATATACAGTACACATTGTGATTACCTGAAGTTTATATATGAGTAGGATACTATTTTTGATGGAAAATCCAATGTTTCTCAAAGTCTCCTTTGCCAATCACTAACCCATAATCACTGGGTATAGGTAGAACATTATTGATTCTTGGGACCCACTCAGGACTTATTGAATGAGAATCTTTAGGAGTTGCTTTTGAGTGTCTGGAATTTCCACCAGCGTCTTTGGTGATTTTCACAAGTGTAGAGCTTGAGAACCAATGATGTAATCTTCATATAATGCTCGATTCTTCTCATTTTACTTATTCATATGCAAAAATAGTAATTTGGGTTTCCTGAAGATGAAATGATTTGAATCCTTGCATTCTACTCATCTTGTCATCACCATATTTATTTTGGATAGGGGCTATCACTGATTGAATCTTCTGGGCAGATGCTAGACCTTGAATTCCCAGCCAAGGCTATGCCAGAGCTCACATTATATTGCCATATTTGTTTTCTGACTTAGAACTGTCGACCAACTTCAAAACTTTGACTCTCTTCCCACTAGGCAGCCAATTGCCAAGACCATTGTGATTTCTTCATCTCTATTGCTTCCTTTTCATTCTCACTGTCACTAACCTAATTCAAATCCACAGTCTTCCCATCTAAACAATGAATAGCCTGCCACTGGGGTACCTTACTCCATCTCTTTTTCAGTGATGAGACTTGCCAGGTTAGCCTTCCCAAAGGCAGCTCCAATCCTGCGTTTTTCCTTTCTCATAAGCTTACTCCTATAAGAGCAGCCAACTGAATTAAGACTACAACCACTGACCTGGCTTTCAGCCCTTTTTTGCCTGACCCCAACCCTCAGTTTTATTGCTTTCTTCCTCATATTCACACTGAACTTGTCCTTACCTACTGATGTGCCTTTGCTTCTACTGTTAGAATAACAAAAACTTCTTCCCTTGTTCATACTACTCAAAAGTGTAGCCATCATGTTTTCTCTACTTCAGAAGACACCTCATCTGTAAGACCTTCATTTTTCCCTTTGAGTTAATATTCTCTTGCTATCTGTACAGTCCCTTCATTTTGTACCTCTCCTAGGAGACTTTCACATTTATCCTCATAAAAGTTATTTCTGTAATTGTCTCATCATCTGTAACAACCAAGTCAGAATGTTTGCACCTAAGATAGCTGGGGCCAGTGTCTTGTGTTTTCACATCCTCGGTTTCCTCAGGGCTCACTGGCTCACCATTCATGCCATTACTGATGATTGTGACACCATTGTTGGGCTTCTCAGGTCATGCTACTGGTAAAGAACTTGCCTGCCAATGCAGGAGACATAAGAAAAGCAGATTCCACCCCTGGGTTGGGAAGTGCCCCTGGAGGAGGACATAGAAACCCACTCCAGTGTTCTTGCCTGGAGAATCCCATGGACAGAGGAGCCTGGTGGGCTGTGGTCCATAGGGTCGCAAAGAGTCAGACACGACTGAAGTAACTTGGTATGCACATATGTGACATCCTTGTTTACTGATATGGCAGGAAATAGTCCATTTCTTATGATATATTTCCCCTCAATATATATTTCTTAAATGAAATATCTGAGGTTGAGTGTTGATGTGAAGATTAGATGAAATAATGCATTATTATGTAAAGCACTGTGACCAATGGAAAACGAGGGGTAAACAATAACTGGTATCTAACAAACAGTCTACATTGGCCCTTGCCTACCTCTTCTGTGACACACAAAAAGCATGGTGACCCAAGCATCTTGCTCTTCTCTTTCTGGTGGCTTCAATTAAAAGCCTGCTCTTTGATTCCACTGTTTTTAAATCTTAGGGATCCCATTGACACACTCACTGGCAGCCTTGTGGCTTGTGGGGAGGCATAGCAGTTCTGTAGGTGAACACACTAATAGGACACAGCTGTGAACAGCAACTCAAGGCTCCTTATTGCTTTTGCTGCACTGAATACAACGGGGCCAGCAGACAGCGTTGAATACCATCAGACGACATGTGAAGAAGTTGCCTCAGGAAGCCAAATTGTTTATATTCACTATTGTCAGACATGCCATTGGATAAAGCTTTTAAGGAAAGCTTATTCCTTTCCAAGAAGTAAATCCTGTAAGTACTAGTGTCAAGTCTGCTGGCTCTTTTGTATGCAGTTTTGATTTTAACTGACTATGAGAGAATATATTTTGCCCTTAAAAACTTTTCTTTCTACATAAGCTTAGAAAATTAGATAGCTGTTGCCAGGATTTTGAACATCCATCCTTCAGAATTTTCATGGGGAAGTATTCAGAATTCAAGACTGAAATGTTTATTTCTTAATCAAAACCCTATGGTGGAATATACATTTATTCAGTGACCATACAATAGAATGTTAACAACACAGTTCTTGCTTTTAAATAGAATGATATCAAAGCACATTAAATCTTCTGGCTCCAGCGGCCTCTCGGACACAATAGTTAACACTCACAATCTGAGAATAAACACAAAAGAAGAATCCCAGATTCATTGGAGTTGTATTTAATCTCCTACAAATCATAATACTCAATGTATTTTATAATCTGCATTATATAAAATTATAGATTCAGACGACTTAGTCTTCCTCTGTTTCAATGATGTCATCTTTATTTGACCCAAAAGAAGAGAGTTAGCATGACGTGATGGTTAAGAGCATGAAATTTAGACTTGATCTACTACCATTCAGTTCCTGACTTTGACCTTTACTACCCTGCCTACAGGAACCTATCAAGTTAGTTAATATCTCTATTTCTCCTCTTTTCTTTTTGTAAAATAAAGATGATGATAGTAGTGGTGATGATGTATGAAACATACCTTATAAAATTGTTAAATGATATATGTTAAGATGGAACAATCATTAAGTTACATAAGGGAACAAGGGACACCTACTATATTGGTGGTTTTTTAGAGAAGGAAATTTAGGAGCTAGATATTGAAAGAAAAGTAATTGAGGGCAAGGGTGATCAAAGTGCCAAAGCAGCAGCTCTTGGGGAAACAACTGAAAAAAGTGTCAGCAGGAAAGTACTGACAGATCCGTGCTGAAGAAGATTGCCCCGGCAAGGTTTTAACGACACTTGTCAGTCATATTATGAGTCATACAGAGTTTTCCAAAGACAATAGATTCATTGGAGCGTGTTGAGCCATACACACTGCCATGGTACCTTATTTATAATTTATGACCATGAAGCTCAAGGGAAGACTTGATTCTCCTTGACCATCAAGCATACTGTTCCCAAGTATGCTTTCCCTCCCACTCACTAGATTATTATTTTGTGTTTTCTCTCACTCCAAAATTCCACCCCCTCCTCCTCCATCCTCACTCTCCACTAACAACCTTGCTTTCTGCTTTACTGGGAAAATAGAAGCAATGAGGAGAGGACTTTTTTAAGCTTCTCTTCATCTACTTACCTCTGCTACTTGCAGTGCCCACTCCCTTCCTGTTTCCAGGGATGAACCATCCATGCTACATCCATGTGTAACCTCCCCACTTGTGCACTAGATACTACTCTCTCTCGCTTGAAAACATTCCTCCATTTTTTTCTCCTGTCTCTCCTCCACCAGCAGTCTCTCTCTCCGATATAAGCGGGCTGTTATTTCTTCACATCTTAAAACACTCTCTTGACTCTGCCTCACACTCCATCTGCTGCCCTATTTCTTTCTTTCCTTTCACAGAGAAACTCCTGAGATATTTGTCTCTTGCTATGTCCAATTTATCTTCCATTTTCTTTTGAACCTGGTCCAGTTAGTTGATGCTCTGACCTCAAGTACTCCTCTGAAACTTCTCTTGTCTGGGTAACCAATAAGTTCCACTTTGTTAAATTCAAAGACTTATACTCAAATATACTCATCTTAGGTGACCTATAAGCAGAAATTGACACAGTTGATAAGTGTCTCATCCTTAAAGCTTTGTCTGTGCTTGGCTTCCAGAATGGTCTGCTGGCTTGATTTTCTTTCTCCCTCTCCCATCCCTTCTTCCCATTCTCTTCTGTTGGCTCCTCCTTCTTTCTGACATCTTCATGTTGAGATGTCAAAGTTTTTAACTTCTTTGTGTCTAACTGCATCCTTGTGGTGAGCACTCTAAAATTTAGGCCATCAACCCAGACTTCTTCCCTCAATTATGGACTCATTTATGCAACCATTTACTTGATATCTTCTTTTGCTATTATTTAATATTTTAAGTCCATCATTCTCCAAAACAAAGCCGTTTTTCCTGAGTTCTCTCCATCCCATTCCCTAGTAGCTTAGTCCAAAAAGTTTCGTCATCTCTCATGCTTCTCTTCTTTCACACTCTACATCAGAAACCTCAGCATGTCCTTTGATTAAAAGGATTCTGACTTCTTTATACCCTGTCCTTTCTTTCATTCCTTTCCCTTTCCTTGCTTTATTTTTCTGCTAAGCACTTACTACCTTATCATAGACCTTACAACCTACAGTCAGCTATCTGTATCCACAGATTCCACATCTGCAGATTCAACCCCTGAATGATCAAAAATATTTGGAAAAAAAGCCAAAAAGTTCTCAAAAGAAAAACTTGAATTTGCCACACACTGGCAACTATTTTCTAGAATCTACTGGGATCTCTGGTGGCTCAGATGATAAAGAATCTGTCTGCAATGCAGGAGACCTGAGCCTCCACTCCAGTATTCTTCCCTGGAGAATTCCATGGACAGAGGAGCCTGGCAGTGTATAGTCCATGAGATGGCAAACAGTCAGACACAGCTGAGAGACTAACACACACACACACACACACACACACACACGTGCATTAGTATCTAGAGAAAATTTAAAGTATATGGAAAGATGTGTGTAGGTTATATGCAAACACTCTGCCATTTCATATAAGAGCTTTGAGCATCCTTGAATTTTGGTATCTGCAGGGATCACACACTGAGAAACCACTGGATTTGTTTTATGTACTGACCTCCTCCCCAAGTAATCCTTACTTTTTTCAATCTTTTGTATCCCAAGAGAATCTTTGCCTCTTTCATTACACCTGTTATTCCAGTGACCTACCCTTATTGAGGGCCACCTTGTGCACTGTAGACATTCACTAGATGTTTGCTGAATCTCATGTGGAATTTCCATTTATTTTCTTGTGCCCTTCCTGGTAAGGTTCAAAGTCATGCTGACTTTTGTGTGAGGCTTCAACACGCAAGTACAGGAATTTAGAAAAAAAGTTCATTTTTCTTAACATGCTTTCCCTGGTTTATAGCTGATAGTTTGGCATTCATTATTTTATAAATCAAGTTTAGATGACTTTTCTCTAAATTTATTTCTTTCCATTTGCCCACACTGAACTATATCTAGTCCTCTCCTTACCACCCACATAGCTTTCTGGTGTGGCCCTAGCTTGCTTGGAACAATGGGTGAGCTTAATATCACTTTCAGAACTGGAAATTCCATTATGTGTTCCATCATCAAGATCTCAAACCAAAAAGAAACAGATTTCAGCTCTGGAGAACTCACTTACATTGTGGTGTTCAGAAAATTGTCTGTATTTCCTTGACATTTGCTTTCTCAAAATAAGAGAATTTCCTTATTATTGTTCCTTAGTAGATACTAAAACATGTCTCTCTTTATTTACTAAAGTTTAAAAGATATAAGTCCTTCATATTCATAAGTTTAGGCATTGGTGTTTTATATGTTGTATTAAAAATTGCAAATAACTATATCTTCCCCAGGATATTGCTCACTGGTTAAGGAACTGGAGAGAAATCTACAGAATGGTGGCCATCAACCTATGAGGAGGAAATCAATGGAAGAGCCAGTGAGTCATTACTGTGGCTTTTGAACCAGTAAACTATTGTTGTAGCTCCTAAGCAAAATGGCCATTGTGCTGAGGGAGGACTGACTACTCTTCAAATACAACATCACAAAAACCCATATACTAGAGCTGAAGTACACTTGAATGTAGAGTTCCAAAGAAAAGCAAGGAGAAATAAGAAAGCTTTTCTCAGAGATCAATGCAAAGAGATGGAGGAAAACAATAGAATGGGAAAGACTGGAGATCTCTTCAAGAACATTAGAGGTACCAAGGGAAAATTTCATGCAAAGATGGGCTCAATAAAGGACAGAAGTGGTATGGACCTAACAGAAGCAGAAGAAGTTAAGAAGAGGTGGCAAGAATACACAGAAGAACTGTACAAAAAAGATATTCAAGACCCAGATAATCACAATGGTTTGATCACTCACCTAGAGCCAGACATCCTGGAATGTGAAGTCAAGTGGGCCTTAGAAAGCATAACTACAAACAAAGCTAGTGGAGGTGACGTAATTCCAGTTGAGCTATTTCAAATTATAATAGATGATGCTGTTAAAGTGCTCCACTCATCATGCCAGCAAATTTGGAAAACTCAGCAGTGGCCAGAGGACTGGAAAAGGTCAGTTTTCATTCCAGTCCCAAGAAAGGCAATACTAAAGAATGTTCAAACTACTGCACTGCACTCATCTCACACTTTAGTAAAGTAATGCTCAAAATTCTTCAAGCCAGGCTTCAACAGTAAGTGAACCGTAAACTTCCAGATGTTCAAGCTGAATTTAGAAAGGCTGAAGAACCAGAAATCAAATTGCCAATATCCACTGGATCATTGAAAAAACAAGAGAGTTCCAGAAATGTCTGCTTTATTGACTACACCAAAGCATTTGACTATGTGGTTCACAACAAACTGTGGAAAATTCTTTAAGAGATGGGAATACCAGACCACCTTACATGCCTCCTGAGAAATTTGTATGCAGGTCAAGAAGCAACAGTTTGAACTGGACATGGAACAACAGACTGGTTCCAAATCAGGAAAGAAGTACATCAAGACTATATATTGTCACCCTGTTTATTTAGTTTATATACAGTGTCCTTCATGCAAAATCCTGGGTTGGATGAAGCACAAGCTGGAATCAAGATTGCTGGGAGAGATATCAATAAACTCAGATATGCAGATGACATCACATTTATGGCAGAAAGCAAAGAAGAACTAAAGATTCTCTTGATGAAAGTGAAAGAGGAGAGTGAAAAAATTGGCTTAAAACTCAACATTCAGAAAACTAAAATCATGGCATTGGTCCTATCAGTTCAGTTCAGTTCAGTCACTCAGTTGTGTCCGATTCTTTTTTTTTTTTTTTTTAGTTGTGTCCGGTTCTTTACAGCCCCATGGACTGCAGTTCGCCAGGCCTCCCTGTCCATCATCAACTCCCGGAGTTTACTCAAAGCCATGCCCGTTGAGTCTGTGATGCCATCCAACCATTTCATCCTCTGTTGTCCCCCTCTCCTCCTGCCTTCAATCTTTCCCAGTATCAGGGTCCTTTCAAATGAGTTAGTTCTTCGCATCACATGGCCAAAGTATTGGAGTTTCAGCTTTAACATCAGTCCTTCCAATAAATATTCAGGACTGATTTCCTTTAAGATGGACTGGTTGGATCTCTTTGCAGTCCAAGGGACTCTCATGAGTCTTCTCCAACACCACAGTTCAAAAGCATCAATTCTTCAGTGCTCTGCTTTCTTTACAGTTCAACTCTCACATCCACACATGACTACTGGAAAAACCATAGCCTTGACTAGACAGACCTTTGTTGTCTCTGTCCCTGTCTCTGTCTGGGTCCCATCACTTCATGGCAAATAGATGGGGAAACAATGGAAACAGTGGCAGAATTTATTTTTTTGAGCTCCATAATCACTGTAGATGGTGACTGCAGCCATGAAATTAAAAGACACTTACTCCTTTTAAGAAAAAGTTATGACCAACCTAGACAGCATATTAAAAAGTGGAGACATTACTTTGCCAACAAAGGTCTATCTAGTCAAAGCTATGGTTTTTCCATATGGTTTTCCATATGGTTTTTCCTCATGTATATATATATGAGAGTTGGACTATAAGGAAAGCTGAGCACTGAAGAATTGATGCTTTTGAACTGTGGTGTTGGGGAGGACTCTTGGGAGTCCCTTGGACTGCAAGAAGATCCAACCAGTCAATCCTAAAGGAAACCAGTCCTGAATATTCATTGGAACGGCTGATGTTGAAGCTGAAACTCCAATACTTTGGCCACATGATGTGAAGAACTAACTCATTTGAAAGGACCCTGATGCTGGGAAAGACTGAAGGTGGAAGAGAAGGGAACAACAGAGGATGAGATGGTTGGATGGCATCCCTGGCTCAATGGATATGAATTTGAATAAGCTCTGAGAGTTAGTGATGGACAGGGAGGCCTGGCATGCTACAGTCCATGGGGTCTCAAAGAGTCAGACATGACTGAGCAACTGAACTGAACTGAAGTGAAGTACACTGAGGCTGTTTCTTTTCTCAAAGAACCTACCAGATGAAGTGACTGGCCTTCTTGTCTGCCTATCTTATGCATGATAATGGTTTGTTTGTTTGTTTGTTTTTCACATTATTCTACTGTATTTTCTGTGCAGACAACATACCATCTGGGATTAATAATACATTTATCTTTCTTTTTGTTTGGGTATGTTGTAAAATCAAAGTGTGATAAATGAACATCTTTTCTCCCCTGACTTTAATGGAAGCATCTTGAATATTTCATCACTAATTTTTTAAATTGTATATTGATATGAGATATATATATACATGTATGTTTTTAATTTTTCATTTTTTCTACAGTTTTCATAGGTTACACTCTATTTACAGTTATGACAGTATATTCCCCATGTTGTTCAATATATTCTTGTCTTGTAGCCTATCTTACATCCAATAGTTTGAATCTCCCACTCCACACTGGTAGCCGCTAGTTTGTTCTCCACCTCTGTGAGCCTCCTTCTTTTCTGTTATATTCACTGGTCTGTTGTATTTTTTAAACTCCATGAACGAGTGATGTCATACAGTATTTGTTTTTCTCTGTCTTTCTGACTTATTTCACCTAGCATAATACCCTTCAAGTCCATTCATGTTCCTGCCAATAGTATATCATTCTTTTTTAACCTTTATCATGCTATAAATGTATTCTTATATTCCTAGCTGACAATTTATAAAAAAAAATGATGTTAAGTTTAAGCAAATGCCTACTCAGTATCAACTAAGATAATCATATAATTTTTCTCAATTGACTAATATGATTAACTAAATTAATCAAATTCTCATTATTAAATTCCTTAGCCTTCTTGCTTAAATCCTAGTTGACTTGAAGGAATCCCTTTTTGAGAGCATAAGGGAAAATTGAGTAGTTAAGAGAACTTAAAACTTGTATTTACGGGCTTGGTCTCAGACTTTCTACTTCTTTCTGCATGACATTTGTTCTCATGTATATTGTGATTTTCAACTTTACTAATGATGAATGAATTGAAAATTATAGCACGTGTCTACAAAATTAGCAAATTTTTAACATGATGATGCCTTTTATAGAAGAAGATTGTTTGAAAGGGGTGTCTATGAAGGATTGTATGCAGTGCTGTGGCAGTATTAACTTTTGCCATTTTTCTGGGAAAAATTTTTTTGTAATTTTATTAAAAATCTTGAAACATATTCTCTGACCAAGTAATTTTATTTTTAGAAAAATGCTAAGTAAATTATCCAAAAATTACAAAGACCAATGTATGATTATTTTCATCACAGTGTCATTACATTAATGACTAGAAACAACTCAAATGCCTAATGCAGAAATAATGAAGTGAATTATGGATTGTCTTTATTAAGCAATATTATGGTGGTTTTAAATTATACTTATGAAGAGTTTTCAATGACATGAGTAAAGAAGAACATACAATGTTAAGTATAAAATTAGAACAGAAAATTTTATACACAGTAGGATCTCTGTGCATAGCATAAAATAAACTTGGAAAAATTTAAAATGTTAATAGTACTATTCTCAGGTGAAAAAAGTTACTTTCAAAATTTTAATATATTTCAAAGTAATTTAAGCACAAAAATAATGAACGAATACGGTCGGCCCTCGTTATCCATAGGTTCCATATCCATGAAATCAACTATGGATCAGAACTAGCCAAAAAAATAAATTCCAGAAACTTTCAAAAGCAAAACTAGAACTTGCAGCAACTATTTACTTAGCCATTTACATTGCATTTACAAGACTGTTTACAAAATATTTTCACTGTACTAGGTGTTATGAGTAATACAGAGGTGATTTAAATTATATAGGAGGATGTGTGTAGATTATATGCACATACTATGTCATTTTCTATATAAGGACTTGAGCATACATGGATTCTGATATCTTCAGGTGGTCCTGGAACCCATTCCCTGAAGATATGAAGGGATGACTGAATACTTTTAATTTGAACAAGTTTCTTGCTCTCTTCTTTATGGGACATTGTTTCTCATGCCCTCCCAAACCCTGGACATCCTCTTACTAGTGCAGAAGGTTGGGATTCACCTCCAGTGTGGTTTCAGAAAACAAGTACAGCAACCCACTCCAGTATTCTTGCCTGGAGAATCCCATGGACAGAGGAGCCTGGCGGGCCACAGTCCATGGGGTCACAAGAGTCGGACAAGACTTAGAAACTTAAGTACTACTACTAGACAGCATGTTAAAAAGCAGAGACATCACTTTGCTGACAAAAGTTCCTCTAGTCAAAGCTATGGTTTTTCCAGTAGTCATGTATGGATGTGAGAGTCAGACTATAAATAAAGCTAAGCGCTGAAATACTGATGCTTTTGAAACATGGTGTTGGAGAGGGCTCTTGAAAGTCTCTTGGGCTGTAAGGAGATACAACCAGTCCATCCTAAGGAAATAAGTCCCGAATATTCATTGGAAGGACTGATGCTGAAGTTGAAACTTCAATACTTTGTGAAGACCTGACTCATTTGAAAAGACTCTGATGCTGAGAAAGGTTGAAAGCAAGAGGAGAAGAGGACACGACAGAAGATGAGATGGTTGGATGGCATCACCGACTCAATGGCCATGAGTTTGAGTAAACTCCAGGAGTTGGTGATGGACAGGGAAGCCTGTAGTGCTGCAGTCTATGGGTCACAAAGAGTCAGACACGACTGAGCTACTGAACTGAATTGAAAGTAATAGAGAGTGGAGTAGATTCTGGGGTTTTGGTTTTTTTTTAAAGAAGCCGTAAACTTCTTGAGGTTAAGGACTAGCTCATCAAGTGTTTCCAATAAATAAGCAGACATAAAAAAGAAAGAAAGAAAGAAAACAAGTACATTTCACTGCTGCCTTCTGGTCATAAGTTCCTTCCAATGATTCTCTGTGATTGTCAAATGGACTCCAATATCCTACTCACTTTATTCATTATCTTTGCTCCAGGCTGTGAGTATACTGTCCCCCACTTTAGGCCATCATTAAATAGATGCAATTCTTGTCCTTTCCTTGGGCTTCAGACAACTTATCTACTAAAGGAGCATTCCAACCTCTAATATGTTCTCCTGCTGCTTATAAATTTCCCTGAGGCTCTCACATTGCTCCTGAAAACCACACCCTCCATGTCCGTGGATACACCTGGAGCATCACAGCAGCCTTAGAGTCATCCTTCCTTCCAATCTGTGTGATCTCTGTAGGTTTCTTGGAGGGGACCAGTATTCTACTGGTGTGAGCTTTATTCTTGGTGACCTCAGAAAGCAGAACTGGGATTTGTCATTTTTCACATTATCAGAAAGGAGGACTTTCTAAAAATTAAAGCTGTGGAAAATGAAAAGAAAGATTCAGCATAGAGTGTTTGAGAAAGAAGAGCAGGGGAGGAGAGAATTTCTGCAATGAATGGAAAGATGTGATTACTGTATCCTGAGGTTCATTCTCCAAATGAGTTCCCTCCCTGGCCTACCCGCCTAACTTAGAGACTCAAAAGGGTGAGATGATCTCTAAGGAAAGGACTTTATCAGTGGGCAGTCTATCCTTATTGTTACCTAGTAGGGAGAGAAAGCCTGAGGGGATTCTGCAAACATGCACAAGGCGGAGAGAGTGAATTCTTATTTTCCCTCGGTCAATACAAAAGGACAGGATGAGTAATAAGATTCTGAGGAAATCCAGTGACCAGAAGCCCAGTTGTTAATCAGACTTTCAAAGGTTCAAAGAGAGAGAGAGACAGTCAGGCTTTTCTAATTAGCATATTGTGAGAAGTGGAGATAAATAAGGAAGACCAGAATCCACCAAATGGGATTTTCAGTGGTAAAACTGGGAATACCCTGGGCAACTAGGGTGATTGATCATCTACTCAGGACTCTGTAGGATGACTGATCATCTATTCAGGACTTTTTACTACCCAGACTGTGAGAACTGATTGGGGAAGCTGCAGAGTTTTCTGGATCTACTGACTGATAATCTGGTCACTCAATCCCCAGCCAGTTTCTACTGATGATACATCAGTATTGAAATATGCATGTACATTCACACACATATACATACATACATACGTATATATTCCATTGTAGGGTGGTGGGATATAATGGCAGGTGCTTGGACTCTAGAGCCAGACTCTTTGGGCTTATGCAAATGCAACTTTCCCTTGGCGTTATCTCAGGCAAGAAAATTCACCTCTCTCTTCCTCCATTTTCTCATGTGGAAAAAAAAAACAAAAACAAATTCTACCCCTTAGAGATGTTGTGAGATTTAAGTGAGCTAATTGATGTGAAATGCAATTAGCGTCATACCTGGCATATCATAAACAGTACATTTCAGCTATCTTATGCTCACTCTTGATCCTTTTTTCATGCTCTCTTCTTTTAGACTGGGTCCTACTGACCCAGCTAATCTCTGTCCTCTGCTTCTCCCTTTCTGTCAACAATCAGCTCTCTCTACAGGTCAAATTCCTATCAAGTTAATCATCACCATCTCTGCTGGATGGAGCTTTGACACCAGGCCACTTTCACAGGACTCCCTAGTCCAGAGATGGGGCACAATTATTGTCCAATCAGCACTCTTAAAAATAATTGATAAAATTTATAAAGCATGCTCCCAAGAGTGGCAAGGTCACACAGTATGAGCTGGATGACCTCATATTTCCTACAATGAACCTGTATGTCATTCTATTTGTAATTAAGGAAAAAGGTTATTTTAAAAATAGTGTGAGTAGACCATGACCTTGTCTATTATGAAAGCTCTGAGTGGAGCTTCACAAGTTGTGGTCTCTGTCCCTAGTAAAGGGCAGTGGTTCCTGAGAGCAAAAGTGAGTCTATTGATGAAGAATAACCTCCTTGTGGCTAGATTGCTCAGTGCTGAGCTGGGGCCTCAAGACTTGCTCTGTGCTCTGACCCTCTCTTCCATTACGGCCCCTGACATCCAGCATTGGAGCCACTGACATGTATTTTGTCCACTAGTGGTAACTAGTTTCTCAATGCATTAGCTGAATCAAAGATAGATCCTGTATTTATATCCACAGTGCTCAGAACAGAGCTTGGTGGGTAGGAGGTATGGTGATACCCACATGTTCAGTAAAGAGTCAAAGGCAAGGTCCCAGGAGGCATTTCTCAAAGTGGGCTTTCCAATCCTTTGACTCATCCATTCTTGGTTATTCATTCAAATGCCATCCCTTAGTGCCCATTCATGCTTGTACAAGAGTCTTAGACTTTGTTCCTAAGGGGTTTGTTGTCTATATGGCTGGAAATCTGATTCAAAAGGAAAATAAAAGATCACAAACTGTAATCTGCCAGGTTCCTATGTCCATGGGATTTCCTGGCAAAGGCTACTGGAATGGGTTGTCATGACTTCCTCTAAGGGATCTTCCTAATCCAGGGATCGAACCAAGGTCTCCTGCACTGCAGGCATATTCTTTACTGTCTGAGCCACTGGGGAAGCCCATGGATAGTAAACTTGCTAGCAAATCTACAATGCTGAAACTTCAAAGTTAAAAAAAGAAAGTGAGTCTGCTTATCCTTCCTGAACTGAAACCTAGAAAAAATTACCAACTGCAAGTCAGAGTGTGCTGGAGAAAGAAGCTGGGGTGGGTGGGGGATGGGCGGTATCAGGCTCAGTGTTTCCATTAGCCTTTCAGCCTAGTAATAACCCACAACTCATCAGAACCCAGTAGGAGTTTAACCAGTGCTAACATCTGATTGGCTAAGGCAAAGTTTCAACTCTACCATTTAATTAGAATAGAGTCTTCCTATTAAGTTAGAGTAATTGTCACTTTCTCTCCTGTTTAGCCACTGAAACTACTGGGCTAAGAGGAGCAGGAAACTATTACTAAAAAAAGCAGGGAGTGGAGAGTGTCACTGCCCTTATCAAGGCTTTGACACAAATATTTACACTGCATTTTACATGTTTTTTTTTTTTTAAACTTCCATTATCCTGAAAGGGATTTTATAGTTTTTCTGACATATGCCAAAGCAGGTTTTTACATTTTGCAAGTATGCAAATAGCAAATGGAATAAGAAATTCATGCAGATACTTTCCCAGATTTTCAAATGCAGAACATCGTGTTATGCTGGTTCCAGAAGTTATAATTGCACTTAAAAGTCCTGCCTTGGTGTGGCATTCAGGACTTGAGGAACTCTGTACGCTAATTCAAGTCTGGCTTTTACAGCTTTGTAATCAGCCCTATTCATAAGAACTGGCTTATGGAAAACACATTTTTGCTTCTGAGGGAGATGCAGTGATTAATGATTTGGAGAGTGCCTTCTGGGTCCTGGAGAAGTCTAGTAAACAGAGGATACTTTAGCCATTCTCTGGAATCTCTGCCTCAACCCCCCAATCCCCTTCTTTCTTAGAACTCTGTCTTTTCTTGATGGACAGAAAGCAAAGTCCCATCTGGACAGCACCTATTGTCCCGGACTCTGTCTTCTCCTCTCCCTGGATTCTCTTAGTAATCTATCCCAAGTGGCAAACTTTCAGGAATGCCCCCTTTAAGTGTCCAACAAAATGTGTAAGCTTTTATCATTTTCTCCTCAAAAAGAAAGGAAAGCTCTTTGGAGAACTGAAAACATTTCCTTTCAAACAAAAGCAATCAAGGACTCTCCAGGGCTAGCCCAGACAGAATTATTCCTCATCCTCCTGGGACTAAAATGGTGAAAAGCATGAGTGTCTCCCCTTCAAAGAGTTCCAAGATCCTTGCTCTGAAGGACACTCCCTCCTGAATGTCTGCACACAACCAGCAGACAGTAGCTCCAACTCCTGTGTCATTTTGGTTAATCCAGGACATCTGGTCACCCCATGTGGGAACTAGATTCTGTATGCCCTCCAGTGTAAGGAGGTGGGCATGTCCTGTGCATGGTGGATCTGGCTGCCATGGCAAAGAAAAGCCAATGAGGACAGACCAGGGTGATAAATCTCCTTCATGGGCTGAGTTGGCCTTAGGAAATAATCGCAGGCAAACAATCAGTCTCTATAAAATAATTTTCAAAACCGGCAAGCAATCAATCTAAACTTCCTAGATGTCTCTTGCTTGTTTTCTTATGATTAATTTAGTAGTTTTTCTTCTACCAATTCTGGATAATCGACTGTGCAGGTTTACAGTTACTATAGCAATATTTTAGAGAGGGAAGACATGTTCCCTTGAAGCCCCAGAAAGAGCAGTGGGCTCCAGAAATCAGCACTGTGACTTTGGCCCAGGGGCAATGTGAATGTGATTGACCTATAGCCTAGTGTGGTAGTTTTTAAACATTGGTAACTTTAACCTATGGGCTTCCCAGGTGGCTCAGTAGTGAAGAATCTGCCAGCCAATGCAGGAGATGCAGGTTCAAACCCTGGGCGGAGATCCCCAAGAATAGGAAGTGGCAACCCACTCCAGTGTTCTTGCCTGGGGAATTCCATGGACAGAGGAGCCTGGCAGGCTACAGTCCATGGGGTGGCAAGAGTCGGACATGACTGAGCAGGTACACACAACCTTAACCTGGGAAATAGAAAACAGATTCTCACTCCTGTTCACACTAACTGGCTCTGAAAGCTTAAGTCAACTATTTACCTTCTCCATTTTCTTATTTTTAAAATAAAATCATAGAATTGTAAAAAGCTAAAAGTAACCTTTTTAGAGGTTGGGGAGGTAACCTGTTTCAGCTTCTGCTACTTCATGTCACAGATAAAGAAACTAATACCCTCATTATCTATCTCCCAGACAGCCTGAGAAGGTCAACTGAAATTCCAATGTGCTTTGAAAATGTTGAGGTTGTACAAACTGTTCTGCGATTGAAAGGAATCAAAATTATGATTCACAATGTCAATGAGAAAATCCTTCAAGTTTCAGTTCAAATACTATTATTTTATTATCATTAATAATACTCATGTTGAGCTAGATGTGGGTATTTTTATTGCTCCCAATTGCCAGAAGTTTGGCAAAATAAAAAAGATTTTCTTTTCTCTCTGACCAATCTGTTACATGCCCTCTGAAACCAACAGTGGATTTCGTAAACAGTGCTCTAAACTTGTACAGAGGGTTACTTACAAAGCTTTCAAACCACTTCAGTCAGAGGATACCAATCATATCATTAAGGGACAAATAGTCATGTCTGCCTCTATCTACATGTCTTTATGATTTGGATTTGCAATGCACATGGGTCTTTCAGATCTCAGAAGTAAAACTCTCATCTCTCATACATTTTCCTGTGAGTTATTAATACAGCTTAGTCAGGATTCCCTTGAAAAGCTGAGACAAGTAGTTTGTTTGATGGCATTTGATTTGAGAATGTGATCCCAGGGAGCAGGAGTGGAGAGTGTAATGGAGGAAAAGAAATTCAACTCCGGGATGCACGATCAAGTCACATTCCAGAGACTAGTGCTCAGGTTCTGGGGACCTTCTAAGAAGCCTTACAAAGGTGTGTCCAAGAACAAAGTGTGAGAGCTTTTGTCTGTTGGATGTCTAAACTTCAGAGCTGTAAAGGTATGAGTCCAGAATAAGATCCTGCAGGTCCCCCTTGCTATGATCAGCAAAGCTCCAGGGCAAGGGGTGCCTGGTCTGATCAGATTGTACCTAGCAAAGCTGGTTGAAGTTTGCACAAAACTGGTCACTGAAGCAGTGGCTGGATTAAGAAGTGGGCCTGAGAGAGTTAAAGGCATATCCATGAGGTATCTGACACAGATTAACTCCCATATAAAGCTGTACACTGTCATTTATTCACTGAGAGCTGTTTTTTGGAGGTTTCTGATTCCTAGGCTCACCCAGCTCCCCTCACCCTGCCTTTTTTTAAATCTTTTTAAAAATTTTTTTGGCTGTGGTGTGGCATGCAAGATCTTAGTTCCCCAATGAGGGATTGAAGCCATGGCCCTTGTAGTAGAATCATGAAGTCTTAACAGCTAAACCACCAGAAAAGGCCCCAGCTCCCCTTAATTACTCAAACAGTGCATAGTTTGGCACTGGATACCTCTTAACACTACCTGAGGGGTAAGGAAACCGTGTTTTTACCCAGGCTTGGCCAAAGGAGTGTTTCAATGTCATTTACCGTGGAGTAGACTTAGGGAGGTTTTGTATAAAGTAGATAACTTTCACTTAGGCATATCTCTGTGTCACATAAGACAAGAGAAGACCTTCATCATACAGGTATCTGATGTCACGCTGTAGGATCAAACCACCCTTGCACAGCTCCATTTAGTCCAAATTGGAAACATCTCCAAGTTTTAGGACTGACTTAATAGCTATAAAAAAAGAGGTGAATGGATGATGAGAAGGGGTAGTCCTGGGACCAGCAGTCTCAGCACTACCTGAGAAGTTGTTGAAAATGCAGATTCTTAGTTCCCATCCTACACCCACTGAATTAGAACTTCTAGGGGTGAAGTAAAGCTATCTGCCTTTTAACAAGTCTTCCAGGTAATTCTGATGCAGGCTAACATTTGAGAACCATAGAATCCTCCACATAGAATTATAGAATCTTTCAAAACATTTGATGGCTTCAGGGAAAAACAAAACAAAACAATGATCAGATATGCACCATATTGGAGCATGTTGTTTAAACACTTATTAAGAGCTAGCTACACTTATGGCTTCTAGGACTACAAAAGTGAACAAGGCTGAGCCCTTGATCCCAAGGAGTTTACCATCCAGACAAGTAGTCTGATAAGAATATCACATTGGCAAGAGGAACACCTAAGTGGGACCCAATCCAAACTAGGGGAGGGAATCAGAAAAAGGAGGGACTTCCAAATTAAGGGAAGAAAAACCAAGAGTTCCCTGGAATGAAATGGAAGGACACTTCTTACAGACCAGACAGGTCATCCAGTGTTCTAGGGGAAAACTGAGTCAGCCTGCTGAGGGCTTGCAGGAAGTCCAAGTGTCTGGAATGCAGGTTCCAGGAAGGGAGTAAGAGAAGAGATATTGAAAGATGCCAGGGACAGATTGTGAATTGTTTAATATGTAAAGAAGCCTGGATTTTATTCTGAGCATCAGGCTGCTGCTGGTGCTGCTGCTGCCGCTAAGTCACTTCTGACTCTGTGCGACCCCATAGATGGCAGACCACCAGGTTCTTCCGTCCCTAGGTTTCTCCAGGCAAGAACGCTGGAGTGAGTTGCCCTTTCCTTCAATGCATGAAAGTGAAAAGTGAAAGTGAAGTCCCTCAGTAGTGTCTGATTCTCAGCCACCCAGTGGATGGAAGAGCCTGGTGGGCTGCTGGACTACAGCCCACCAGGCTCTTCCGTCCATGTGAGTCTCCAGGCAAGAGTACTGCAGTGAGGTGCCATTCCCTTCTCCTCTGAGAGTCAGGAGGAACCATTAAAGTATCTCAGCAGGAACCACATCTTGATCTGTCTGTCAGATCCTCCTTTACATCCTGGACACAAATGTGGGCATGCCTGAGAGCCCAGCCTTGCTATCTCATTCAACTCAAAGGCTTGACATGATGTCCGTGTGCTGATGGTCTCCAATCCATCTAGTCAAACCTGCCTCATCCTCAGATTTCCAGATTGGCATCTCCACTGGAATATCTAAAAGACATTTCTAACTTAACTTGACAGAAGCACAACACTCGATTACCCCCCAGCGCCCTGCCCCGCCCCGCCCCACCCCGCCCCCCACTGCCCTTAATCTTATGTCTCCTTCAATCTTCCCTCAGCTCAGTAAATGGCAGCACCATTTACCCAATTTTTCAGCAAAAAAGTTTGGGAGACATGCAAGAGTCCTCCCTTTTCTCATCACCTACATCCAAGTCATAAGAATATCCTGTTAATTCATCAAGTTTTGTCGGCTCTACTTACAATAACTAGCCTGAAGCATTCTACTTCTTTTGAGTCCTGCTTTCTTCTTGATGGCCAGATGACTTCTCAGCAGCTCAAAGCCCATAATATGGTCCATGCTCTGAGCATCTCTTAGTCTTTCCCACAGAAACCCATGCTGGGTTTGATTTGCTTGGACTGGGTTTCATGTTCATCCATGAACCAATGGTTACAGCCAAATGAGATAAACACTCTTTTTTACTCAATGCTGGGTCACAAACCCTTCTTGGCAGGCAGAGCCAGAAACAGTTTCCCTCAAACCACACAGTGGCAAGATCTGGAAGGAGCTGTGGGGAGAGCAATTGGGCAGGGACTGTGGGAGTCAAGAGTCCCCTAAGGAGATGTAAAGTCTTATGGAAAGAAGGATAATGGATGCTGGGCAAGCAGACAAGAGATTTCCACTTGAGTAGCAAACCAAGAAACCACTGAATGATGAAAAGTAGAAGAGTTTCTTTTTGAAATGTACTTGAATATTGCTTTTTCTTTAAGTATTGGCATTTCATTTCTAAGAGCTTAAATTTAAATGAAAATTATATTACATGCCCTGGTCACTCACTCACTAGCATTAGCATTATCTTTAATGCCTGGCTGCTTGTAACATTGCGTTTGCTAGACTACACCAATGGCTTTGATTTCCATCTTCTAGTAAAATCTAAGTCTCATACAAAGTGTGTATATATCCAAAGTCATACTAATTCAGTTCATATACTAAAGGAGTTATTTACTCTCCCACATCTGACCATACATGGCATGTATAGAATATAATGACTATACAGGGCATATATAATGATAATAACTAGAAGCAGTTTTGGAGGGGTGTGTCCATGCCACAAAAGCAAAGCCAAAGACTTAAAAGTGTAGTCCAGACAGAAATGGACATAAACAATATAGAAAAACAGAATTCCATTCTTTTTCCTCTTTAAAGTTATTGAAGGTCCTCAGGGAAAGACAAATATAGTGCTGACATGGAGTAAGAATGTCAGTGGGCAATGTGCGTCGTCCTTTCTGAGCAGCCCACATATGCAGCCACCTGGACCATCTAGGTAGAAGAATCTAGCACAACTCCTATACTTAAAAGCAGAAAAAAAGAAAAGTTTCTGAAGGACTCTCTTCTTTCTTTATAACTTTCAAACTTATCCCCAAATAAGGACTTTTGATTTGGAGATCTCTCCTTACCCTAGTTGTTGGTATCATGGGATTTGATCGCTGCCATTCTGAGCTGGCACCTTGCCCCATTTTGCTGTGCCAGCCACAGCTCATAGGCAAACACATTCTACCTGTATGGTGGGACTTAAGTTGGCCCAAGGGGAGATAGTTTATTTTAAGAAGTATCCATTGCTATACACACACACACACACACTCAAAGACGGATTGCTGTGTTCCCAACCTGAAATACTTCAGGGAGGAAATTAGAAGGATACAGTTACAGACTGAGGAGAGAGTTAAAGGAAGATAATGGGTATTTTCTTCCCAGCTGATCTTATCTGTTGAAATGTGTAGAAACTATAACTATTTCCTCTGCTTAAATAATAGAAAAATAGCTATATTTATGCCAAAAGCTAAATTCTCACAGCAAAAAAAGGACACCTCAAAAACTGAGGGCATAAACCAACATAAAAGCAAATAAACTGATAGCTCCTCAACCACAAAGCATTTAATACTGAAGCCCTTTGACAGCTTTATTGGATTTTCCTACAAAGATCACAATAGTTACCCTTGCAATCAGCTTTTGAAATTAACTTGGAGTGCCCTACAGTTAGAAGTTGGCTTAGTAAGCAAGTATCATGTTTTTCTTTTTGTTACCCCATTCTCTTTGCCTCTCCCTTGTTTGGACTTGTACTTTTTTTCTCTTCTTCTTTTTGAAGATTTCAAATGCACTACTTTATCATATCTCAGAGCCTCAGAATCCAAAACTCTGTAGAAGAGTGTATTGACAGCGGAGCTCACTAATGTGACAAAGGCTCCGATAGAAGTATGTTGTCGAGAATGCAAAAGAATTCCACTAGATAAATGCTTAAGCCCCTTTTGTTCTGTTTTGCAACTTTTCCAAGGCAAGATGCCTAGGCCCTTCTTTCACAAAAAAGTGCAAGGAAAGCGGACTTGACCTTTACAGACTGTCTTAAATTTTAGGCTCTGTTTGTCAGCTGCTAGAGGCCTCACCAAAGCAGTGAATTGAGAAACAAAGAGAGTGAAACTGCTCATGCTGCCTGAGAAGGAAGCATTTATCCTATCACAATAGTTCTTTTGTCTTTCCTGAATTTGGATTGGGTATCTGGGTTAGTGTCCAGATACACTAAACGTGGACACCTGATTTTCTCAAGGACATAATGGGGGGAGAAATGCAAAGGTATTTTAGTGTCCAAGCGTAGTCATATGGAATTGCTAAGATGACTTTTTGCCTTAGAAATCTGGGCAAGCAAGGATAATAATTTTCATGTAGAAAACTTCAGGCTTCCACTCACAGGATAACTTGGTCTTTCCTTTCAGTCCTACCCAAAGGCTCCTTTAACCTAAATACATGTAGCAATAGATGTTCCAAAAGAGACTTATAAAGAGAGGTATTGTGCAAGGGGCTTGAAAAAAAAAAAAGTTTGCATTCAAAATTTATAGTAAAAGCTATAGAATTTTTTCTCATGCTTCTTTTTCATTTACAACCTTCTGAAACTACAGAATTGAAACAATTGGAACAATGAACTTCCTCCTGTTTTCGTTCGATTAGGATAATCAGACTCCTTTGGCCACGCTATGACTGTTTGCAAGAGCAGTGTATCCCTAAGTGAGGACCAACTACTGTACAGAAGGACTGAAATCTGAAAACGACTTAGAATAACATTTCAGGGCTTCACTGCTGCTTGATCTGTTTCTTTTTAGCTTGTCCTAGAAACAGCGAGGCTCTGCCACATTTTTAAGGTGGGGTGGGTGGGGGGGATAACATCTAAATTCCTCGTGTATCTCAGAAATCTAAATTAAAACATTGAGGAAGCAGTTACTAGGTTGTTCTGACAAAGATAACAAGGCTGTGAGGATTAGATTTAGAAATGAACATTGCAGGGCTCTCTCAGTTGTATCCAATCTGGAATGTCACACTCCAACTTACAAGTAGTTAGGACGAACTTAAATAGCCCGACCCCATAAAAGAAAAAAAGTAGCATTGCACATGATTATGAGCTGTGTAGGGCTTGGGACCATTATTATAGAATGCTGTACCATTTTGTTTCAATTAAGGAACACAAATAAATCACAATAAAAAATTGTTCAATAGGCTTGGCATCACTCTGTATAGTCATAACAAAGCTACCACACTGTTTAAATCGCCTGTTGAGAACCATTTGGTAATGACTAACAGAGCAAGGGGACTAAGGGCCTCTTTCCCAGTGTTCTGAAAATCAGTAGGAGTCCCATTCTCTTCTGATCCCCCACTAACAGTTGTGAAGGTGGATGAGAAGAGACAGAAAGATCCCAGGGTCACAGACAGACACTGGCAGCAGATAGCAGGAGACCAAGGCCATGGAATCCATCCCATTGCTACTTGGGAGAACCAGTGTCAAGATAAGCCATGCTCAGTCCCCCTGTCCTTGTGGCTCGAGTCCACCTCCCTATCTTAGTATGATATCCTTCTTTGTCTGTTTGAGTGGGGGGTGGGTAGAGAGAGGGTGTCCACAGGGGCCTATCATTCTAGCAGGTGGGTTAGGGAGACCTTGAGTACTGAGACATCCCTTTATTTGAGAAAGACTAGTAAATAAATGTCCCCCATCCCCACCCCATCCCATCACCAAACTTCATTTGGGCAGCACTGATCAGACCTATCCTGAAATTTCCATTCCATCAATATTATAGTTGTCAGAACAAAGCATGGAGCTCTCATCTGCTTTACATAATTTATTTGCACTGCTCATTCTGACTTTGTTAAGCCAGCTGCATGGAACTGGTGAGCGTATTCCCAGGAAATAGTTCCCTGATAACTTCGGAGCCTGCAAGTCTGCAGGGTGTTGTTCTAGTTTCCTTAACAAAGAAGTGAGTGCTGGGGCTTCAAATGAAAGTTATTTTTTGCTCTTCTATAGTTGAGGTTGGGTGAATTTCCAATGTCTATTCCTCCCCCTCTCCCCACTTTTTTGAAAGAAGGTGTTTGTTCATTTTCTCCTCTCGATTGTGACTGTGGATCATTTTGTTGTGGGATTCCTCTTGCTCATTTTTCTCTCTACCTTCCCAGGCTGAGGATTATGCCATCCCTCAAATTTGTTTTACTACTGTGAGCATAAAAAGCAGCACGTTTGCATTTTGAACAGAGCAGAGATTAAGGCACTGGCAGCCTTGAAATAGTTCTTTCTCAATTTCCATTCCCATGAGGTTATCCACAGCAAGTCGCTGTTAGTACAGGGTCAGTGTGATGAAACGTATTTGTTGAGTCTCTTTGGTGCCAGAGTTTTTGCCAACAATCTGATCTACCTGATAGCGGTGCTATTTCAGAAATGTCCAGTCAGTAGAGCCAGTACAGTGCCTGCGGACCTTCAAGCACAGCAGTGATAACTGAAACTCCAGCAAGCAAGAACTTTAATTTTTCTCTTTAGAGATAGGCAGGCGGGAATGGGGAAATCAACGGAATTTGTAAAGTGAGAATGTTAATTTTAGGACTAAGCCCTAGTTAGACCTCAATTGAAAATCCCGCTAGGGTTATGATACTCCTGTCACAATCCTTTAGCACTCTCTCAGCTCCATACATCAGGGTCTGCTTGAAGAGGTATTTAACATGAATATAACATTTAGAAAGGTTTAAAAAGAGGTCATTATGCATGTTTAAAATTTTTGAAACCGTGATACATGAAAAACATACCTAATCAGCATGGAGAAAAAAAAAACAAAACAAAACAAACACAGCAATAATAAAATAGCCAGAGTGCAAATGTGAAGGTAATCATAGCTTACCTGAAAGGTCTTTGCTATGCTAGGAAATGCAGAAATTAGGTTTTTCTTACCTTTCCATTTCCCAACTTAAAATTAGCTGATTAAACAATCCATGTATAAATCCAATATATACCAAAGTAAAATCAACATTTTTATTTCACTTGCTAGATCTGTAAGTGACCTCTTATAACCTTGCATAGATCCCATGCCAACCTTACTAGGTTAAAGTAACCTATACTGAGGTCTTGAATCTAAACGACAAGTGTGTGAGGCAGGTTGAAAAGCTGATGATAGCACTTCTTGACCTTCAAGATTAGAACTGAAAGAGAACAGAAAAAATAAGGTCATGAAGGATGTGTGTGTGTGTGTGTGTGTGTGTGTGTGTGTGTGTGTGAGGGAGTAGAGGCAGAACAAGGAGTGGTGGGGGGCAAGTGGACCAGGTCTTAATATGTGATAGCCTCATCTTGCCCAGCTAGAAGCTATGAAGTCCAATGTAAAAAAAATAAAGTCTTGAAAGAATTTACATATGTCTATACAAATGATGCCTCCCTACCCTTTCTTTCCTTGTCTCAAACATAAAGTCAGCTTTAACAAAATTCTCAGAAGCCTCTGGATTCTGAAACAAAGAAAAGTCTTGGCCTTGATCATGATTTCTGCATACCAGTCTGAAATTTAGGGCCAACAAATTATAGAGCTCAGAGTTCCACCCTGCTGCATGGAACCATTCAGGAGTCCCACAGTGTTGTGGCTTGTCAGCTCATCTCCTAACCTACCGAACATGCCGAAAAATCAGTGGGTTACAGGCGAGCATAGAGACTTGGTTTAAGTTCCAAGTTCTGTAGTTTTTACTTCTAAGTGTGTGGACTTGAGCAAGTTGCTCTCCTAGCTTCACTTTCCAGTCTTAAAAATAGAATTAAGACTCTGTATAAAATACTCTGTGATGTCTGGCAAGTAAACATATTCTATAGACATTATTATTATTGTTATTGTTATAATTCTTTTTTTCTTCAGAACTACCTGATAGCTGACTTCAAATTTCCTGTGATCTGAATGGCTATTCCATCTTTCATATCCGTTTCTCTATATAATCTTGACAATCCTTTCCTTTAACCCTTTGTAACACCCTCCCGCACCACACACATACACATGCACGAACACACACACACATGTCCCTTAGCTTAAGTTCGTCCCTCCCTTCTCAGATTCAGTGAAGCCTCCCCTGAGGACCACCCATCCCATCTTCACTCTGTCCTGCAGAGGTCATCTTCATTTATTACCTGCTCTTTTAGGAATGTTTCTTTCCTTTAGAAAGTCCCCTAAATTTGCAGTTGAACAGTCATCAGTGTATTAGATTAACTTTCCCTGTTTGCCTATAAAATACAAGCCCCTTGAAGATATGACATGAACTCCTTTGCCATTTATTCTATGTATACCAGCTGGCAGTGTAAAATTGTTGGATATTCAACAGCTTTTGTTCAGTGATTGAGTACAGAAATTAATGAAATTAGGATTTTATTTCTTATTGTATACACTGTTTGGGTCACTTATACTTTTTCATGAAACTGTTTAAAGTCCCAAATAATCAATCTCAGAATAGAGATGGCAGTCTTAGATCCACAGAATTATGATGGAAATAAGACCTGATGGCCAGTAAAGTGACCAGAAAGACATGGCTATTCAATACCTGAAAGTTCTTTTTCCCTTTATCACCAGCCAGCAGATCATGTAAACCAATGCCAGCCTGTCAGGGATGGAAGATAATCTGACAGGGGGCTGTCACAAAGAGGGTTTCAAGCAGAAGAGAGCACAGCAAAGGCCTGTGCTCCCAGGTAGCCAGAATGTAGAAGTCAGAAGACTTGGGGGATGACCCTGGAAACATGGTGGCTTTGCAGAGACCTTACACGCTTCCGGATTTTGTTTCACAGTCCTCTTCCAAGTCCAGATTTCACAGACCTTTCTGAGAATGGGCTTCTAAACCTATTCCCCATCTCACTCATCCCTAAATACAAAATGCATTAATCCTATATACATTCTTTTCCTTGCTTCTCTGATGATCCAGTCCAGATAGAACACCACTTTCCCCAAGTGAATGGCAGTGGAATGTAGTGGCTCATTGTATTTTGGGGTCAGACAAGTTGAAAATCAAATCTTATTTGACTGTTTAATAGGTCATGGTGAATTTGAGTAAGTCTCTTGACCTTTTAAAGCTTTGGTTACAAGTATATAAAAGAATCGATGTGAGGAATAAAGGAGATCATTTCTATTAAAGACCACTTGCACATATTGAGATGTTCAAGAAATGCCACCTTTACTGT
This sequence comes from Antilocapra americana, assembly GCA_007570785.1. NCBI lineage: Eukaryota > Metazoa > Chordata > Mammalia > Artiodactyla > Antilocapridae > Antilocapra > Antilocapra americana. The sequence goes on from ML660772.1 coordinate 8,822,554, forward strand.
GCATGTCAGTGGGCAATCAGAACATCCTAACCTGAGACCTGAATTGGTGTTTCATAGACATCTGCCCTACCAGGAATGAGGCCCCTCACAGTTTTCCTTCTTATTCAACTAATAAAAGCAGCTTCCTTTCTCTCCTCAGGTTGGTGAGATGTGTACTTGTTATATAGAAAAGCCATTCATCCAAAAATGTAGTAGTTATATCCAAAATGCATTAATCCAGAAATATAGTTGTTTTCTCCAAAAACCTCTGGGACAAGGGCTGTAGCCATTATGAACCAATAAACCAAGCAATTTATAAAACAAAAAGTGGGCTTCTAGCCCTGTGCCCAAAGGCATTGCAATCCAAGGAAACGCAAATGCTGCATGTGCCCCAGGGTGTTCCCAGTCTTGATGAAAATAGAAAATCTGGAAACTATGAAACATTGGGGAAATATTCAAGAAAATTCCAAACAGGTTATTTTCGATGGTCAAATGTGTAAATAAAACATTTTATAGAATTTCTGAAAAAGAAAGTCTAATAAAGGTATGGTCTCTAGGAAAAAATTAGGCTTCCAAAGATGGTTGCTCACTGGTGTGTGCTCACTGACGCTTTGAAACCCTGTGGATTATAGCCTGCCAAGCTCTTCTGTCCATGGGATTCTCCAGGCAAGAATACTGGAGTAGGTTGTCATTTCCTCCTTCGGGGGATCTTCCTGACCCAGGGATTGACCTTGATTCTCCTGTGTCTCCTTCACTGACAGACATTATTTTCCACTGACCACCTAGGAAGCTCTCCAAAGGTGGTAAATATCCAATACAATGAACAAGTATGTAGTATTATAATCAAAGCAGAGCTGGGGTTAAGTCTTAAATCTAAGAGTCTCTAGTTGTTTGATCTCAAGTAAATTACTTAAATGATCTGAATTTCCTTATTTGTAAAATGGAAAGAAAATAACCATTTAATAAATGAAAGAATGTAGGAATATCTGGCACATCAATAAGTGGATGCTATTGCTTTTTTATGAAAGGCTCCAGTTCAAAAGCATTGGGCACAGATGAGTTAGGGCAACAAATTTACATTCAAATCCTAACCATCCCACCAGACACTGCATGACATCTGACAAATTACTTAGCCTACCTGAGCTTCAAATTTTTCATCTCCAAATCTGATAGAATTACACCCACCTTTCTTGACTGTTAAGAGATGCAAGTTAAATGCATAAGAAATGCACCATAATGGTAGCTGTTTCATTGTTTTTATATTATTATTATTGCTATTATTAGCATTATTATTTGTTAATGTTGGATGAATGGAAGGAAAGAAAGGAGAGAAAGCAAAAGATAATACAAGCTCAAACCAAAAACCTAGAGTGCAATAAATGAAGAGGCAGCTTTCAGGTGAGAAGGATCTTGGATCTGGAAACTGATAAAGATAGAGAGATAGGAAGAAGTCAGATTAAAAATTGATATTAGGGAGCCACCCAAGTGCCAGTATGTCCATATAATCTTAGAACCTTCCTAGAGATTTTTAGGAATGATACATCAACCACTTTTCTTAGTAACTCATTTCTTACAATGCCTGGGATTTTTGTATTTCCTTCCATTGTTGTTATCATAGTCTAATTTTTCCCCTAGTTTTATTGAGATAAGTTGACATATAACATTGGATAATTTTATTCATTTACTTAAAAAAAATTTTTTTGGCAGCACCATACAACATGCGTGATCTCAGTTCCCTGACCTGGGATCGAACCTGCACCCCTGCATTGGAAGCACAGAGTCTTAACCACTTAACAGCCAGGGAAATCCCCAACCTTGGATAGTTTTAAGGTATACAAAATATGCTTTTATATACATACATATTGTGAAATAATCACTAAACTAATTGGATGAACGTTGAGTTAACATCCATCACTTCAGGGAATCTGATTCATCATTCTGCTTCAGGGCACATGGAAAAGAGTCAATAAACACTCCTTAGGGAATACATCGTATGCTATTTAGTGCTTCTTTGGGCAAGGTGAACTGATCTTGTTCAATAATGTTGCCCCAAAGACAATCACTATAGCATTGAGCACCCACTGGGTGTTGGGCAATTCAACACAGTAGGGCTGATTTTAGTGTTTTTGTTTGCATATGAGAACCTGATTATAGAGAAGTGAAACAGCCTCTCACTTTACATGAGAAGGCACAGCCAATACGTAACTATATGTGTATAGTTAGCAAAGTTCTTCCCCCATTTCCAGGAGGAATTTCTTGTTGGGTTCTTGTGGCTATCTGTCAACATTCTCTTTGAAGAGGGTTGTTGAAAGTGTGTACACAGGAATATAATTTTTTTTTTACTTCTGATCTTTCTTCAGTGGATCATTTTTGTTTCTCACTCTCCCTGCCTACTAGTATTTCCTAGATGCTTACCACATACTGGCCTCAGTTATATCCAATCAGACATGAAGAAAAAAAAAAATCAGGCTATTAATGGAAAGAAGATTGAAATAATGAAATTAATTCCATTCCCAAATGCAGTGTCACCATAGCCTGTTGCTTTGTAATAAAATCTGTCAACTATTTACACATATATTCACATCTAAGATCATTTTCAGATTATAATTAAGAAAAAATAAAACGAATATTTCTCAACCTCCCAGAGACTCTCCAATAAAGAGCAGAGTTTCTTCAAAATGATTAGCAACCATGCATCTAAAGGAAAGTGTGTGATGGTGATGGAAGACACACATGCTTACATGACAGGCCGCCGACAGCAGTGAGCAAAGCAGAAGGCATAATGCTTTAGACACTAGCAAACTCAGCTTTGCATGGTGGAACACACACTTTGTCTTCACTTCCACACAAAAATGTGCTCTCACATTTTTATTCTTGAAATATATCCTTGAGTCAATTTTGGCTTCCTTTTTGACTTTTACTAAAGACATGACTACAGAGAATTGTCTCTTTGCCATGAGATAAACAGTAGAACAGAGAGCAGTGTGAGCTGGGATGAATGGTTGCATACCTGATCCCCTGGCTCTACCAAAAAATTGCACCTGAGATTTCTTTCTTTTTTAAAAAAATTTTCATTTGTTTTATTTGGGTGCATTGGTCATAGTTGCTGCACACAGGATCTTCCTCGCATCGTGCAGGATATTATGTTAAGTGCACAGACTCTCTAGTTGTGGTGCATGGACTAAGTAGTTCTGGTTGTTGTTGTTGTTGTTGTTCAGTCGCTCAGTCATGTCCAACTCTTTGTGACCCCATAGACTACAGCACACCAGACTTCCCTGTCCTTCACCATATCCCGGAATTTGCTCAAACTTATGTCCATTGAGTAGATGATACCATCCAATAATCTCATCCTCTGTCATTCCGTTCTCCTCTGGCCTTCAATCTTTCCCATCATCAGGGTCTTTTCCAATGAGTCAGTCAGTTCTTCACATCAGGTGGCCAAAGTATTGGAGCTTCAGCTTCAGCATCAGTCCTTCTAATGAATATTCAAGGTTGATTTCCTTTAGGATTAACTGGCTTGATTTCCTCGCAGTCCAAAGGACTCTCAAGAGTCTTCTCCAACACCACAGTTCAAAAGCATCAATCCCTCCTTTTTTATGGCTTAATTCTCGCATGTATACATGACTACTAGAAAAACAATAGCTTTGACTAGATGGACCTTTGTTGGCAAAGTAATGGCTCTGCTTTTTAAAATGCTGTCTAAGTTTGTCATAACTTTTCTTCCGAGGAACAAGCGTCTTTTTTTTTATTTTTATTTTTTAATTTTCCTTACTTTATTGTGTTTGTTTTGCCATACATTGACATGAATCCACCATGGGTATACATAGGCTCCCCCTCCAGAACCCCCCTCCCTCCTCCCTCCCGATTCCCTCCCCCTGGGTCATCCCGATGCACCAGCCCCGAGCATCAAACCTGGGCTGGTGATTGATTTCACATATGATAATTAACATGTTTCAATGCCATTCCCCCATATCATCCCACCCTTGCCCTCTTCCACAGAGTCCACGAGACTGTTCTATACATCTGCGTTTCTTTTGCTGTCTCGCATGCAGGGTTCTCGCTACCATCTTTCTAAATTCCATATATATGCGTTAGTATACTGTATTTTTGCTTTTCCTTCTGGGCTTACTTCACTCTGGATAATAGGCTCCAGTTTCGTCCACCTAATTTCATGGCTGCAAACACCATCTACAGTGATTTGAGTCCCCAAAAGTAAAGTGTGTCACTGTTTTCATTGTTTTCCCATCTATTTACCATTAAGTGATGGAATTGGATGCCCACTTAGTTTTTCCATTACATGTGGGATCCCAGTCCCCAACCAGGGATCAAACCCACATCCCTTGCATTGCAAAGCAGATTCTTAACCACTGGACCCCCAGGGAAGTCCCTGCATCTGAGACTGCTATTGGTACAAACTCAAAATAAAAGCACTAGAACAGAGGAAAGGCTGCAGTAATGCTCTGTGTGTTCCTCCTCCAACTCATCTTCTCTCTCTCCCCAAAATCCTGACAAACATAATCTCAGCTCTAATCACACAGTTTTCATTATGATCCTTCCTCTAAAATGTTTTCCTCCTTCCAGAAGAAGACAATGGGGATACATTGAAAAGAATACCCAACATGGCAGATTGAAGTCATTGGAATCTCAAGCTTCCAATACAAGCTAACACAAATAATTGACTGAGTGCTTTAAAAGAAATCCTGTGGACCACAACCAGAGATCAAACCCACGGAAGGAAGCAGGGAAACCAGAGCATTGCTTTTGGTGCTGGGTCTTCCGTGGGCAGACCCAACTCTATGTGACAGGCTTTCTGCATGAAGCCAAGAGCTGGGACCAAGCTGCTTGCTTATGAATGAGGACTGCAGGAGTTCCCATAGCCAAGAATAGAAGCAAACTTACCACTTGAAGCTAAGACCCACCACACATAATAAGAGGCCTGAATTTTGGTCATCTTTGTGGCAGGAGAGTATAATCTCTAGTTTAGAGCCACATACTTTATAGGGCTAAGGCGAAAGCAGAATTAAAGCCTTCTTACAAGCAGCGGGATATTCCTACAAATGAACAAAAGTTACCAAGCAAGTGAAAAGGTCTAGCAGCATAAAACGTTCAACAGATTCAGTAAACAATTCCCAAGTAAACATACATATTACAGGATGATTTTCAATCATATAATGAATATGATGTTCTCAAGGAAGTGAAAAATAGACTATTATCCTTGGAAAAACATAAACAAAAACAAGAGGTTACAAAAACAAAGACAGGTGCACACACCAAAGAAAATGTTATTTGTTGTCTAAAACGTATCAGTTGACAGAGGTAAAGATAGAGAATCTTTAAGACAGAAGACAAAACTAAGGAGATATCACAGAAAGCATTATAGAATGCTAAACTATAGGCAAACATAGGAAAAAGACAAGGGACAGAGGATAGATCAAGTACTCCCAATTTAACATCACAATCAGAAAGAAAGAAGAGAAAGAATGGTTGAGAGACAATGCTCAAACAAATGGGTCAGAATTTTCCAGACTGTTAAAAGCCTGATGTTTTCCACAGATGGACAGTTGGGAGAGTTTAAAATGAAAACAAACCCCAAACTAGGGCCATTTTAGTGAAAATACATAAGCTTCAGGCAAAGAGAAAATCCTAAAAGCTAGTAGACTAGTAGAAGACAGACTACAGAAAAAAGAATGGCAATCATTTGATGATACTCAATAATAAGGCACTAGAATATGGGCTTCAAGGCAGTAAGTGAAAATATAACTATCAATCCATTTTATGTAACACACAAACAAAAAATCATTCATAAAAAAGTAAACATTAAAGCTATTTTAGACTTTAAAAAATTTACTATTGACAATGAACAACAAGTTTAGAAGAGAAGTGGTAAATGGAAAAGCATAACTTCCAAACTGGGGGGAGGGGCAGTAGAAGGACTAAAGTTAAAAGAAATCAATCCATCATGATTTAAATAAACAGAAACAATTAGGCAAGGGGGGATTCATATATATATATATATGGCATAAAATATAACCAAAACAATAAGTAATGTCAGCAAACCTAGTAAGGATAAGTGAATTCTCTCAATTAAAAGGAAGAGATCTCAAACTAGATTTTTTTTAAATCCAGTTTAAATATTTACAGTATATAAATTTAAAGCCAAACTATATAACAACTTTTAATTTAAATACAGAGAAAATATTTCTAAAATAGATGTCTCTTCCTTAAAAGGTGCTGTAGCTATATGAATATAAGTCGAAAGAAAATTTAAGCTAAAATGTAGTGCAGGCTAGATTTCAAATATTGAAGTGTTTTCTTTTTAACCATCTATTACCCAGTCCACCTTGGAGTAAAATATCAGTAAAGGAGGAATTTAACGAGCAAACAATCATGTTTCATTCTCTGGGTAACCACCTATTTTTTGGACAAGTGTAGTAGAGACACATCTTGAATTGAAAGCTGATCTCTCTCCAACATATTTATTTTCTTTAAAAATCAGGCAACCTAGGATTTCTTTTTTGTGATGGAAATGATGAGTTAATGATAGGCTGGTTTTGAACTACTGAATCTTCTGACTTTGTTTCTGGAAACCAAATAAATAAAAACCTATAATAAACCACAAAAGGAAAATAATATTAACAATGAATAGTCCAAGAATGCAGAGTATATGCCCATCACTGTTCTGGGCACCTTCTTTTAGTCCACCATGAGACAGGCTTTCTTTCAATTCCACATCCCATAGCAAAATGATGTGCTTAGAAAGAGCAGAGCCTGGCTAGGCACCCAGATATGGCTGACCTCTCAGTTCTGTACCTGCTCCCTGGTCCACATTCCCATCATCAATTCACACTCTTCTCTCTGGAATGGAGCTGAGTAACAACTAGAAGCTTCTGCACAATGGAGAGCTATTCTCATCCTCTGTCCCCTGAGATACAACCTAGGGAATCAGAGAATGACTTAAAAACAAAAATCCAGAAAGCCTAAGTAAGCTTACTTCTCTTCTGAAAAGCCACAAGAAGAAAAACAAACATGGGATCAGAGTATCTCCATGGCTTCAGGGAGGACACTGGCTGTGCCCAGGGTAGGTCCCGGCTCCTGGCCAAGGAGTAACCGGTTGCAGCTGTGTGGGCCCTCGGGAGGGGGCAGGGTGGGGCAGACACTCAGATCCACAGCTGCTCCGCAGGGGTGAGGCGGAGGCCCCACTAGGCCAGGGGACCTGCCTGGTTAGAAGCTGCTGGAGCTGTGTGTGGTTTTTGAGAGGCCAGGTGCCCTGCCCAGCCTCCAGAGAGGAGTGATGATGGACATGCCTTAAAATAAAGCAGGGACAAAGTGATGAGTCTCCAGGAGAATGTCACAGCTTTATTCTCTGCCTGCCTCCTCCTCTGACGGGCATTGTCCAGTGAGCTGGTTCTCAGGCACAGAATGGAAAATTCGGTGAATCGTGATAAAACAAGAGACTTGAAATCACGAAAGAAAACTCCACACACCACATGTGTGTTGTTCTTTGAAACCTTGTTCTTTCTCACACTCAGGCCTCTTGGAGGGCAGAGTTGGGCTTTCCTCATCATGGAATCCTGGAGTGAGTAGCAGAATGCAAAGGGGAAGCAGGCTCTTAACTGATGTTTGAAGAAACAGCAGTCAAAAGACCTCTCTGATAGATGGTCCTGAATGTACAGAGATCAAGGCCATTTAGATGAGAGCAGTCTCGTGACTTTCAGAAAATGGGATTGGTTTTCCTTGATAGCCAATGGAAAATAGGTCTCTGTGGGAGCAGTAGAACCAAGAATAAGGGCCAAAGAGCACAGGAAAAGATGTTCAACATTACTAATCATCAGGGAAATGCAAATCAAAACTACAATGTGAAAAACGTCACCTCTGTGAAAATGGTTCTCATCAGTCTGGCAAGAGATAACAAGTGTTGGCAAGGTTGTGGAGAAATTGGAACCCTTGTATACTGTTAATGGGAATGTATATTGGGCAGCCACTATGGATAAGAGTATGTGAATTCCTCAAAAAATTAAAAATAGAATTACTATATGATCCAGCAATGGCACTTGTAGGTATCAAACTGAAAGAAATGAAACCTTTATCTCAAAAAGATATCTGCACCCCCATGTTCACTGCAAAATTATTCACAATAACCAAAACATGGAAATAATCTAAATGTCTATTGATGGATGAATGGATAAAGAAAATACATATCAGCCTTAAAAGAAAAGAAATTATTGACCTGTTTGACAAAGTGGATGAACCCAGAGGATGAGGACATTATGCTTGCTAAGTGAAATAAACCAATCACAGAAAGACAAATATTGTATGATTCCTCCACATGAGACAGTCAAATTCATATAAACAGAGAGTATAAATGTTGGTTTCCTAGCACTGGGAGGAAAATGGGAGATGGCCTTTCAATTGGTATGAAGTTTCAGTTATACAAGATGAATAAGTTCTAGAGATCTGCTATACAACTTGGTACCCACATATCATGTTTTTTAGATGTACAATACACCATTCTATTGTACATCTAAAAAGTTCTTTAAAGGGTCAATTTCATTTTAAGTGTTCTTACATAACTGAAAAAGTTCCCACAGTTAGGTGGTATATTTACAGATTATCACTCTATGCTATTATATACCATGAGATATATAATTGTAAAAAAAAATGCATTTTCAAGTTTTAAATCTTGGTATAGCTTTATATTGAAGCTTCAAATTGAAGACATCACTCACCAAGAGTTGATAATTAAAAACATGTCCCTGTGTTTGTGTTTGGCAGTCTATGGACTCACTAAAGCTTTATATACATTTATAAATTGACATATACCTTGTTACAGGAGGACACATTATATTTTATTAGGAAGGCCATATGGTTTCATTGATTTATTTAGCAAATATCAGTTGAACATTCACTGGGTTCCAGGTAGAGGGGCTGGAGACATGGTGATAGGTAGGTGTATCAAAAGGCATGATTCCAGCAGGGGAGACAGACAGAATGTTTATATGAAGGAGGGCCATGGGGTAAAGTCAAATAGTGGATCTGAAGCTCTGGGGGAAAAATCACCCTAGGCAGAAGGCCTGACACCCACAAAGATCCTGAAATGGGAATGAACTTGGTCTATGATAATGAGTGGATAAGGGTCACAAAGGTAGGTTGTCATAAAGCATTTTCATTTTATACCAAGGATAATGAGAAGCCATTGAAAAGTTCTGAGCAGAAAGAAATGTTTCTTCATTTATATTTCACAATGCAGTATTCAAATATGGATTTGTCCATTCATTCATTCAATAAATATGTATTGAGCATTTTCTATGTACTCAGCTAAAGGTCTGCATAGTCAAAATTATGGTTTTTCCAGTAGTCATGTACAGATGTGAGAGTTGGACCATAAAGCAAGCTGAGTGTCAAAGAATTGATGCTTTCAAACTGTCATGCTGGAGAAGACTCTTGGAGAGTCCCTTGGACAGCAAGGTGATCAAACCAGTCAATCCTAAAAGAAATCAATCCTGAATATTCATCAGAAGGACTGATGCTGAAGCTGAAGTGCAAATACTGTGGCCACCTGGTCCAAGAGTTGACTCATTGGAAAAGACCTTGATGCTGGGAAAGATTGAAGCCCAGAGGAGAAGAGGGCAACAGAGGATGAGATGATTGGATGACATCATCTACTCAATGGACATAAGTTTGATCAAACTCTGGGATATGGTGAAGGACAGGGAAGTCTGATGTGCTGCAATCTATGGGGTTGCAAAGAGTTGGGCACAACTTAGTGACTGAACAGTGAACAATAACATATCAACTAACTAATTAGGGGCAAATTAAGGGCTTCTATGGCCCTATGTTATTTTTATCTATAAAGTGGTCTCCCTGGTCTCCCTTACTACAGTCAAACTTCTGTCCCAGGAAAGGGACAGGCTCTTCGGCCTTATTCATCTACATCTGAGACAAGTCTGCCCTGGACTTCTGTCATAGACAAAGTTTCTGGAAACCTTCATTTGGAGGTACAAATTGGGTCCTGGGTTTGTATCTGAGGTATAAACTCAGAAGTCTAGGCCAGCATAGATCTAAAAAGAATGTAGCAGAGTTTTGAGGCCTATGAAGATGAAAGTAAGAGTGTCTCTAACAGCAATGGAGCTGGGGAGAATTTTAAGTGAAGATACATTTAACTTCTGTGAAAAAAGGAACTGCAACAAAATCAGAAATTCCACAGGAAAATAGTTAGGTTCAAGACAGAGGTAAAATTTTCTGATGGCCATGGAATGATGGAATAACACTGAGGTACAAAAAACAGTTTTCCTGGTGGCTCAGCTGGTAAAGAATCCACCTCCAATGCACAAGACCTGGGTTCAATCCCTGGGTTGCAAAGATACTCTGAAGAAGGTAATGGCAACCCACTCCAATATTCTTGCCTGGAGAATCTTCATGGACAGAGGAGCCTGGCAGGCTACAGTCCACAGGGTCGCAAAGAGTTGGACATGAGTGAGCAACTAAGCAAGCACAGGTAACAGCCCTGTGGCCCTCATATAAAGTGATAATCCTGTTTGCATTCTGCCCCACCTGGCTTCCCTGGTGGTTAAGACAGAAAATAATCTGCCTGTAATGCCGGAGACCCAGGCTTGAATGCTGGTTTGGGAAGATCTTCTAGAGAAGGGAATGGCTACCCATTCCAGTAATCTTGCCTGGAGAATTCCAAGGCAAGAGGAGCCTGGCAGATTACAGTCCAAGGGATTGCAGTCGGACATGACTGAGTGACTAACCCCACCACCACCTGTAAAGTGTACATCAATCAGGGCAGGCACATCCTCTTGGCCCCAGGGAGCCATGAAACACACCATGGACCAAATGCAGTTATAACCAATGATCAGGAAGCAGAGTGTCCCTTTGGTGGGAAGAGGTTTCACCAGTTAGGTTGACCACAAGCCAGTGGCTTCAATGGTACCATTCTGTAACCAGAGACATTTTGTAAAAAGAAAAGAAACCATCATTGGAACAAGGGAATTGGTAAGCCTATAGGTTCTTGAGAAAGATAGCCTGGTGGGTTCATTTCCTACCTGCAGCATCATGTGACTGAGGGAAAGTCCTCAACATGTCTGGGTCCTAGGACCCTCATTTCTCAAATGGGGCCATGTCACAACCTTCTTTCATAGTTGATATGAGAAATATCAAATTATGATATGAGAAATATATGAAATGATGTATATGAAGACCTTGGTGCAGTGTTTGGCATTTGACAAATACTCTTTAGGTATAAGCCACCACCATATATAATTAATCATGACATTAGAGAAGAATGGATGCTTTTCTGCTAAGCCCAGGGGCTGCACTCACATGGTATCTCAGACCCTTATGATAATCAAGTTCCTTCCTGGAGTTATAAGAAAGGGCTTTAACCCTTCTGTGGGCACAGTTTAACTCTTTGCTTTTACGGCTTGAGATGTCATCAGCCTGCCTCCAAAGAAAGTTAGTAGGGAGACCTTTATTATCTCAGGCAATTTTCCATGGTTCCAGGTCTAGCCCAAACCTAGGCAGAGACACCTGATTTTGTAAACACTGTAATCATGTATTCACTTCTTTTGGGCAAAATCACCTGAAACAAGATAAGACTGACCTAAATATCAGAATGTCATGGAGAGAGGTACTCAGAATCTCTTTGACTCCGTGTATTATTTATCTAACTGTAATCACACAGCAATATGAAGAGAATGCCAACATAGTGATCTGCAATGCAAATGACGCCACAAACATTTCCATGTTCAAAGTCTGTAGGGCCAGTGCACAGTGACATTGGGAGCTGAGTTTCACAGGAAAAAAAGAATCATCGGAGAGAGATTTGGATGAACATGGAACTAAACAAAGAAGAATAATTTGAATGGAATGTTTGAAAGGATCAAGCTAATCCATTTCACCACAGGGCTGGACTTCCCTGAGGCACAGTGATTATTGGTTACAGAGCTCTGCTTCTATCCCACTTGAAGGGTCATCTTGTCAATAGGTCTGAAATCTTTGAAATCCTTTGGTTACTACTCCCTGCCCCCAAACATTCCTCCAGTGGGCACTGGATATATTTTCTAGTAACTCATTCTTTCTTGGCTAGTCAGTTCCCTCATCACCCCATTTGGATGGACTTGTTTTCTCTTTGTTGTTATTGTTCAGTCACCAAGTTATGTCCAACTCCTTGTGATACCATGCACTAAAGCACACCAGGCTTCTCTGTTCCTCATCATCTCCCAGAGTTTACCCAAGTTCATGTCCACAGAATCAGTGATGCCATCCAACCATCTCATCCTCTTTTGTCCTCTTCCAATATAATGAGTCAGGTGAAGAGTTCATGAGGGTGAGGACATGGCAACATCTTTTTCTTTAAGATATTCATATAATCTCTGAATTATTCTGCACTCTTGATTCCGATAATTTCCAAGTTATTACAAGAAAATCTGTAGAACCCTTCAAGTGCTGACAATAAAAACTAATCTCTTTGGAGTCTTCATACATTTTTCCCCGTTCGTATTCTCATTTCCTCTCAATTTCCTCCTTATTCTTTTTTCAAATCTCATGTACCACAAGGTCACATGTCTCAATAGAGCAACTTTGGGCTAGAAGTGGAAAAGAAATCCTCGCCCTTCCTTAAACCCTTTCTCACCCAACATCGGGTTGCAATGACTCCCAAGGGGATCTAATGTGGAAAAGAGCAGATAATGTTCCTCAAAGCAGAAAATATCATTTAAAGTTTTGTTTTTGACAAAAGAGTTAATGTAGAAGAACTGAGACACGAGCTTTATGCTAACAAACTTTAAATTTTATCAAGTTAATAAATGAATTTGTTATGTAAAAGTCAGTCATGGCTCCGATGGTAAAGAATCTGCCTGCAATGTGGGAGACTTGGGTTTGATCCCCGGGTTTGGAAGACCCCCTGGAGAAGGAGAAGGCAACCCACTCCAGAATCCTTGCCTGGAGAATTCCGTGGGCAGAGGAGCCTGGCAGGCTACAGTCCTTGGGGTCGCAAAGAGTTGAACACGACTGAGCCACTAACACTTTATCATGTAAGAATGGAAAAATGTAACAAAGATATCTGTCCATGCCAGCAAAGGTTCTGCTGATCTCAAAAGAGAATGTGATTCGTGTCAGAGGACATGCAAAGTCATCACAAATACGCTTCACATTTGTGTTTCTAGCTTAATTGCTCATGGTTAAGTTGAAAATAATAGAAATGAGGTTTTGTTTACATAAAGCATGAAACTTTGTCCTGGGAACTTTTGTCCTCCAAAGAATTCCCAGCAATGTAGGCTTTGGAAGGTGCCTGACTACGTGGAGTTTTAACAGGAAGAGCAAAGAGAATCAATGTAGAGGTTAAGAAAATGTCACAATGCCAGTGGGTATGAGTGATTTCCGCTATAATATCAAAGGGGAGGGAGATGTAACTGCTCCAGTGAAGAAACAGATGTGCTTGTCACACTGTCAGTATCTTTCCTTTTGAAAGACTTTGTTGTCCTGGTAAATCCAGTCAAAGACTCCGTTGCTCAACACTATAGTTTTGGGGACCACTGACTGTCTACTGAAAAATTAGGTCTTCCAGAAAACTCCATTTCACAGTACTGTACTATTAGTTTTGAAATTGATGCAATAAATCTACTGAAAAGAACCCTCTCTGCCTACGTAATTGTGTCTATAAAATCATCTAGCTGTGCTTTTCTTACTAATGAATATAAACTTTGGGCCATGTTCATTAAAGGCAAGGTTACCAGGAGGGTATTTAGAGCTGTCTTTAGGTTAGACCCATGGCTGCCTGTTCTCCTCATTTCCCTCTGATGTACTGAACCAGTTTCTCTCCCACATACCCTTAATTGTCTTGGCTGGCTTTAGGTTCTGCTTCCAACTTGCTTGAAACTGCTTGGGACATTTTCATGTCCTCTCTTTCTCAATAAACCTCCCCAAGCTCCTTTCTCCATTGCTTCTTTCTCAGTTAACCCCTCATCCACTTTCCTCCTCCACCAATAACCACAATTTTCTGCCCTCCCAGTAGCCCAGATTGACTATCTTCTAATCACTAGGGCACAAAAGTGCTTTCTTCATGTTTTCAGAGATTTAGCTACCCAGGTAATCCCACCCTCTCTTATCTACATAGAGTTCACAAAAAAGGATTTCAAAATAAGACTTTAGAATCTAAGTACAGTAAGATGTACAGGGGGTTGAGGTCAGTCAGAAATGTCTTCTTAAAAGGAACAGAGGCAAAATAAACATTTTAAGAATTTATGAATGAATGGATTAAGAATGTGGTACATATATATATATATATATATATATATATATATATATATACTGGAATATTACTCAGACATAAAAGGAAAGAAATTGGGTCATTTGTAGAGATGTGGATGAACCTAGAGTCTGTCATACAGAATGAAGTAGGTCAAAAAGAAAAACAAATATAGTATTTTAATGCATATACCTGGCACCTAGAAAAATGGTACTGATGAACCTATTTGTAGGGCAGGAATAGAGACACAAATGTAAAGAGGAAGGGGGAAGGAGGAAGGTGGGGCAAATTGAGAGAGAAGCATTGTCTTATGTACACTACCATGCTGCTAAGGCGCTTCAGTCATGTCCTACTCTCTGAGACCCCATAGACGGCAGCCCACCAGGCTCCCCCGTCTCTGGGATTCTCCAGGCAAGAACACTGGAGTGGGTTGCCATTTCCTTCTCCAATGCATGAAAGTGAAAAGTGAAAGTGAAGTCCCTCAATCGTGTCCGACTCTGTGCGACCCCAGAGATGGCAGCCCACCAGGCTCCCCTGTCCCTGGGATTCTCCAGGCAAGAACACTGGAGTGGGTTGCCATTTCCTTCTCCAATGCATGAAAGTGAAAAGTGGAAGTGAAGTCGCTCAGTCGTGTCCGACTCTTCACGACCCCATGGACTGCAGCCCACCAGGCTCCTCTGTTCATGGGATTTTCCAGGCAAGAGTACCGGAGTGGGGTGCCATTGTAATCCAGTTACCTAGTGTGACACTGCTGTACAACACAAAGGGGTTAATTTTGTGCTCTGTGATGACCTAGAAGGGTGGGATGGGGAATGGGTGAGCAGGAGGTTCAAGAGGGCATGGATATAGGTATACTTAGAGCTGATTCACTTTGTTGTATGGCAGAAACTAACACAACTTGATGGACCAATTATACTCCAATTTAAAAGTTTATCTGAGCACCAAACTAGATGTGGTTAAATGTTCCATTGACAGGAGCTGGGGAAAGACTTTTATGGAGAAGAGGCAAAAGCAAAATGAGGAAGTTATGTGATTGGCTATAGCTGAAAAGGTCACTCTCTTTAGGGAAGCTTAGTTGGATGTTTGTGATTGGTAGTCCTAGGGTTTTGATTTCTTAATCTTGAAGCATTCAAATTTAGTTTTGGATATGCTTGCTTGCTCCGAAGGCTTTAGAGCCATCTCAGTCTCATGGTCTCCGTGTTTAAGTAATTTAACAATTCGCCTCTTTTTTGTCGTCCACTCATGTGTAACAGAGAGAAAAGGGGAGTAGTGAAAAGGCAAAAGAAAATAAACCTTTCATATTGTGGTAAGGAACCCATCTGTCAATGCAAGAGACATAAGAGACACAGGTTTGATCCCTGGGTCTGGAAGATTCCCTGGAGGAGGAAATGGAAATCTGCCCCAATATTCTTGCCTGGAAAATTCCATGGACAGAGGAGCTTGGTGGGCTACAGTCCATGGGGCTACTAAGAGTCAGACAAAGCTGAACAACTTAGCACATGCGCACACACACATTATTGAAGGTGAGGCTCTTGGTCTGAGCTTGGGGGGTGCTGTCCACCTCAAGATGTCATTTTCTTTGGAGAAGGAACCTCCCTGGTCCATTTTAATTTTAGATCTCCAGCTGGTGTGCAGTTCCAAGATTGTGGAGGAAGACTTTTTGGCAGGGATATGTGGATGAAGGTTCAAGGTCCTCAAAGTTTGGCTGCCATCTGAGTAGTGCCCTTGGTATGGTCCCTTCCAATGAAGTTCAAGAGCAGTCTTTGTTCTCTGTGATTCCAAGTCAGAAGGGTGGGAGGAAATTGGAAATATTACTATGGAGAGTTGTAGCCAGATATTTGAGAAAACAAGAAGAATTCAAGATTCAGTCCAATTTACAAGTAGGTAACAAAAATCTCAAGTCCTCAGTGAATAGGACTTGAATTTAATACCCACAAGATATATTCTTCCATCAAAATACAGTGTTTTTCTCGATAGTTTCTCCTATTTGTAGAAAGGTTAATTGAAGTTAGACTAGTTTGTTTGCAAAATAAGTCTAATTTTATTAAACTTGATTATTTACACAAGTGCAACAAGAATAGCAATATAGACTCTTTTAAAGTTAGTTTTGCTGGACTTTTTCATAAGGAATCCTTCATGGGCTTTCAAAGGGTTCTCTAGGCTAGGGAGCCAAGCTAAAAACACCATCAGATTTTGCTAGAAATTTCTGTAGATCGGGGTGAATTCCTTTCTTTTGGAGGGCCCCAAATTTCCTCATGTTCCTCAGGGTGTCAGAAAGTGACCTTGTCACCTGGTAAGGCTTGGAAACTTGTCAACAAGGTATCAGGTGATTTTTCCAAGAGGCTTTATTGATTCTGTAAAGTCAACCTTGGTGCTTTTAAGACTGATCAGATGTGATTTTATGCACGTGACTCTCAAACATGACATTCCAGTCAAAGACTTGGTAACGTAACCGGTGCTTCCAATTGTGTACTGTCATAACACATTCTTATTGAACTTCTGCCAACAATTATATTGCCATGAAAATAAAAATGCTCAATAAGTTTCCAGATTCTGGAGGGATCAGGTAGGGAGAAAAAGAAAATGTTTCAATTCTGTTTACAAAGACATACTTTATTAAAGTGCTGTAGGTCACAGATAGCTTCAGGGAAAAAGATTTCCTTAAACCTGGAAAATAAAAATGCTAAAGAATCAGCAAAAAATCATTAAAAATTATAATTATTCTCATCAGTTTATTCAATCTCACATTATTAATTCTTATTTTGCTTTAATCCAGATTTTCCATTAGAGCTTTGGAAATTCTTACCCAGTTTAGGGATCTAATCTTAAAATTAACAGAAAGCTATATTCTAGAGTACTTGTTACAGTCTTTTCCATGATTCTCTCTGAAAACACTTTTGCAAGCATCAAAGTAAAACAACAGCAACTGTCTATGAATTACAAAAAGAGTTTTAAAATGGCTGTAAAGATCTGATGAAAATTTATTTGATAAAAAAATTTAGTTATTTCTGTGGCATATACTAACTTAAGATAATAATTGGACAATAAAGAAACTGGTAAATGTATATTAGCTTCAATTTCTGGAATAACTATATAAGTAACATATAAACCTATATAACCTAAGAAGATTTATCATCACTTCCTATTTGATAATGCTTCACATGTAATTTAGTATGAATATCTATCATGTAACTTAATTTAGTATAACTGTATGCTTTCAAGTTGCCAAAAATATTTTGGTGACTATTTTTAAGGTGTCATAAAACATAATTATTGTTGAAGTTTATAAACTTTTATCTTGCTTATGTTAGGTAGTTAGAATAGGAGACAGGAGTCCAAAATGGCGGTGGCTAGAAGACAAGGAAGGGAAAAGCCCATGAAAATAGAACAAGGAAGGTCCGAGGACCTGAGTGAGAACTGCAGATAGAACAGCACTCCTGTCTAAGCCAAATTTGCATAGGACAGGCCAGGGGGCAGAAATAAACATATAAAATAGGAGCCAAAGCGCTTGCTCTTGCTCTCTCTCCTGCGCCTCGAAGATGGACTCTCCCTCTCTCTCCCATGCGCTGCGGTGTTCTTCTCTTCATGGCCTTGGATCGGCATGCCCTCACGCTTCGAGGATGAATTCTCTGGCTATCATCTTCTAAATAAAATAGAGCTGTAACACTGAGCTGTAACACTGATTTATTTAAGAGCTATAATGCGGTCTGTGCAGACCTGAGAGCTGTGGCCCGCCGAGGGCTTCAATGTCCGTCACTCCAAATTTTTGTTGTGAAGAGACAAGGACTGAGGAACATACCCTCGTGTGACATCTACACTCGCCTGACACTTACAATTATTTTTTCTTAAAAATTATGTTTAGCTAATTCATGAAGATTTCCCTATACATTACATAGCTCACCATCATCTTAAGTTCTTTTTCTTGCCGACAGATTTTGAAATAGAGATTACACGAATTTATTTGACTTTTAGTAAATGCAGAAAAATAAAATGTGTATGCCTAAATTATGTAGTATTTATAAATCTGAAGTGCTTATTTTAACTATACCAACAAATCTTGCACTGCTTTTACTTACCAAATATTATCCAAGATCATCTGAACTTGAAAAACATTTGGATTAGTTTCTATATTTTCTGAAAGAATATATAACTTACATAAGCACTTATTTTTCTTTCAGCCGGTTAAATAGAGTTCTTTTCTTTTCTTTTCTTTTTTTTATTGGTTTTGCCATACAATGACATGATATCACCATGGGTGTACATATGCTCCCCCTCCAGAACCCCCCTCCCTAGAGTTCTTTTAAAATTAAGTTTGGCAATACCATTCAGTGGTAGAAAAAGTCACACATCTGTAACACACATATATACATATACATAAACATACAGACAGATGTAAGCAAATATAATAGCTTGCACTTTTTAAAATTTTAGCCACGAGACTGATAAGGTAGTACAAAACTTACTAGGTTATAAAAGAACAGATGGATCCAAATTGTGTTTCTGGCAAATGAGTTCTGGAATAAGTTAAGTTTACCTCTGTAGATGATTTAAAACTTTTACTGATTGTATAGAAGACTTTTAAGGTTTAAGACCCTTGTTTCCAGGGAGCTTCCCCACCCCACCCCCCATCTTCTAATAAGAATTATCTCCCTAAAGTTTGCCTTTTATTTTTTTTTCTATACTTTATTGTATTGGTTTTGCCATACAATGACATGAAACCGCCATATGCTCCCCCTCCAGAACCCCCCTCCCTCCTCCCTCCCGATTCCCTCCCCCTGGGACATCTCAGTGCACCAGCCCCAAGCATCAACCCTGGGCTGGCAATTGATTTCACATATGGTAATTAACATGTTTCAATGCCATTCTTCCATATCATCCCACCCTTGCCCTCTTCCACAGAGTCCACGAATCTGTTCTATACATCTGCATTCCTTTTGCTATCTCACATGCAGGGTTCTCGTTACCATCTTTCTAAATTCCATATATATGCATTAGTATACTGTATTGTTGTT
Organism: Antilocapra americana; assembly: GCA_007570785.1. Lineage (NCBI taxonomy): Eukaryota > Metazoa > Chordata > Mammalia > Artiodactyla > Antilocapridae > Antilocapra > Antilocapra americana. Next base: position 8,841,793 of record ML660772.1, read on the forward strand.
TTTCCTTCTGGCTTACTTCACTCTGGATAATAGGCTCCAGCTCCATACACACCGAGGAAACCAGAACTGAAAGAGACACGTGTACCCCAATGTTCATCGCCACATTGTTTACAATAGCCAGGACATGGAAGCAACCTAGATGCCCATCAACTGACGAATGGATAAGAAAGCTGTGGTACATATACACAATGGGATATTACTCAGCATTAAAAAAGAATTCATTTGAATCAGTTCTACTCAGGTGGATGGAAGTAAAGTTTGCCTTTTAAAGAGATTGTCTCTTTGGGTTCCAGGAGAAGACCAGGAAAGCAAATTTACATCTCAAAGTCACAGAATGTAAGTTTTCTCCCAAGTTTTGTTTCAACTGTCCTGATCTTCTATAGTATCTGCAAGCATTTGAAATGGTATAGGAGGTCTGGGGATTAATAAAAAATAAAAACAAAAACATAGGTGAGCTTTGAGTTGCTTCTGGAGCCACATATCTGTTCTTATAAAGACTAGATTTCTTAAGCCACTACAAAGTCACAAGTGTTAGTCGCTCAGCTGTGCCCAATGGACTGCAACCCATCAGGCTCCTCTGTCCATGGGATTTTTCCAGGCCAGGATGCTGGAGTGGATTGCCATTTCCTTCTCCAGAGGATCTTCCTGACCCAGGGATCGAACCTGGGTCTCCTGCACTGCAGGCAGATGCTTTACCATCTGAGCCACCAGGGAAGCCACCAAGACACTCCTGTTGTGTCTAACTCCTCAAAGGATTGGGTTGAAAGCAGAATGCTATCCAGAGGCTGACTCATCCATCGGACTACACTGTATTCAGTTTGCTTCTTCATATCGGGGAGAAGGAAGATTTTCAGTGAAGATAGAAATCGATAGATTTCTATGTATATTTTATTTTAGGGGAGGAGACCTAAAATATGTATATTTTTTCTATCAGGTTCTCAATAACAACTTCCAATTTAGCCAACTTTTGACCACGGAGCTCATTTAAAATAATCCTTTCAGGGATCCCCCTAGTGGTTGAGTATTTAAGACTCCTGAGCTTCCATTGTTGGGATGTGCAGGATCAGGGAACTAAGCTCCCAAATGCCCCATGCAGCCAAAAAGTAAAAAAAAAAAAGGGGGGGGGGGGAAAGAAAAAAGAAAAAATGAAAGCTAAAATAATCCTTTCAAATATCTTATTATCAGAGTTCAGCCTGAGCAAAAATAATACAAGTATTGCCCACTTTTCAAAAGTTCACTTTACACCACTTTGCTTTTACAAAAGACTGACATTAGTACCTGTTTTTGCTGGCTAAAAGAAATATGAAGAAGAGTTTCACTTTTATGAAAAAAAGCAAAAAGTGGAAATAATGCCCAGCATGTGTTTTGCATCTAGCCAGTACAGAGGCAGCACACACCCTGAGCAGTGAGAGTGGCACCGCCAAGTTCTGCCCCCCGAACTACACTCAGCACCTCAGCATCAAGCCACCATAACTTAAAACTGTATCTGTGAACTTCAGTGGCTTTATCTCGATGGATTTTGTGCAGCCATTAGCAAGTTGCAGGCTAAGGTAATTACTTCTTCACCTTCTGCCATTTTAGTTTATGAAAGGTTTCCTAGAAAAGACTCTCCTTTCAGATACCAGGGGAAAGCTGTATTCCTGCCAGTATTGAACTCCTTTTTTTTTCCCCCTTTTTAAACCAAAGAAATGCCTATGAAATGACTCAAAACCAAAAAGCCTTTTATGGCTTACAGACACCAGAGGCATCCCCAGGAAGGGCGCAAAAGATAGAGCCCTGCCAAGATCCAGAGCAACTCCCAAAGAGAGCCAACAGAAAGAAAGACTTAGACAATTCCCATGGGAGCTGCCAACCTTCAGTAGCTGCTAGCTGAAAATGGGCGCAACTCACACTTCTATCCGGTCATATTTCAGGGTCTCCAGCATGATGGTTGAGATGTCTGGACTTGTAAGAACTGACAGCCAGTGTGTTCCAAGCAGGCAGAAAGTCAAGCCAATCCCCAAGACATGCAATGAGACAAACAAGAAAACAATAGCTGTCTCTGGGAGGGGAAGATCCATGATCAGAGAGTATCCCAGAACCAAACTCACAGTCTTCACTGGGAAAGGAAAGGATAATGTGAAAGTTTACCTTTCTCTCTTGACTGGGCACAACAAATATAGATCTGTTTTTTTAAGAATTCTCACCCTTCCCTCGGCTTCTACCAGTTTTCCCAGGATCCTGCCTGCAGGCTCCAGAGTGAGCAAGATATCACAAAGGGTCCCATCTGCATTACCAGAAATTGTAAGAGAGGAAAAATTATTTTCCCTTTACATAACTGGGACTTTTTTTTTTCCTCTAGGGCACCTCTCATCAATGTATAAGCTTATCAGGGCTAAACATCTCCCACTGTGGCCTCTGTAATTCAAGATTATCTTTGGTAAAGTTAACCTACTTATTCAGACAAAGGTCTGGGCCCATAAATGTTACACAACTAGTTATCCAGAGTCCAAGATGGAAGATTCCCAGCTCTTTGCACTCAGAGGAACCCATTTCTCTTTCTCTCTCTCTTTTTTATTTTTTAACAAAAATTTACCTGAGGTCTCACACTGGACCCAATCCAGTTTAGGTCAGACTTGGTTCAGCTCTGCTCCAGGGTAAAATGATGCTCAAATAAAGTCTAAGAATTCATACATGCGAAACCTGTGGAGTTGGGACATCTGAGAAGGGTTTACCTGGAATTTCTAGATGCAGTGAAAATCAGTGAGCACAATAGGTCAGAGGGTACCTTTGTCTGCTCATTGCTTGCTACTCCTAGGGGCCATCGGGGTTCCCTTTAGATCCCTCTTCGGACACTAGAAGAACTGTTACATGATAAATAGAGACATATTAACATGTTTAAGTCTTTTGGAGACAAAGGTAATTTGAACACTTAACCAGTGAGAGTGAGGGGAAAGACTTTTAGAGAAGAGGAAGTAAAGCAAGGAAATTATTTGACTGATTTAGCATATGGGGTTGACTTACTTAGGAAAGCCTAGTTGGTTGTTGGTGATGGGAGGTCCTTACACTTTTTGTTTTAGTATAATTGCTTTAGAATGTTGTGTCAGTTTCTGATGTATAACCAAGTGAATCAGCTATATTTTTACATATATCCCCTCTCTCTTGGACCACACCCCCCCATCCATCCATCTAGGTCATCACGGAACACTGAGCTGAGTTTCTTGTACTATACAGCATGTTCCCACTATCTATTTTACACATGGTAGTGTATATATGGGGCTTCCCAGGTAACTCAAACGGTAAAGAATCTGCCTGCAATGTGGGAGATGTGGGTTTGATCCCTGGGTTGGGAATATCCCCTGGAGAAGAGTGTGGCTACCCACTCCAGGATTCTTGCTTGGAGAATTCCATGGACAGAGGAGCCTGGTAGGTTACAGTTCATGGACTTGCAAAGGGGTGGACATGATTGAGCAGCTAACACACAATCCTAGCCATTTGCTACTCTCTAGTTTGCCTTCCCCTCCCCTCCCTCCACTGTGTCCACAGGTCTGTTCTCTACATCTACACTCCTGCCGTGGAAATAAGTTCATCTGTATCATTTTTTTAGATTCCACATACATGTGCTAATATATATTTGTTTTTCTCTTTCTGACTTATTTAACTCTATTTGAGGGACTTTAGCTCCATCTACATCTCTACAAATGATCAAATTTTATTTCTTTTTATGGCTCAGTAATATTCCATTGTTTTGATTTATTAACCTTGAGACAGTTCAGGCTTAGACTTTAGTTTGCTTATATAGGCTGATAAGGTATTAGAATATCCTCAGTCCAATGCCCTTTTTAAAATCAGTTTAACAATCTGAATCTTTGGTAAATCTGTTCCTTCATAAAAACAACAACAACAACAAAGTTGAAAAGGAAAAATGGGTTTGGCAATAAGGACCTCAGAGCTGTCAGGGTAAACACTACATGTAAAAACTTGTCTACTTCGTCCTTGGCACTCAGCAAATGCTCAGCAAGGATTTGTTTTCTCCCTTTTAATGTCAGTCACTAAGCTTTGAAGCAGACCTTTGTTTCTTCTCATTTATTATGACTTTCTCATCTCCTGCTACTGTGTATTATACATCTTTTAGCAAATTGATTTTTCCTTACTTTAAAGAGTTTTGTGCCCTCTCCCAAGTATCCACTCATTGTGCAGTGCATTCAACAAATACCTCACATGTCTAAACTGCTGAGTATATGACTCATAAGTCCTTTTTGGTATTTCTTGGTCCAACACAGGCACAAAATTAGTCATATTGTTTCAAAGAAAGCTGTAACTTCCTAGGAAAAGCAGTGAGAACCCTGTGCCTGGGCTGAGTGGAAACACATCTGGCATCCTCTCGCACTGGTGCTCACCCCCATCTCCAGCTCCTACTGCATCTGGCTTTATTCAAGGGAAAGAGGGGTGGGGGGGGATTAGGAGTTTCTTGGGAAATAATTTAAACCTTGGGCTTCCCACATGGCTTAGTGGTAAAGAATCCACTTGCCAATGAAAGAGATGCAGGTTCAATCCCAGGGTTAGGAAGTTTCCCATGGAGAAAGAAATGGCAACCCACTCCATTATTCTTGCCTGGGAAATGCCATGGACAGAGAAGCCTGGTAGACTACAGTCTGTGGGGTCTCGAAGAGTCAGACACGACTGAGTGACTGAACAATTTAAACCCTGTTCATAGGTAGACTTTAGACCATTCATGATCATTTTTAATTTGTCATTCACTTACTCCTGCCAGGCCCTCTTCCAAGACTGTAACGGTCCATCTCATCTTGTGACCACCACCACCTGGGAGGCAGGTACTCCAAGATTATTAGGTAGAAAATGGAAGCAAGTCAGACAAAGTGGCCCCTGGTGGTTGAGAGTTCCTGCCTTACTCTCTTTAGTTGCCATTAATTTTTATTTTATATTGGACTGTGGTTGATTTACAATGTTGTATTAGTTTCAGGTGTACAACAAAGTGATTCAGTTATATATATACATGTATCTATTCTTTTGCAAATTCTTTTCCTACTTAGGTTATTACAGAATATTGAGCAGCATACCCTATGCTATACAGTAGATCCTTATATAAATAGAATATTACTCAGCCAGTAAAATGAATGAATAATGCCATTGGCAACAACATATATGGACCTGGAGATTATCAGATTATCAAACTAAGTGAAGGCATACAGGGAAAGACAAATATTGTATGATATCACTTATATGCAGAATCTAAAAAAAATAATAATACAAATGCACTTATTTCCATAACAGCAACAAACTCACAGGCCTAGTAAACAAACTTAAGGTTACCACAGGAAAAAGGTGGGGGTGAGGGAGAATGAACTAGGGGTTTCAGAACTGACATATACACACTGCTGTATATAAAATAGATAACAAACAAGGAGCTACTGCCTTACTCTCTTGAACTGTCAGGGAAGGAGTGGAGTCATAGAGAGGTGCGCAGAAGTTAAATCATGAGGGACTCCAAAGGAATCTGGAGATCAAGTCTATCTTGGGGGCAAGGAATGAGGAGTGATTAGCTAAGGCCATCAAGGCTTAAGGTTGAGAGGAGAGCAGGTGTCCCAGTTGATATAGGGATGTTTGATCCAGATTCACTGCCCCCCACCTCAAACAGTGCAAAGCCTCAGCCTGGTGGGGGGCATGGATATGGAAGGAGCTGTGACTCTGTGGCCAGTTGGCTTCGTAGGTCCTTGGGGGTCGTATTTAAAATGCAGCAGTTTGTCCAGCTGTGCTCCCACCAGGAAGGTTTGAGAAAACCTGCTTTCTCCTATCTGCCCTGGAGACCACTGAGCGTTTTCATTTCTGACAAGTTAGTGTAGGAAAAGTGCTCTCTTACGATTTGACTTTGTAGATCCCTTTTTTGCTGGGAAGGAAGAATATTTTTCTGTATGTTCATTGACTTTTTTTCTCTTCTCTGAATTGTCTTTTACAACTTCTGCCCATTTTCTGCCCTTTTACTCTCTTGTCTTTTGCCTTTTCCTTGTCATTCTGGAGGAGTTTTTTATATAATTCTGGATCGTAATCCAGAAACATGCCATATGTTGCACCTTGTTATATATGTTGCAAGGATTTTCTCCCTGATGATCATTTATATTTCAGTTCAGGGTGTCCCGTGGTAGTGATGGCAGGGGCGGGGCAGGGGCAGTTGGTTAAACAACTTAAACTTCCTTCAGCAAGGAGAGGAGAGTCCAGTTAAATTACATGACCTCCATCTGTGGCCTGCTTGGCAGTGGATTCAAGGAGTAAAATGGGTCTATTTTTGTGAATATGGAAGCATACCTAAAATTTATTATTGCTTGGGAAAGCAGGTTATAGAATGAGAACTCAATATTCACTGTTTATTAAAAATATATATGGACTTTCCCTGGTAGCTCAGCTGGTAAAGGATCTACCTGCAATGCAGGAGATCCTGGTTTGATTCCTGGGTTGAGAAGATCCCCTGGAGGAGGGCATGCCACTCCCTCTTAGTATTCCTGCCTGGAGAATCCCCAGGGACAGAGGAGGCTGGCGGGCTATAGTCCATGGGGTGGCAAAGAATCTGACATGATCAAGTGACTCAGCACAGCACACCAAAAATACGTATATACAAATAACAATACCACATATTTCCTATGCTGCTGCTGCTGCTAAGTCACTTCAGCCGTGTCCGACTCTGTGCAACTCTCTAGATGGCAGCCCACCAGGCTCCCCCATCCTTGGGATTCTCCAGGCAAGAATACTGGAGTAAGTTGCCACTGCCTTCTCCCATTTCCTATGAGTGTGTGTATATAGGGAGAGACACAAAGAGTCAGATAAAGACACAGAGAGTCATATTGTATAAGTTAGAGCTCTCTTAGCTGGCAGACTTACCTCTTTGGGCTCCAAAATCACTGCAGATGGTGACTGCAGTCATGAATTTAAAAGACATGATCCTTGGAAGAAAAGCTATGACAAACCTAGACAGTGTATTAAAAAGCAGAGGTATTACTTTGTCAACAAAGCTATGTTGTTGACATAGTAATAGTCATGTTTCCAGTAGTCATGTATGGATATGAGAATTGGACCATAAGGAAAGCTGAGTGCCAAAGGATTGATGCTTTTGAACGGTGGTATTGGAGAAGACTTTTGAGAGTCCCTTGGAATGCAAGGAGATCAAATTAGTCAATCCTTCAATTCTGAATATTCACTGGAATGAGTGATACTGAAGCTGAAGCTCCAACACTTTGGCCCGTGGTGCCAAGAGCTGACTCATTAAAAAAGACTCTGATGCTGGAAAAGATTGATGGCAAGAGGAGAAGAGGATGACGGAGGATGAGATGGTTGAATGGCAACACCTACTCAAAGGACATGAGTTTGAGCAAGCTCTAGGAGATGGTGAAGGCCAGGGAAGCCTGGCATGCCAAAGGCCATGAGGTTGCAAAGAGTCGGACACAACTGAGTGACTGAACAACAACAACTAATACAGTCTCTACTCTTGGTTTCCAGATGATGAAGTTAGGGGAAAATGACTTACATTCCCACTATCCATGGTGTGTCACCTGTTATGCGTCCTTGTCTCCCTCTGTTGAGATTGCCAAGGGTCTGGGTTTCAGACTTTCCTTTGTGGGCCTTCCTTAGTTTGGGGAGCAAAGTGACTGCTGGAGAGTGGATAGCAACCTTGTTCTTAACCAGGAGCTCCTTGAGCAACTTCTTTAGATCTTCTTTGGTAGGTGGAACTCTATTTGCGTCACTGTGTTTTATATACCACAGGTTACAGAAATGAAATAAAGGAAAAGAATATTTCCAAGGTTGTCTTCCAGGGTTGGAGGAACAGCAGAAATGAGAGTAACAAAAAGAGAAAGGATGCTTCTGGCTGTGGGTCCCTGATGACTAGGATGACAATGGGGCTGAAGGTCTGTGGAAGGAACAGACTGTGAATTAAGAAAGGCTTAGTTCACAGAAACCAGCTCTTCTAGGAGCTGTCTGAGTGTTCTTAGGTGAATTATTTCACCTTTCTGAACTTTTGCTTCCTCATTTGAAAAATGTGATGATATTAACCCAAAGTACAGACTTGTAAGAGTTATACATGAGATGCTTGCATGTGAAACCTTGTTCTATTCTGCCAGGAAGCAGGATCTCAGTAAGTATCTCCCACCACTTTCTCCCAACAGAGGTTTGAAACTGATAAGAAGCCTTATGAATAAAGTGATCACAGAGTGTATTATCCAAACCAATATTTTTGAGACTAAAAGGAGCCACTTTCAGTAACCACATCAGGACAGTAGACATTAACTGAAATTGTCTGTGGAGAACAAGTCACTCTTCTAATAGAAGCATACAGGAAACAGGGAAACCTCTGGTCCAGGAAAACGATATAGCCATGCTGCCAGATATATCCAGGAGTTTCTAAGAGTAGATTTGGAAGGGAAATGAAGTTCACAGACTCAGAAAAACCAGACAGGCTTCCTTAGAGCTAAATAGAGGCTAAACAAGAAAATAATTGACTTTGGGCCTGGGAACTCACTGAGTTCACACTAAGAAGAGAAACTGCAGACAGGGAGAAGGAAAGGGCTGAAGGACAAAGATCTGAACTGAAAGCACATAGCTCCCATTTTCCTCTCTGTGTCTTGGAGTTCATCATAATATAATAATTCGTATTCTTACATTCCAGACAGCTGGTTATATTTTATTCTGTGGATGACTCATCTTTAAAGGGGAGAGAAGGAGTATGAGGCAGAAGCATTACAAGATCAAGGTCTGCAAACGCAGGATAAGTTCAAGAAGCCCCACTCACTCAGCAGCAAGTAGCAAGCTCGGTTAAGATCTGCGAAACTTTCGTCTTAGAGATTCCTGCAATGTGGCATAGAAAGGGTGGGCAGCAGGGGCCTAGGGCATTGCTCTTGACATTGTAATATGGCAATCCTCCACCATCAGTGGTTTTCCCTGGCAGTTTGCTGTCTAGCAGTTTTATATTTGAGCACTCTTTGCATGATGCAGTCCAGTCCTCTTAACCAAAAGGAGTGTTCAATAACCATCCCCTCTACAGTGTCCATGTGGGCAGATGGAGGGCTTAGAAGGAGAAGAAAGCAGCGCAGGCTCTACCCCTTCAGCAAAGAGGGCCCTGAAGTATGCCCATAGTATTTGAAAAGGTCAGAGAGACAGAGCTCACTTTATATGCAATCGTTTTTTTCCAAGACAAGCCATAATGGAGCAAGAGAAAATACAGTCTAAAACACACTCAATTTCAAGTAGTTGGGACCAGCTCAGAAAGTTAAGATGAGGTATCAGCTAAATCAAGAAAAATTATGGAGGAGAATCTTCCCCAGCAAACTTTGGTGTCAATGCAGTCAGATGTTCTAAAAATAGAAAGGTTGATTTTGGGTGGATTGTCTATTGGAGTAACATTTTAACATCAATATATTTAGTTTAAGAGTCAATCCCTTCTAAAAGTTTTGTTTAATTTCTTTTTAAAATGTGTATATGACTATGTTTGTGTATACATGCACAACCACACACAAGCACACATACAAAAGGTATCTATAAAATCTGGAAACACAGTTTTGTTCCACAAATTAAATATGTCTTTGACAACATTATACACATTCATTTATCTTTCCAAACTTTATGAACATCCTATGTGTATCCAATGTCATATTTATATTTTTATTCCAAATTTCTATTTTCTTCAGTCTAATTTGTTGTTTTGTCAAGCATGGAGCTTTTCTGGAAATAAAAACTCCTCCCATATTGTTAAGAGCCAACATCAGTACTGTTAAAATAAGCCTTTTGTGGTTTTATTGCTGAATCCTTGGTGCTATTTTTCACTGATATACACATGTGCACTCATATACCCAGAAGAGTCTTTCTTCTAATAATTCTTATTCACTGTTTGGTTTCTTCTTTTATATTTACCTATAACTACAGTTCACTGGGTCCCTGCTATTCCAGGCAGAGTTGCTAGGAATCTCATATATATTCTTCACTTTTTAATCAGAACTCTGAAAGTTATTTTAAACTATTTTCCAGTGGGAAAAGCCAGAATTTTGAGATTTTCCTTTATATTCACACTGTCTTCCATGCTCCTGACCTACCCAGAAATCACATTTTATTGGTTTATTTTCCAAATCATTTTGTACATCCATCCCATCCTCTCCATTTCATCCTCTCTACTCTCTCAACCACTCTACCCTTGAAGTAGGAAGCCCCACATAGGCTGTCACAGTTGCAGTGAACTTCTAACTGGTCTGGACCTTACCTTTCTCAGGAACCTTACCTACCTTAGGAACCACTAACCTAAATTATAGACAACCATCACTTTCTGTTTGAGCCATCTGATAGCATCCTAGCAGTAGAAGAACAGCTATAGATACCACTTGAACTTTCAGCACTTACTCTTCATTTGACTGTGAATGAGATCTTCAATATCTATTGCCTGGTCTGTAAACTGGGGGTAAGGACTGAGGATGACACTTTCGCAGGGGAGAAATCTGTGTCATTGAGAGGTGAAGTTATAATATCCCCAGTTCACATGTCTTTTTCCTAGTGGTCCTGCTCTAGGACTTGTAGGCTTACCCACTACACTATGCTGTTTTCTGTAAGCACATCTTACATCATGCACTTCATGGAGTTTTGATGAACATTAGAAAAGCTAATATATGTGAAAACTTACCCAGAATCTGCAATATAATTGCTACTAAACCAATGCCAGTGTTTCATCTGTTTACTGAACCCTACAGGTAATTCCCAGCCCTCGAAACCATGTGGTTCTGAGCCACCTCCTAGGATCAGGGAGGATGGTAGACTGCTATGCTTTGACTGTATGGGAAAGGTAAAGGTTAATTAAGACAGGGTGATGAATAGAGGCAAAGTGGTACCTTCTTCAGAGTTCTTTTCCATTTCACGTATTCAAGCTCCCCATCTTTGGAAGTGTCCTCAAGGCCCTACTGCTTCAGAATCCTTTCGATCACAGCAATTCCCTCTCCAAACTGGGTACCGGTTCACCCAGAAGGGGGCGCCACCTGTGTTGTCTCCCAGCGAAGGAAGCCTGAGGATGGAACGAGAGAATTGCTTTTGTGAAAAGCAAAACTAGAAAGCAGAATATAGGGTCATGTATGCTAAACACAGGAAATGTTTTATGCAAGTTTGACTTTGGTTAAATTACTCAACACAGGCAGTCGATGTTGCCCAAGTGAAAAATATTTCAGCGTAATTTTGGAAACCGTTTCAATATTTTAACCTCGCTTCAAATTTGTTTTTCACTAATCTTTTTCTTCTAATTTACTGTGATGCTGCCGCAAAAAGTTTCAGCTTTGACATACAGAAAACTGCGTGTGCATTTTAAATGCTCACATTGTGTTACTCATTATAGATGAGACGTTGTGCCCCCTTGTCACAAAGCTCCTTCCTCTTCAACAGGATGGTTCCTGGCCTTGAAGGGAAGGAACGGAGGTTGGGATGTCAGAAGCCAGACATCTAGATGTTTCTGGAATTAGCCAAGCCTGCAGACCATCATACCCTTCTTGGATTTCATTATTTGGGGACATGTCATCTAGTTCTGCCTTTCATGGGACTGTTGATGTCAAATTATGAAAGATGGGCATCTGAAGGTGCTACTGAAGGCTTAAGAGGAATTACAGGATGACCTCAAAGGATGGCAGCAATTTCCATTCAGAGGTTTTAGAATTACCACATGGTGTGATCTCGGAAATAAGGGACAATTGCAAAATTGAGATGGTTTAACTGCTCTTTCACTCACTGCAGGTTCTCAGTAAAAGATTTCAGTTGTCACCCTAGAGGGAAATATGGTTCCAGAATAGCCGGCTTTTGACATGCTGTGGAAGCTGTTTACTTCTCTTTCCCTTCCTTTGTGTCTCAAAGCTCACAAATTCCACAGAGACTCAAGAAAGAATGGTTAAAATGAAAGTAAATATTTTCACACATGTGGACCTTTGGGAAAAAAGCAGTAATACACTGTTCAGCTGCTACTATACTCATGGTCTTCAAAACTGTTTAATGTGATTCCAGTGTTTGATTAGTTCAAAATATCCCCATCTGGGGTGCTAAAAGGAATTTGAATGGTTATATTGTGAAAGGCAAAAATCTCTACTTTCAAAATTCTAAAATATACTGATTTATTTATTTTCCATGAAGCTCATAACTGTAAAGATAAAACATATTTAAACAGGTTCAAGACTGTTCTGCAATGCTGGCTTGATAACCAAGTGTTTGGTTCCAGGAAAGCCCCATTGGTCAGTGAAATTTTTAGTGACAAAATTTAGCCCTGATATGATTTCCAAGGGTGAAGATTTCCAACAGTTAGTAGGACTAATAGGCCTCCTTGGTCATCATTAGCAGAGCAAATAGACAATATGTGGTGGTTTAGTTGCTAAAGCCATGTTCAATTCTTGCTACCCCTTCTCCAGAGGATCATCCCAGGGATCGAACCTGGGTCTCTAATACTGGAGTGGGTTGCCATTTCCTTCTCCAGAGGATCTTCCCAGGGATCAAACTTGGGTCTCTTGCTTTGCAGGCGGTCTCCTGCACTGCAGGTGGACTCTTAACCAGGAAAGGCTAAATAGGCAATATTGAAGGAATTAAAATAGAGTGAAAGAATAAATAGAGTAAAGAAAACTAGGGGGAAAAAGCAAAGTGAACAAGTAAGAAATTTTATAGCATCATTCCTTGGTAACATGCTCTAATGGTCAGTTTAGGTTTTCCATGATTAGTAACAAGTCATAACCCAGTGTATTATTTATGCAACCACTTTCAGAGTAGAACCTGACTCTAAGCTATAGTAAGTTGTCTTAGTATATGATCAGTCAGTCAGTTCAGTCGCTCAGTCATGTCCAACTCTTTGCTACCCCATGGACTGCAAGGCCTCCCTGTCCATCACCAACTCCTGGACCCTACTCAAAATCATGTCTATCACATCAGTAATGCCATCCAATCATCTCATGCTCTGTTGTCCCCTTCTCCTCCCACCTTCAATCTTTCCCAGCATTGGGGTCTTTTCCAATAAGTTGGTTCTTCGCATTCGGTGGCCAAAGTATTGGAGTTTCAGCTTCAGTCCTTCCAATGAATATTCAGGACTGATTTCCTTTAGGATGGACTGGTTGGATCTTCTTGCAGTCCAAGGGACTCCCAAGAGGCTTCTCCAACACCACAGTTCAAAAGCATCAAATCTTTGGCACTCGGCTTTCTTTATAGTCCAACTCTCACATCCATACATGACTACTGGATAAACGATAGCTTTGACCTGACGGACCTTTACTGGTAAAATAATGTCTTTGCTTTTTAATATGCTGTTTAGGTTGGTCATAGCTTTTCTTCCAAGGAGCAAGCATCTTTTTATTTCATGGCTGCAGTCACCATCTGCAGTGATTTTGGAGCCCCCGAAATAAAGTCTGTCACCATTTCCACTGTTTCCCCGTCTATTTGCCATGATCTAGAAGCTTAACTTTGTTGGCAGCACATGTGCTAAGAAGACCAAATTAGAAGCATTAGATTCATGTCTGGGGAGTCCCCAGTTTTAGGAAGGATATTGACAAGTAATAGCTAATCTTACAGAAGGTAGCTAGCATAATTAGGGAGGTGGAAAAAACTGAAGGAAGCTAGAAATATTCGTAGTGGAGAGAATATGGAGAGGGACCATGAGAGCTGTCCATACAGGGCAACTTGCAATGGACAAAAGAGAAAAGCCCGGGTCTGTGTTGCTCAGAATGAAAGAATTAGAAACAGTAATCTACACTACAAGGACTGAGTTTTCAGCTCCACCCAAAGAGTAATTTTCAAAAGACAACCAAAAGGGTCTTTGGACCCTTTGTGTTAGTATATTTTCTGTAAGCATATAACCGTAGCTTGTCAATGTCATAATAATAGCTAAAAACTCTAAAATATTTTATACTTCTTTTTAAGCTACAGCTCAAGTTTTTTTGCATAGAAAATATCTTAAGAGTACATTCTCTGGTTTTTCAAACCAGATATTTTGAGACCTTTCTGGAATCTGGGTTTTTCACAAGAATGTCTCACAATTTTCAAGAGATCTGGTAGTCTGGTGGACTTTTGCTATAAGAATTTCAGCTTTTGGCCTTCAAATCAAGCCCTGTTTTTAATTCATAACGATATTCCATTAACTATAGTGGTGTTACTGAAACAAAACAAAGCAAAACTGGGCAGAACTTTTAAAAGGCACCTAGAAACATTGTGGAAAATGAACCCACCATTGACACCTTGGGAATATTTGAACTCTCATTCCAAATAGATCAGAGAAAGATAAGAGGCTGCTTTTTGTAAATCCAGTGTATTGTCCAGGACTCATCCTTGGCAAAACCTGAGCCAAATAACCAGTGACCAGTTGTCATCATGAGGTGATTCTTTACAAGTGGGCAATGAGCTGTGCAAATCCATTGTGAGACAGATATTACAGGAAGAGCAAACTTGGCACTGATCTACTTTCCATTGTCTTGGCTGTGACATTTTAATCATAATATCCAAGGACTTAAAAGGAAATGTTGTACAAAGATGAAATGCATGTGTGTGTCCTCAGTCATGTCCAACTCTTTGTGACCCCCTGGACTGTATCCTGCCAGGCTCCTCTGTCCATGGGATTGTCCAGGCAAGAAAACTAGTGTCAGTTGCCATTTCTTCCTCCAGGGGAATGTTCCTGACCCAGGGATTGAACCTGCATCTCCTCTGTCTCCTTCATTGGCAGACAGATTGTTTATCATCAAGCCACCTGGGATCAAATAAATGGGTGCAAAATTGGATGACGTTTAACCTTTTCCTTTCCTACCCCAAAATAAACCATTTCCCAAAGAGCTTTTACAATGAGGGAAAAGTAAAATCATCATCATTGACATTATCATAGTTGCTTCAGTGCTTTAAATTATGTGAGTCCCTCCAAGTGATGGAATTTTCCAAGAACTTCTACTAGATGTCTTACAGGTGGGATCAAGTTTTGAAAGGATACCCAGGGCTGATGTGAAACATCTCCCCCAGAAAGCCAAGAAAAGCAATGAGGCTTGTCAAGAAAATGTCAGAGAAAATCATGGGCCCTACAGCTAGCTTTAAGTTTAAAGACTTTGATCTGGTATTGGCATCAGATACTGACAAAATCCCATGGACAGAGAAGCCTGACAAGCTACAGTCCATAGGGTTATGCAGAATTGGACATGACTGAAGTGACTTAGCACACATGCACTGACATATATATTTAGAAACATACATATGTGTATATCTTAGTAGTAGTAATTGAAAGTTGGTCTGTGTGCATTCTTATTGATAGGCAATGGATTCTTTAAGTATTCAAATTCAGGTCCTTCTCTAGGACAGGAGAGTGATTTTTCTTTGATATCTCTGCTTTATTTCTGTTCTATTTTATATGTTCTTTTTTCTCCATGAGATCTCTCCTGCCTACCTTTTTACATAGTCAGCTTCTTTCAGTTTCTCATCCTGGTCCTCCACATTACTGATTATATTTTCCAGTTCCACTGATATTCTGAAGATCTTCCATATGGATTCACTTGGTCAGGTCTCAAGCTTCCTAGAACAGTTTCTCCCCCAATCTAGCTGGTTCCTTCTAAGTGATGCTTCCCACTGTGCCAAGAAAGTTTCCTTCCTTCCTCATCCTCTGTCAAAGAAATGCTGCCAAAGTCCTTCTGTTCCATTCAATGGGTGAATACTGAATTCTAACCCTGTTGTCATCAGCTCTCCCAGCTATGCAGAACATCCAAAAGATTGGCCAAAGAACTCCTGCTATTACATGTGATTATAGCACCCTTGCAGTATACAAAGCTAATAAAAAAAGTCTTCTCTTTCCTATGTATCAACAAGGAACACATGGAATTTAAAACTAAAAGCACAATACCATTTACCTCAGCACCTCCCTTCCAAAATGAAACACTTATGTATAGGTCTAACAGAATATGTGCCAGACCTATGAGAAAGCCTCAAAATTCTGATGATAAAAAACTAAATAGAAAGATATTCCATGTTCATGAATAGGAAGCCTCCATATTGTCAAAATATTAGTTCTTAACAAATTTATCTATAGATTTAATATTTCACTTAAAGTCCCAGAAAATTATTCTGTGGCTATTGATAGATTGATTCTAAAATTTTTGTGAAGACACAAAAGACTCAGAATAGTCAATACCTGTTGAAGGAGAAGAATGAAGTAGTAGGGCTACTCAAATTCAAGATTCACTATAAAGCTACAGTAATCAAGACAGTGCCTGAAACAATATTTCTTTTTATTCTCACCCTTCTATAAGGGTAAGTCTCTAAACTCCTCGTGAATGGAAAAATTTTTATTATGACTACTTAAAGGAGCCTAAATCACAGTTTTCCACTGTACTTCTTCCCTGCTTTCTATCTTTTGTCAACATCTATTGTCCCTCTGCTACAGCCCACAAGACAATTACTGACTTCTAAGTCAAGGTCAACAGCATCTTTTTTGTTGCTTGTGTGGTCCCACTCTTTTGTGTCTATGTATTTGGCTGCAGAGAAAACTTTGCATCACAGTAATGGCCTGTGGTGGGTATGTAGCTAGCTGTAACTCTTTATACTGTACAACCATCATGTACTGAAAGGACTGTTCCACACTGATAATGACTTATTGGTTGGGAAGATGAAGAGATATTCCATGTTCCTGGGTAGGAAGAATCAATATTGTGAAAATGACTGTACTATCAAATACAATCTACAGATTCAATGCAATCCCTATCAAATTACCAATGACGTTTTTCAGAGAACTAGGACAAAATTTTTCACAATTCATATGGAAACACGAAGACTCTGAATAGCTAAAGCAGTCTTGAGAAAGAAGAATGGAGCTGAAGGAATCAACCTTCCTGACTTCAGATTATACTGCAAAGGTATAGTCATCAAGAGAGTAGGTACTGGCATAAAAACAGAAATATAGACTAATGGAACAAGACAGAAAACCCAGAAATAAGCCCATGCACCTATGGGTACCTTATTTTTGACAAAGGAGGCAAGAATATACAGTGGGGCAAAGACAGCCTCCTCAATAAATGGAGCTGGGAAAACTGGACAGCTACATGCAAAATAATAAAATTAGAATACTTCCTAACATCATATACAAAGAAAAACTCAAGATGGATTAAAGACCTAAATGTAAGACAATAAACTATAAAACTATTAGAGGAAAACATAGGCAGACCACTTGATGACATAAATCAAAGCAAAATCCTCTATGACCCACCTCCTAGAATAATGGAAATAACAACAAAAGTAAACAAGTGGGACCTTATTAAACTCAAAAGCTTTTGCACAGCAAAGGAAACTATAAGCAAGGTGAAAATACAACCATCAGAATGGAAGAAGACAATAGCAAATGAAACAACTGACAAAGGATTAATTTCCAAAATATACAAGAAGCTCATACAACTCAATACCAGAAAAACAAACAACTCAATCAAAAAGGACCTAAACAGACATTTAGGGAAAATGACCTAAACAGACGTTTCTCCAAAGAAGACATGGAGATGGCTAACAAACACATGAAAAGGTGCTCAACATCACTCATTATTAAAGAAATACAAATCAAAACTACAATGAGATATCATCTCAAACTTGTCAGAATGACAATCATCAAAATATCTACAAACAATAAATGCTGGAGAGGGTGTGAAGAAAAGGGAACACTCTTGCACTGTTGGTGGGAATGTAATTTGATACAGCCACTATGGAAGAATGTATGGAGCTTCCTTAAAAAACTAGGAATAAAACCACCATATGACCCAGCAATCTCAATCCTAAGCATTTTACCTTGATGAAATCAAAATTTAAAAAGACACATAACATCCCATTGTTCATGCAGCACTCTTTACAAGAGCTAGAACATGGAAGCAACCAAGATGTCCATCGACGGATAAATGGATAAAGAAGTTGTGGTACATATACACAATGGAATATTACTCAGCCATAAAAAAGAATGCCTTTGAGTCAGTTCTAATGAGATGGATGAACATAGAATCTATTATACAAAGTGAAATAAGTCAGAAAGAGAAAGATAAATATTATAGTCTAATGCATATATAGACTCTAGAAAATGGTACTGAAGAATTTATTCATAACGCAGCAATAGAGAAACAGAGAGAGAATAGACTTATGGACATGGGTGAGATGTATGGAAAGAGTAACTTGGAAACTTACATTACCATGTGTGAAATAGATGCCAATGGGAATTTGCTGTATGCCTCAGGAAACTCAAACAGGGGTCTGCATCAACCTGGAGGGGTGGGATGGGGAGGGAGATGGTAGTGGGGTTCAGGAAGGAGGGACTATATGTATTCTTAAGGCTGATTCATGTTGAGGTTTGACAGAAAACAACAAAATTCTGTAAAACAATTATCCTCCTATAAAAATATAAATAAATTTAAAAAATAAAAATAAGCCATACATATGATAATATGAATAATGGCACTCCTCTTTTTCAAGTAGATCTATAAATCTTAATCACCTTGCTTACTTCTGGATTTAGTTATATGATTGGTCAACACCAGATTGGTAAATCTTTAAAATAGGTTATATTAAGATTTCATTATTTATTACAAGTGATAAAAGCAGGCTAATTTTAAAAGCTACCTAAATTAAAATTAGACTTAGCATTTATGTGTTTAACTGATAAAATCTATTTGGGGCATATGTCTCCCGTGATGAGATTCAAATGTAAGTTTCCTATGTCGGCAATTTACTGATTAACCAATTAGAAGTTTTTAAAATCCACTATCTATAGCAAATAGGAGTGATTGGAAATGCTGATTAATGTCTGACTTATCTTCAAAATAATTGCTCTTTATTCCAGTGTATACTTTCTGGCAATATGGTGGAGAATTTCTGAGGACAAAATCTCAAGTTATATCACAGTTAAGCAGTTTTTGGCCTGATGCTAATACCCAACTTTTATTGCATTGTCAGACAGTAACAGTTACACTGTCTGAGAACATTGTGAACTTGCTCTTTTAGCCTTTGGAGAGCTTTCTGTGCTGCAGACACCATTTATAGGGTTTTCCTTTGGTAAGGCTTGGTTTAGCTAATTTTCAAACCACAAGTAAGGAGGAATTTTTAGTAATAATGCAGTATAAATGGCATGACTTATGTTCCCTATTTCAGTACGGTAGGAACTAGTCGTAGGTCAGGCCAGCCTCGTCCTTGGATCCCTCAAATATCTTGAACTGCTGCTCAAATGTGTTGGGTTTGGCACAACCTGTAAGACCCTGGGCCAGGCACTGTTTCCTCTTTGATTTTTAAGCCCCTGTGTATTTCAAGGGAAACTTAATCCATATGTTTCTGATTCATTTACACTTAACTCATCAAAATGTTGTCTTGAAGGAGCTATTTGATATCCAACAAGTCTTTGGAGCCCTTTTCTAGAGGACTTTGAAAATCTTTATTTTGATCCCCATAGAACAGAAAGTTAGAGTTACTCCTGGTGTGTGCGTGTGCGTGAGTGTGCTTCAGCAAGCAAATTCAGCCACCCTCAGGCATGAGTTCAATATAAAACTAACAAATAAGATGTCAGCCAGAATTTTAACATGGTCTAATGTCCTACCTACTAATTAGAGCCTCTTGTTGGGGGAGGGAAAGATTCTCACTCTGATCTAAACTGGTCCCAAGTCCATGAAAATGTTCACCATCTGTTAGCAATACAGGACCTAGCCGTGGCTGACAGTCATTGCCCTGTTCTTGGGTTCCAATCCATACTGAACTAGTTAGAATTATTTTATTGTTATCATGGGTTCTGTTTTAAACTTCTAAAGTCTTGGTTAAATTTTTATTTCCTAACCTTAGAGGAGGATAAAGAAATGAAACTGCCAGAGTCTGATAGTTATCTTGCCAATATCCTGGGTTAAGACTGCTTAACTAGCTTAATTTATACCCTTAGAATCGACCAGATTGTTGGTTTTAAATTCTTTCACTAAACCCTTTCGCTGTTCATGGAAGTGGTTCATTTTTCCTTTCTCCAAAAATATACAGTATGACAAGTTGAGATGGTATTTTCTGCCATTCAAATCAGCCAAAGGGAGGCTGATGTCAGAAAGGAAAAAGCACTTATGTTACAATCTCCTAAGTGACAAGCACTTTATGGATTTATTCATTTAATATTCAACAAGATTTTAATAAAGACCCATTAAATCTCAGGGTTGGAGGCACTGTGATAGGTGAGGGGGAAACGGATGAATGAGATGAAGGTCTCCCTGTGCCAGAGACCTGTGAGATGGATGGTGTTGCTGATAAGCACAGTGAAAGGGGAACAGAAAGGGTGGTGCCACCTAGCAATGATACCTGCCAGTTACTGGACGTGAACTTTGCATGAGATACTGTAGGAAGTACTTCATAAGCATAATCTCGGTACTCTTTACAAGAATACTGTCACTTGCTCTGTTTTAAAGGTGAGGAAGCTGGCCACTCCAGCTTTTGGCGACAGGCCCTGTGAGCCTGTGCTCTTATTCTTCATATGTGACTGCCATGTTGCTTATTGAGTCAACTGTATTAAGCCAGCCACAGTACTTGTCCATCTTTACTCATCATACTTATATTTTCTCATTATCTGTTCTATTATCTGTGAGCTAAGTTCTCAATAGGTTAAAAAGGCTGAGATTCAATAGCTAAGAAACTTGTTCAGGATCATCTAGCTGGTAGGGGGCAGAACAAAGATTTTAACCCTCATCTGCCAGGCTGTAAATCTGGGAAACTTTCCCTACTACATCATGTTGTCTTGCCTACTGTACTCAAATCACCTTCAAATGTATCAATTTCACTCTTGAAAAGAGTGATTTCCAGCCATAATGGGTGGGTAAACATACCCTTCCTTTTGCTAGCCGGTTTCACAATTCACAAAATAAAAGACAAGCTGTTGCAAACATTTTCATCTTTTGTTTTCATTTAACTTACTTGCCAAGACCTCAAGAGGGACTCGCACAGAGCTTCTAAGGACCCATTCTTTCTGAGGCTGTTAGTCATCTGTCTGGTGTCCCTGGTCAGCCGTGTTTGGATTGGGAGGTGTCTTTTTTGGTTCATTTCATTTTGCATTCCTATCACCTGAACACAGAACTTTCCAGAGTCCCTTAAAAAATGCACATCGGTACGTCTTGAGACCTCATGGAGGTTATTAAATAGCACAAGTGCAATTCTGCCTTCGGGGTATGGGGTCTGTCAAGGGGGACATGGTAAGCTGAGGTACCTGAGCAAGGGTGATGACAAGCTCTGGGGGAAAGCCCAGTATTTCATCCCATCCAGTCTTGAGTAATCCTGGAGTGCTTTGACATATTCCTGGCTCCAGCTCAGGGAGCCTTCCCCCCTACCTTGACATGCTTATGTGCAAATAAATGCAAGCATTGCCCAAGTATAATAATCACAGAGAGTTCTGTGTAATGAGGAAAATTGCCTGTAAATATCTGACAGCTGATTTAGGCTCCATTTGAAGTGTATGAAAATCAACATGTTCCATGAACTTAGCCTTGCGTCAGAATCTCCTAGAGTAAAAGCTATTCCCTAGGTAGAAGCGAGGCATTTTTGGGAAGCTCTGTTAACCACTTCAGGGCCCAGAGATGAGTGAAAAAGTTAGCTAGAGACCTAGGGACGCAGCATTCCAGGGGCTCCCTCCAGGGCATCTTTTCAATACACCAGGCTATCATATTCCCTTTTCCTGAGGGCCACAGAGTCACTAATAAAAATGCAGCCTTTTCAATAAAACTCCTCTGACGGTAGGAATGAGTCAAATATAGCCTTTTTCTTTTCCTCCCCAGACACTCCTCAGGCCCTCTAGAAGCTTGCCCAGAAGCAACAAGGAGCCCTCTTTAAAAGCAATAATTAGCAATAATTGCTACACATCTTTACTTTTTGAGCCTCAGACCCTATCCTCTTTTCCCTAAAGTTTTCAGAAGGTTGGAGGAAATTGCTCCTTTTCTTGCCCATCCTTTCTCCCCACCATTGTACAGACACCCCTTCCTGCCTAAGTTCTTCATGAAAGAGCTGTACCCTCTGTGCATCTCGGCCCCCTGTCTGTGTGCTCTTGACTCTGAAGTTCAAAACTTCTCAGGCACATTGTTTAAACCCTTCATCTTTTACCACCTTTCATGGAAAAACAAAAACCATTGATCTCAATCCTTTCCTTGCTCCCATCTAGCTATTCTTATTTTTGCCTTATCTCTGCTTTTTCTTTCAGACCTGCATCTTGGAATGATCAGAATGTTAAATGAGTTCTCTGCTCCCTCCCCCACCCCCAGCCCCCACTGCTCAGCTGAACCTGTATGGCCAAAGTTACTGTGAATCTCTCTCTAGCTGAATCCAGGGAAAGTTTTTCCCTTAAAAAAATTAATTTGTGTTGGAATATATTTGCTTTACAATGTTGTGTTAGTTTCTGCTATATATATATATCTCCCCTCTTTTGTGGATTTCCTTCTTATTTAGGTCACCACAGAGCACTGAGTAGAGTTCCTTGCACTATACAGTAGATTCTCATTAGTTATCTATTTTAGACATAGTATCAATAGTGTATAAATGTACAGTCTCCCAATTTATCCTATCCACCTTTTCCCTCCTTGGTGCCCATACATTTGTTCTCTACATCTGTGTCTCTATGTCTGCTTTGCAAATATGTTCATCTTTACCATTTCTCTAGTTTCCACACATAATCAATATTATTATTTTTTTTTGTCTTTCTGACTTAATTTTACTCTGTATGACAGTCTCTAGGTCCATTCATGCCTCTGAAAATGACACTGTTTTGTTCCTTTTTATGGCTGAGTAATATTCCCTGGTGGCTCCGTGGTAAAGAATCTGCCTGCCAATACAGGAGACACAATTTCTATCCCTGGGTCAGGAAGATCCCCTGGAGAAGGAAATGGCAACCCACTCCACTATTCTTGACTGTGAAATCCCATGGACGGAGGAGTCTGGTGGGCTACACTCCATGGGGAAACAAAAGAACTGGACATGACTTAGTGACTAAGCAACAGCAATGTTCCATTGCATATATGTACCACATCTTATTTATCCATGCATGTGTTAATTTAGGACATTTAGGTCATTACCATGTCCTGGCTATTGTAAATAATGCTGCAATGAACATAGGGGTGCATGTATCTTTTTGAATTATGGTTTTATCTGGATATAGGCTCAGGAGTGGAATTGAAGGATCATATAGTAGCTTTATTTTTATTTTTTAAGGAGCCTCCATACTGTTCATCATAGTGACTCTACCCATCTTTCCAGCTTTGATTGCCATCCTGGTGGTATGTCATCCTTCCACCTACTCCCTTGAGAAAGATCTGATTCAATGGCTTCCATCACATTTACTATCCTTGTTTTCCCTTCATCCTTCTAGACACACTTTCCATGTTTCTTCTGTGGATATGAAATCCCTTCTTAAGGGGCCTCCATCATTGGTGCATTGGGTCTTGTAAACTCCCCAGGTACAGATTCTCTATCTTTCGCTCAGACTCTTACTGGATATATCTGGACCTAAGCATTATATATACAATCAAATCTATATTTGGAAAGATAAATACACCCACACAATTTTGGAGGCTTGCCCAGGACCATGCTTTCTAAACAAGCACTCCAGTTGATTGTGATACTGGTGACCTGGGGGTCACACTTTAACAAACTCTGCCTGAAAACTGAAGCCCCTTATTTCATCTTCGGTCCATGGTCCTCCTGGGAGTAACTGACCAATGGATTAAACACCTACCCACCCACTGATACCTCTTCAATCTTTATTTCCAACTTAGACCTTTCTCTCTCTCTCTCTCTCTCTCCCCACCTCTTTCTTTCTTAATTTATAGATTCAACTTCCTACTTGGTATTTCTAAATGGATGTTACACAAGATGCTGAAAATTAACATAACCAAAACTGGTCTCATTGCCTTTCAACCCAAACGATCAAAATAAACACACACACACACACACATACACACACACACACACACACACACACACACACACACACACACACACACACAAATAAAACCAAAGACTGTTCCTAACTTTTATTAATGCCCCAACCATTGGTCAATGATTACCTTCACTCTATGACCCTATGAACCAAACATGGAGACTTTCGGTCCCACAACCAGCGGATTTCAAGACCTCTTGATTCTATTTAACTCTAAACTCAACCTCCTGTGCTACTGTATTAATACCTCGTTTTTAGGTAATTTATGCTTGCTGTGTTTTCCCCATTTTTCTCTCTACCTTGGCCCTTCAATCCATTCTCCATGGTTCCATCAAAGTGACCTTTCTAAATGGGAACCTGATCACATCATACCTTTACTAAAATAAAGGCTGCTGCAGGCTGATGGTAGAATTCCCTAGGTCCCTGGAGTCCTTTATGATATATGTAGCCTTGTCCTAGTTTGCCTTTCTCGATCCTATCGCACACTCCAAAACTTAGAGCTTGCAGTTCCTTTGGAACACTCTTACCTTTCCCTATTTTCCTCATATCTGTTTCCTTAAGTTATTGAATAGCATGGCATTTTCTACTATTCCCCCCTCTCCAGGATCTCTCTTGTTAGCTAGTAATGATAATGATAACAATGAAATAATAAGTAACATTTAATGATTGCTTACTCAATGAAAATCAATATTCTGTAAATACATACATCTTACCCTTCACAATCTTGGAGTTAAAAACTATTACTATTCTGTTTTGACTGTAAGGACATTTATCACTGAGAAACTAATTAATCAGCCTAAGATCACACAACTGATAAATGGTGAAGCAAGAGTTCAAACCCCAGTTGATGAATCTAGAGCCCCTCCACTTAACTATGGCCTTAGATCTGGGATCATTTCCTCCAAGGAGTTTTTCCTTATTATTTTCCTGTCCCAGCCCCATAGTACCTTTCTCTTTACCTCTCTGCTCCTGTGATACTCTGCTGTTAGTTAATAGACAAATCCACCTCTTCCTATTAATTTGCTTGAAAGCAGAGCCTCTAACATTTATTTTTATATCCCCAAAGCCTAGCACAGTTTGCGTGTGTCACAGAGGCTTAAATAAAAATTATGAAGTGGGAGAGAGATAAATTAAGAGTATTAACCTATACACACTACTGTTTATAAAATAGATAAACAGGCACCTACTGTATAGTGCAGGGAACTATATTCAATATCCTGTAATAACCTATAATGATAAAAAATAACTTAAAATGAAAAAGTATATATATATGTATGTGTATACATAATATGAGTGTATACACACACACACACATATATATAATTGAATCACTTTGCTGTACACGTGAAACTAACACATTTTAAATCAAATATAAACCAACACAATAAAGTAAAGAAAATTTTAAAAAAACAATAAATAAAATGGAATACTATATAGTAGTTAAAAATGAAATAAATAAATAATAAGTAAAAATTAAAAATTGTTTTAAAAATTGAAAAATATATTGGAGGAAAAAAGACTATTACTGAACAAATAAGATTGAGAAAGAAATAGAGGAGAGAAAGAGAATTTTGAGAGAGATCTATTCATCTTCACACCATCAAAGTGTTTCCTACCCTTCCATGCACAATGCTGCCTTGCAAAGATATACACAAGTCTCTTGAATTCTTGCAATAGGATGATGCTGATAATTTGATTGTGAATCAATGATTCTTTTCCTTAGGTCTTCCCTAAGGAAAGACAGAAAGTGGGGAGCAAGATCTCATGCCTTATTTATCTTTCTACCTTCACAGTATTTCTCACAAACCTGCATATGATATCTCTTCAAACAATTGGAAATGACTTTAAAAACGTGCTTACATTTAAATGAACTATATTGACTACAGACAAATGTTCTTTTTAGTGAGAATTCATTTATTCAAACATGTTTTTTTGGGGGGGCAGATATCTTTACTTAAAAATCACTCCTAAAGTAAATGTGAACTTCCAAATGTTCAAGCTGGTTTTAGAAAAGGCAGAGGAATGCAGATGTATAGAATAGATTTGTGGACTCTGTGGATGAGGGTAAGGGTGAAAGGATATGGGAGAATGACATTGAAACATGTTAATTATCATATGTCTAATCAATCACCAGCCCAAGATTGATGCTCAGGGCTGGTGCATCGAGATTTCCTGGGGGGAGGGAGGAGGGAGGGAAGAGGGAGGGGGGTTCTGGAGGGGGAGCATATGTAAACCCATGGTGATATCATGGCATTGTATGGCAAAACTAATAAAAAAGAGAAAGAAAGAAAAGGCAGAGGAATCAGAGATCAAATTGCCAACATCTGATGGATCATCGAAAAAGCAAGAGAGTTCCAGAAAAACATCTACTTCTGCTTTATTGACTATATCAAAGCATTTGACTGTGTGGATCACAATAAACTGTGGAAAATTCTGAAAGAGATGGGAATACCAGAGCATCTGACCTGCCTCTTGAGAAATCTGTGTGCAGGTCAGGAAGCAACAGTTAGAACTGGACATGGAACAACAGACTGCTTCCAAATAGGAAAAGGAGTACCTCAAGGCTGTATATTGTCACCCTGCTTATTTAACTTCTATGCAGAGTACATTATGAGAAACGCTGGGCTGGAAGAAACACAAGCTGGAATCAAGATTTCCAGAAGAAATATCAATAACCTCAGATATGCAGATGACATCACCTTTATGGCAGAAAGTGAAGAGGAACTAAAAAGCCTCTTGATAAAAGTGAAAGAGGAGAGTGAAAAAGTTGGCTTAAAGCTCAACATTCAGAAAACTAAGATTATGGCATCTGGTCCCATCACTTCATGGCAAATAGATGTGGAAACAGTGGCAGACTTTATTTTGGGGGGCTCCAAAATCACTGCAGGTGGTGATTGCAGCCATGAAATTAAAAGAGGCTTACTCCTTGGAAGGAAAGTTATGACCAACCTAGATAGCATATTGAAAAGCAGAGACATTACTTTGCCAACAAAGGTCCATCTAGTCAAGGCTATAGTTTTTCCAGTAGTCATGTACGGATGTGAGAGTTGGACTATAAAGAAAGCTGAGCGCCAAAGAATTGATGCTTTTGAACTGTGGTGTTGGAGAAGACTCTTGAGAGTCCCTTGGACTGCAAGGAGATCCAAGTATCATGAATACATTGTTGAGTGAACTAGGTTTGATATCCTCAAAGGGTTTCCATTTTATGATATACTAAGGGAAGAACATAAAAAGCAGGCAATAAATAAATATCTCAATGTGCATAATTTGCCTTTCTCTGATTTACTTCACTTAATATGATAATCAATGTCCATCCACTTGCTACAAAAGGTGTTATTTTGTTCTTTTTACAACTGAGTAACATCCCACTGTGTATATGCACAGCATCTCCTTTCTCTATTCATCTGTTGATGGACACTAAGGTTGCTTCAGTGTCTTGGATGTTGTACACAGTGCAAGAATGAATATTGGGGTGCATGTACATTTTCATGGTATTGTTTTTATCTTTTCCAGATATATGCCCAGACAAATACAAATATCATATAATATAACTTATATGCAGAATATTAAAACTAATACAAATGAACATATATACAAAACAGAAAGACTCACAGACATGGAAAACAAACTTATGGTTATCAAAGGGGAAATTCGGGGGAGGGATTAATAAGGAATGTGAGATTAACAGATACATGTGTTCACTTCAGTCACCCAGTTGTGTCCGACTCACTGAGACCCCATGAACCCCAGCACGCCAGGCCTCCCTGTCCATCACCAACTCCCAGAATCTACCCAAACCCATGTCCACTGAGTCTGTGATGCCATCCAACCATTTCATCCTCTGTCGTCCCCTTCTCCTGCCCTCAATCTTTCCTAGCATCAGGGTCTTTTCAAACGAGTCAGCTCTTCCCATCAGTTGGCTAAAGTATTGGAGTTTCAGCTTCAACATCAATCCTTCCAATGAACACCCAGAACTGATCTCCTTTAGGATGGACTGGTTGGATCTTCTTGCAGTCCAAGGGACTCTCAAGAGTCTTCTCCAACACCCCAGCTCAAAAACATCAATTCTTCGGTGCTCAGCTTTCTTTATAGTCCAACTCACATCAACATGTGACTACTGGAAAAACCATAGCCTTGACTAGACGGACCTTTTTTGACAAAGTAATGTGTCTGCTTTTCAATATGCTATCTAGGTTGGTCATAACTTTCCTTCCAAGGAGTAAGCCTCTTTTAATTTCATGATTGCAATCACCATCTGTAGTGATTTTGGAGCCCAAAAAATAAAGTCAGTCATTGTTTCCACTGTTTCCACATCTATCTGCATGAAGTGATGGGACCAGATGCCATAATCTTAGTTTTCTGAATGTTGAGCTTTAAGTCAACTTTTTCACTCTCCTCTTTCACTTTTATCAAGAGGCTTTTTAGTTGCTCTTCACTTTCTGCCATAAATGTGATGTCATCTGCATATCTGAGGTTATTGGTATTTCTCCTGGAAATCTTGATTCCAGCTTGTGGTTTCTCCAGCCTAGTGTTTCTCATGATATACTCTGCACATAAGTTAAATAAGCAGGGTGACAATATACAGCCTTGAGGTACACCTTTTCCTATTTGGAAGCAGTCTGTTGTTCCATGTCCAGTTCTAACTGTTGCTTCCTGACTTGCATATAGCTTTCTCAGGAGGTAAGTCAGGTGGTCTGGTATTCCCATCTCTTTCAGAATTTTCCACAGTTTATTGCGATCCACAACTCCCATACAATTCAAGTCCTCATGCTCTAATATTTTTCAAAAGGGTTTAACGTTCAGTATATACAAAAAGCTTCATAAATGAATTTAAATATGAGTCTAACACAGAATAGGCAGGTGTTTACTCAGATGGGTATTTGGGTTCATCTCTATGGCAGAGAAACTTGACAAGAGTTCCTTACTCTTAGGACATATTAAGATAAAGATTGACTTCCCAGTGCTGGTGCTGTGGTTCTGTGATGTTATCAGGGTCCCCAGTTCCTTCTATCATTCTGCTACCTCATCCTTAGCATGAAGTTATCATCAACATGCTTGTGGCCCCATGTTTATATGATCACTGGATCATTGTTCCATGTCCAGTTTTCCATCTGCACTACAGATAAGAAAAAGAGAAAACAGAACAATGAATGAAACTCTAAGGACACTCTAGCTGCCATGGAATCTGAGAAGTTACAGTTTATCTGGGCACATTGCCTCACCAAAAAAATTGAGTTTCTGTTACTAAAAAATAAAACAGTAGATATTGAATAAACAACTAAGAGAGTCTAGGAGAGACCTATTCATTCATTTACTCAGCATGGGGATATGATGGCAAGCAAAACAGACATGATCCTTGTTTTCAAGAGGCTTAAACCCCCTGGGGGAAAGCTAAGCACATTAATAAATACAGAATAATTTACTGAAGGAAATGTCCTAGAGAAAGAATATGGTTATATAAGTGTGCATTTTCATAGGGTTATTAAGTTATTTCACTGAGAATAGATTTAATAAATTGAAACCTAAAAAATCAGAAAAGTTGGAATATAGGGCAAAGTATATGAGGCAAAGTACATATGTGATGTGTGTGTGTGTGTGTGTGTGTGTGGTAAATGTTCCAGGAAAGGGTGGGTTATGTAAAATTTTTCTTATATGGGAGACATGGCAAATATAAGAAATGAAGTATATTTATATCTATATCTATATATAGATATAGATATAGATAGATACAGGTCAGAGGAGGAGTTGACAGTGGTATAAGAAGGTGTTATAAGGCCTTATAGGGGAAACAAGAGGTATGGAGCATCATCATGTTTGCATTGTGAAAGATCACTCTGCTTGTGGAGTGAGGGATGCATCAATGACTGATACTGAGGAGTTATGGGGTCCAGGTGAGAGGAAATGGTGACTTGGACTAAGGTGCTGGCAGCAGCAAAAGGGAAAAATTATATAGAGCTTTATAAGGTATCAGGAGGCAAAATGAGTAGAACATGTTGATAACTACAAAAGAAAGCTTCAAAAGAAAAAATATCATAGAAAATATTGGGATCCATGGAACATGAAGGGAATTTATTTTTTAAAGGAGGAGAAAAAGATTCAGAAAATAAGAAAGCTCTTGGAGCCTGAAAATATGATAACAGATATTAAAACATTCAAAGGAAGTATCAAAGATAAAGCTGAGAAAATCTGGGAAAAGAAAAAGAGGCTGTGATGGTTAATTTTAGGTGTCAACATAATTGGACCACAGGATACCCAGTTTTTGGGTCTAATATTAATTTCAGTATGTCTGAAAAAGTATTTCTGGATGAAATTAATATTTGAACGCATAGACTGAAGAAAGCAGATTGTCCTCCATAATGTGGGTGGAACCCACTCAACCAATTAAAGACATAAATAGAACCAAAAGGCTAAGTAAGAGGGAACTCATCTTGCTTGGCTACCTAGAGCTGGGATATTGGTATTTTCTTGCCTTCAGACTCCAAATGAAATATCGGCTCTTCTTAAATTTTGAGCTTACTGGCTTTTGGATTAATACTTACATCATTTGTTTTCTGGTTCTCAGGCCTCTGTACTTGGACTGGAACCACACCATCAACCCTCCTGAGTTTACAGTTTGCTGACTCTAAGTCTTGCAACTTCTCAGCCTCCAAAATCACTAAAGCCAATTCCTTATTATATATGTGTGTGTGTGAGTGAGTGTGTGTGTGTATGTGCACATCTATACGTAATCCTTATTGTCCTACTGGTTTTGTTTCTCTGGAGAATACTAACACAGAGGCCATAGTTGCATCATCTGAATAGCAAGAGTTCTAAAAAAATAGACTATAAACATATTGAGAAGAAAATTGTCAAAGAAGTTAATATAAGGAAAATTCCCAGAAATCAAACATGAGTTTCTAAATTTAAAGAACCCAGTGGAGACCTACAAAATGAACAAAAGCAAAATCACACTAAGACCCTTTGGGAATGTTCAAAACACCAGGAATTAAGAGATGATCTTAAAGCTTCCAGAGAGGGGGGAAAAAAGAAAAAAAGAAAAAACAGACCCCATACAAGGAATCAGAATGATGCCAGACATGTCAGCAGTCATAGCATAAATTAGAAATCAGTGTATCTGTACCTTATAAATTCTGAAGCAATGAATGGTGCTTTCTAGGACAAGTTGACATTTAAAGCAGACTCAGGAATTGCTTTGAGAATTTATTTTTTTAATAAATAAATTGAAACAATTGTATTATTGGAATTAGGGACATGGATATCATACATGTCCACAGCAAGAGCTGTTTCACCAGTGCTGGGACTAAATCCAAATTAGAATGAGTTGAGAAATGAGTAGGAGGTGAGGAAACGTAACCCACAATTATAGACAAGGGAGGGTAAATTAATTAGCTAATGAGTCGGGAACTAATGAAAAACATTTTAACTAATAAGAAAAAAATCTGAGCATGTTTCATGCTAATAGGAATAACCTAGTGGAGAATGACAGTTGGACATACTGGAGGGAGCAGAAGTTATTGAGCAGCATCCAAGTAGCATCCAGGTAGAATCAATGACATTGGCTAGGACAAATGATTGTCCCACCTAAGAGAGAAGGGAAAACATGGAGTCCAGAACAGACCTTGATTGATTTTAGTTTGGGCAACATGCTGAAGCATTTCTTCTGGAATAAGAAAGGTTTGAAATACTCCTGTAGAAAGTGAGTGAGCAAGAAGACTAAGAAAGAGCAGGTGAACATCTTTCCAAAGGCTTTATTTCACTCTTGAACTTGGCTTATTGACAAAAAGCAGTAATTTTTTCCCACTGACCTTTTGTAAGCAGGATTTAAAGCCAGGGCCTCCTCTTAATAAAGCAGAAAGTGAAGTGAAAGTCGTCCAGTCATGTCTAACTCTTTGCAATCCCATGGACTATATAGTCCATGGAATTCTCCAGACCAGAATACTGGAGTGAGTAGCTATTCCCCTCTCCAGGGGATCTTCCTGACCCCAGAATCGAACCAGGCTCTCCTTCATTGCAGGAGGATTGTTCACCGACTGAGCTATCAGGAAAGCCCCAAAGCAGAAAAGAGTTATCTAAAAAGCTGAGCCTTTCTCTATTTTGATTCATGAGAGGGAATTTGAGCATATACAGCAAACTGTGAATAATGGTGAGCTTTTTCGGGGCAAGTACTATGTCCTGTATTTCTGTGTATTGAACACCTACTATTCTATAAGGTAACTGCTTAATTTATCTTGAATGAATAAGGAAATGAATGATTAGATGAATAGCTTTTTTGTCTCCTTTTTGGCAATATCTCAGGATCTTTCTTAATTTGGATATCTGAACATTTGGCTAAGTATTGCTAAAGGCAGTGGGTAAATGAAGACTTGGAGATAAATACCTCTACAAATTTAAGACAGAGACAGAAATTTTCAGCATGCAGACCTTGCAAAGAGAGATTCCTTGTCACACTGAACACATATCAAACACATTAACCGTGCTGCTGAACATCCCAGAGTCGCAACTGCTTATGTTTAGTCCTGTTCATTTAGTTTTCAGTTAAACAGGGTAAAAATATTTATTACAGCGGCTAAAGATTTAGTAAGCAGAGTCATTTCCTGGTATTTTAAGGCAACAGAATAGAATAATGGTGGCAATATTTAAACAGCTAAATTATTTTTTAAAAATCACTAAAATCTTGATTTAGAAAATATTACTGGCTGATTTCCTCCCAAATTGAAATTCTCCTACCCTCCACCACTGAAAGTACACTGAATGTCAAGAAGAATCCAGGCTGGAAGTAGATATACTTTTTGAAATATATATTATAGGATTCCAAACCAACATCCTTAGCTAAGTGATCCCAAAAGTTCAAAGAATTCAGTTCAGTTTTTTTTCTCTCACATCCAACTTTCTGAAGCAAACTGTTGTCCAACATCTGAACTGAAACAAGTTTGAGTTCCTCATCAAAAGGAAGTGTCTTTCAAAAGGGATCACTAAAATTAAGAAAGAGGTATGTGGGACATGGTAGGAGTGAGAGGGAGAACTGACAAGCAAGAAGGAATAAGACTCAGATCCTTCTAACACCAGAGGGATGGGAGAAGATGCCTGAGGATGGCCTCAAAAGGCCAGCGAAGAATGAGCCAACGTATGGTCTGGCAAGGGGGCTGAAGGAGATTCTTGTCCAAGTCTTTGCCCAGATACCAAAAGAAGTGAAAGTGAAAGTGTTAGTCGCTTGGTCATGTCTGACTCTTGGTGAACCCATGGACTATAGCCCACCAGGCTCCTCTCTCAATGGAATTCTCCAGGCAATAATACTGGAGTAGGTAGCTAATCCCTCCTCCAGGGGATCGTTCTGACCCAGGTCTCCTGCATTGCTGACAGATTCTTTGCCATCAAAGCCACCAGGGAAGCATGCCTGATACAGAAGTACCAGTTAAATCTCATGAAAAATTCTCTGAAGATATTTCAACATGATGGACGGAGAGGGAAAGTGTTGTTCCAGGACATTGACATCAGGGTGAGGCTAGTGTTGGGAGAATGTGATATGAGTGAGTGAAGCTGAAATGGGAAGGACCAGCCTAATAGAACATGACTGGCTTTGGGGACAATTCCATGGAATGCAAGGCGGGTGGTCACAAGAAACCCAAGCTAACTAGACTCCAGAGACTTTCAGTGGAAGGGGAGAACCTGGCAAGCCTGAAACCCACGTTGTCACATTCACCCTCTGGCATTAATTACCATCAAAGAAGTGTGTCTGCGAGAGTGGTACCAGTTTTACACTTGCCATATTTACCACAATGCCTCACCATGGCTCATGGGGCTGGGGCTCTGAAGGAGATTCTTGTCGAAGTCTTTGAGCTTTAATGTTCTTTGCTTTATTTCTTGCCAGCCTGGGACTGAAGATGTGCTGAAGATGACTGTCTTGCTACAGAAAAATGACTCTGTGAAGAGGAATTCACTGTTCTGGGCCAAACCCAAAAGGCCATTAATTTATACCATAAAACGGACAGCCAGAGAAGGCAAGAAGTGACACTGCGAGTGTAAACAAAACCCTGGGTTGTTGCTGGTGACTGCCTTTTTTTTTTTTTTTTCAGACTCTGACCAAATTTTAGAATGGAAAAAATCGAACAGTGCTGTCAATGTCCCCATGGGGTCTAAACATCTTTTCTAACCTTGTTTCCACCCATCACTTGGTTCCATCTATAAAACGGAGTATAGCTTGATTTCTGAGAAAACAAGTGAAACAAAGTTCAAAGGAATTTGCACCCTAATTGATAAAGGATGGAGTAAATAGTTGGTATATGCGTGTGTCTTAAGTCTACTATGTTGCAAAGGCCCACGCCTTGGTGGAAATTTTTCATAAATAATCCTTGCTTTGTGTCCCATGATCTCACAAAGGTCCTCCAGAGCCACCCATATGCTCATAAAGCTATGGTTTACTTCCCAGAGTTCCAGAGTTCTCCGCCCTGACTTCTCGTCATCATGAAGCCTATATTACAGAAAACTGAAATTGTGGCTATTATTATGTGTCATTAGAAAGAAGATGGAAAGATAGTCCTTGACCTTTAAATAGAAAGTTATACACACAAACCTAAAAGAGAATATGATAGTGGAATATTCTTGAAAAGGATGGTATCCTAGAAGCCAATAACCACTTTAAAAGCCATCAAGAAGGGCAAGTTATTGCAACTGAATTTCCTTAATGTTCAAAAATCTCCACTGGTTAATTTCTCCTTCTTTGATTTTTGTACCCTTCAGTGGGATGGCATTTTGTAGGAACCCTCATGCAGCTGCAAGAAGCAGAGAACATGCTAGACACATGAGCAGATGTACATCTTTATATTGGATTGACCAAAAAAGTTCATTCAGACTTTTCCATAAGCTGTTAATGGAAAAACCTAAGTGAACTTTTTGACCAACCCAATATTTCAAACAGAGAAAACTCGACATGTCATGTGGTGACCAGACATTTCAGTTTTACTTCATCAGTCCCACTTAATCTCTTTTGTCCCAGGATCCCAGGCACCTGGATTTCCCAGGCAAGAATACTGGAATGAGTGGCCATTTCCTTCTCCAGGGGATCATCCTGACCCAGGGATCGAAACCACGGCTCCTACTTCATCTCCTGCATTGTAGGCATATTCTTGACCCATGAGCCACTGGGGAAGCCTGTGTATCCTGCTGCTGCTGCTAAGCCACTTCAGTTGTGTCAGACTCTGTGCGACCCAATAGACGGCAGCCCACCAGGCTCCTCTGTCCCTGGGATTCTCCAGGCAAGAATACTGGAGTGGGTTGCCATTTCCTTCTCCACCTGTGTATCCTAGTTTAGATAATAAATAATATAGGCACTCTCCTTCATCACCACACTGATTTTCTTCCAAAGCTTCAAGTCTCTGTGTTCTGGAGAAGGATATCATGGTGCAAGACAACATGAGCTGACCATGAACTGTCCCAAAGGCCTGAATACTATAGTAGTACTCAGTCATGAGAAGTAGGTTCAAGCTCACTATCAGGAAAAAGAAAAGGGGTATCAATAAGACCTGATCCAAAACCAAACAAAAATGGCTACCCTGCGAGGCAATGAGTGAGCATCTCACTTGAAAGCATTCAAGAGGAGACTATCTGTTGGGGATGTCTTTGAGGGGTGCCCAGCAGTGGTTGAGAGTTTCTGGCACATCATTGGCTACCAAATTATTTTAAGTCTATAAGAATCCATTGACGGGCTTAAATAAATAAGCCTCATATTCAGAGATTCTGCCTTGCTGGGCTAGTGTGGGGCCAGGAATATGCATTTTTCCCACAGTCATAAAATTCAAATATGGAAAATATTTTAAAATAGAAGGAAGCTAACATGATCTGAAATCTCATATACCATCAACGTTCAGGGGCCACCCTGTCATACATTGCTACACATATATTTATGTTTTACACTATTTACAATACTTTTACATCAACTAAATCATACCAAGAGAAGTGAGTTTACTGTCACTGATATTAATATATGTGCTTTTTTTTTCACTTACTTCTCCCCTTTCCACCTAAATGTAATCAGGATTGTCCACCTGATATATATTCTTTTATAAATCTATGTCTGTGTATTCATATACAAAAGTATATACATATATATGTGTATGAATAATGGGTTTGTCTATTTTTCAAAATGGAATATTATACATATTTCTTAACTTCTTGCTTTTTCTTCACTCATGTATGGAAAGCTGCCAAATCAACTGGCATTGATCTCATTCATTCTATTTAATGTCTTAAAAGTGTTCTCTGATGTGAATATACCTAAATTATTTATTTATATTTATTTATTATTTATTTTTTGAGCACTCACTTTGAAGCTTTTTAGCATTACACACAACGCGGCAATTAATGTCTTTGTAACTAATATTTTTAATATCTACATCAGTTTCTATGGAATAGAGTGTCAGGGTTGGAATTATTGGGTCAAAGTCTGCATGTACTTTTACCCATAGTAGTTTTTTATGAACCATCAGTGTATGAGTGGGCCCCGTTCTGCATCCCAACCAATACTATGGGTTCCCACCCTTCTTCATGTTTTCCAGCTTGGTAGATGAGCAATGGTGTTTTAGTGTTACCCTAACTTCTATTTTTCTGACCTGCAAAGAAGTTGAGCATCCTTTCATATGTTTATTGACACTTAGATTTGCTATTAGTAAAGAGCCTATTTATATTCTTTGCCCACTTTGGGGTTGTTTGTAAGGGTTCTTTGTATATTATAGACATAAATCCTTTACCTGCCATATGTGTTGAAAATAATTTTCTCAGTTTATAGTTTATATTTCAACTTTGTTTATGGTTTCTTTTAAAATTTATTTATATTTAACTATGTTTGCCTTTTTAAAAATGGACTCTTGGTTTGCTTTCTTAGTCATAACTTGACAGTGAGTTTTGTCACTATGATGGAGGACCATTTGTCTAGATGATCTCAAAGTTCCCTTCACACTCTTAGAATGGTAAGTCTGAGACACCATGGAGTTTTTCCATCTCTCAAATTCAAGTGCTGTGGAGTGAGATCTGCTGTCAGATTTTAAGGTAGATAATTAAAGTCTAATGCGAAGGTACTTAACTCTCGAATTAGCAGGGTATCTGTAAAACTTTAATATAATTTGTAGAACCTAGTTATGTACCATATTATCAGAATTCTATGGGAGATTTGACCTATAGAGTTGCCTTACATTCTGGGGGTATTCATGACCTGGCACTCTATTCTCTAGAACTTTCTTTAGGCTTGCTAGGGCCAAGTTGATAATCAAAGAGGTGGGGTTTCTTTGGCTCTTAACACCCAATACTCAGCTGAGAGGGTGTTTACCTCCAAAGGAAAGTCCGATGTGAACCAACAACCAGCAAATGGAATCCTAGGTCTGGATATGATTTTTTGTTTTCCTTAAAGAAGTCTGAAAGCTTATTTCTTGCCAGTTTTTCACCTCTGGCAGAAAATATACAGGGCTTAATTGATTCCTGCAGAATCTCTTAAGCTGATGAAAGGAATACGTCTCAGAGAAATGAATTTGTTGGCTGTTTGACATGCATGTGCCCACACACACACACACACAGGGCCACATCTCTGCCCAAGACTTAACAGCCAGGCTCCAGAGCTCATGGATTTACCAAACCAACAATGAGTCATCAGTTTTCCAGACCCTGGTCCCTTAGGGTAATTGAGGTACCAGTTGGCCACCTCCTTGGCTATCTGTCTAGCCTGTCCTCAAAGTGATCTGTTTACTTTAACAAGTGCAGTGAAATCGAAAAGCAAGACTCTTCTGCTAAAGTTATTTAGTGGTTTGCTTTGAGAACCTGATTTTTCTCTCTCTCCCTCTTTTTTTTTTTCTTAAGTGTGAACTTGCCTATGGGAATTTACACAGGGTAAAGACTTGTTAAACACTATACCAATATCTGCTCCCAGTTTATGAACTTTGACCTGAGGTATCCCCATATCTAAGCTTGTGTTTCCTACAAACAGATAGTAAGGTCTCATTCCATAAGGTGCCCCAGTCTCAGAATTCCTGAATACAGAAGAAATTCCATTCAATTTGAAATAGTCCAAACCCTTGCCTTGCTTGCTCTCCTAAGGAAGCAACTAAATATTTTCTTAGGAATTTACAACCCCGTGCTCATCGAAGTCACTACAGCTTCAGGGTTCTCTGGGTCTGCAGTCCTTCTTAGCCATCCTCTTCCACAATCAGCTTTACATTTCATACCCACATCCCCCTTTCCAAGGGTCCAGCAGTGTCCTCAATCTACCTCTCAGACATGGACACACTCAGGGTTGTGACCCTCACAAATTATAAACAAATCAAAAACTTCATTGAATGCTTTCCTCACCGCCTCAAGGAAGGAAGTATCCCATCTCTTCACCAAAACTCTTCCCTCTGTCTGTGCTCTAGGTTTCCCATCACCACCACTACCATAACCTAGTAACTGATTTAATATCTTTATCTCTCCTATATCTTGAATCTGTCCAGTTCCCTATCAGTCCTTTTCAATCACTGATAAACATGGGCTGGTCTCTCCCATGTGTTGAAAGCTCAATTTGTTTCCCTCTTGCAGCCCCTCTGTTTACCTTGGAAGAACAGATTGCTCCTGCTACTGCCCTTTTATCTCCCCATCAACAGTCCCTCCTTATTCATTTCTGTCCTTAGGAGAGTCATTTGTTTACTTAAGAACTTTTGTCATATCTCCAGTATTTTTCTGGTCCTCATCTTACTTGACTCATCTCACCATTTCATTCAAGAATTGCTTTTTTGCTTTTTGCTTCTGGGATATCTTTCTCTCCCTTGGGTTCCCATGCTAGCTCTCCTGGCTTTTTTTTTTTTTTTTTAGGATCCTGCCTAGACGTTTCTTTCCTTAACAGCCCTAAAGCATAGTATCTCATAGAGTTCTCTCTTCAGACTTGAATTCTTCTACTTTTTCTCTGCATAACTTAATTCAATACACAAGGTTTCAACTGTTACATATATATTTGGTTTCCAAATGTATGCTACTTAGGTGCATGTATGTGTATATGTGCTAAGTTGCTTCAGTCATGTCCAACTCTTTGCAACTCTATGAACTGTAACCCCCTAGATTCTGTCCATGGTATTCTCCAGGTAAGGATACTAGAGTGGGTTGCCATGCCCTCTTCCAGGGGATCTTCCTGACCCTGGGGTTGAACCTGTGTCTCTTATGTCTCCTGCATTGGCAGGCAGGTTCTTTACCACTAGTGCCACCTGGGAAGCCCAAAGTTCCTGTCCAGGAAGGAATTCATTATTTCTCCTCTGACAAAATGTACATCTCCCTATATTTTTCCCGTTCTGTCAGTTGGTAGTGTAGTTTGTCTAGATATCCCAAGAGTCAACCTGGACAACTCCTGTTTTCTCAGCCACCACCCTCACAAAGCTCTTACTCTCCTCACATGACCTCTATTTGGTCACTACATCCAAATCCCTCCCACTGTTGCCACCTTGGTTAAGATTGAATTGTCGGTTCCTGGCTCTGTAAAGGATCTCCATGTCTCCATAATCAACACCCTCCAAGCATGCCCAGCTCCCTACATAAGGTCATTATCTTCAAATAGAGATCTTATCATGTGAACTGGCCTCTTGAATGCTTTCAGGAAAACCTGACCCTACAGGATCTTCTTTTGAGATAGTAGACTTAAGAGAAGACTTACTCCATGTCCCTGCTGGCCTGTCCCTTATGCTTCAGCCACAAAAAGCTGATGCTAATTTACAACTTCTCCTCTATGTGACTCCAAATAGAATATTATAAACCATGGTATATTCTTTATTTATTTTTTTTTGTAGAGTGATTGAATGAATGTAAAAGTGAAAGTGACCCAGTCAAGTCTGACTCGTTGTGTTCCCATGGACTATACAGTCTGTGGAATTCTCCAGGCCAGAATACTGGAGTGGGTAACCTTTCCCTTCTCCAGGGGATCTTCCCAACCCAGGGATTGAACCCTGGTCTCCTACATTGCAAGTGGATTCTTTACCAGATGAGCCACAAGGGAAGCCCTGAATGAATGTATATGTAAGCAATTGCATATTTATATATACAGAGTAGATTTATTTTACCTTCAGAGCTTTGCTATTTCTCTTCCCATAGGTAGAATTAGCTTTTCTGGACTTCTGGGCCCTTGAAATTCTGATCATGCTCAGGGATCAGTATCATCAAAGCAGGTTTTTTTTTTATTTATCATCTAGTCTTTATTCTTACACATGTATATTGTTAGATATGAATGTGGTGAATTTATGTATAATTTTGGAACTTTCTCCTCTATTATGTTGTTAAAAGATGACATAAATGGATAGTTCTATGAGGTACTTTTATGTGTAGTGGCAGGACATGGAAGGAGAAAAGAGACATACCTGGTACTCATTTTTATTTTTAGGTTCTCATTAGTTATCCATTTTATTCATAATACTGTATATGTCAATCCCAGTCTCCCAATTTATCCCACCTCCCTTCCTCCCTTAGTGTCCATACGTTTGTTTTCTATGTTCTGTCTCTATTTCTGCTTTGCAAATAGGTTCATCTGTACCAGCAGTTTTTATTTTCCCTAAGAAGCTTGAAAAGATGTACAAAATGGTAAGTTTTAGTGAGTCACTTAGAGTGGTTTTTAAAATATTGACCATCCAGTAAACCCATATCTCTTCTCCTGTTCCCTGTGTCATCCTCTGTCCCCCTTTGGATTTCTGTCTTCCTCTCCTTTTCTTCCTTCCTCCTTCTTTCCTCCTATCACCGCCCAATCTTAGCTGGAAGATGTATTCAGTTTGTAAGTAAATTTAGCTGCTTCACATTTTCCAAATAAACTTTAGAAATTTTTTTCGTGTATTGTCATGAAGAGATGCCCTTTAAAAGTACTTTGCTCGCTTGCACAACATCCCCATCTTTAGCAATGACAGTGTACCTTCCCTGCCTCTGCCGAATTTTCTCATCTTCCTTTGCCCACTCAGCCACCCCCACCATACAGCTCCTCACCCGTCCTCCCAAGATGTAAAAGGAAAGATTTCCTGCTCCTGACAATAAGATCAGTGAATTGCAAGGTTTTAAAGCTCCCTGTAAATGCAGGACTTAGAAAGCTTCCTTGGGTGATACTCCTATTCAGCTCCCAGGAAGTGGAGTCCAAGGGAGGTTCTACAGGACAGATGGACAGGCTTAAGCATGGCTTAGAGCCAGAACAAGAACCTGTAAGAAGGAAAAAGCTTTGACATTCCTAAAAAGTTGAATGGGCTCCAAGAAAACCTGGAGGGGCTCTGCAACTCCTGTGCCCTGATTATAAATAAGAGCTGCTAAAATGTGTGTACCTGCGATGTACCAGGTAATGGTCAGAATCATATATATACTGTAGGATTTAGCATATCAGCTTCCTTGAGAAAAAAAAAAAAAGTAGTATCAGAGTAAGAAAGAAACTGGAAGTGACTGTGGGAACCCTTCAATGGGACCCCACCATCTCCAAGACACAGACAAAATGCTCATCTCTTCAAATTGCCCCTCTCAGATACCCAGACCCTCATCACAGTGAATCATTGGCACCTGTACTAACCTCATATTTCCGGATCTTTTCACATACCTTTCTCAAGGTCTGGAATTTCCTACCAATGCCTATTCATCCTGCTGCTGCTGCTGCTGCTGCTGCTGCTAAGTCGCTTCAGTCGTGTCTGACTCTGTGCGACCCCATAGATGGCAGCCCACCAGGCTCCGCCATCCCTGGGATTCTCCAGGCAAGAGTACTGGAGTGGGGTGCCATTGCCTTCTCTGCTATTCTTCCTACAAGACAAGAAAACAAAATCGTCGCCTATTTTGAAGCATAGACTTACTCTCCAGTTGAACTTTTGTCCTCCCTCCCTATGGACTTCTCTCTGTTCCTAGCTCTATAATATCAGTGGCCCTATCGCACGGCACTTAGCTCTCGGCCTTCATACCTTCCCAGCCAGATCTCATACTCATTAAGTCCAGAAATGTGTCTTCTTACCTAGTAGGCAAGTGTCCAATAAATATTTATTGAAAGAATGAACAAACAAGTGGATAAACAGATGTTCCTTGGGAGCAGAAGGGAACAGAGCTTTTCACACAGAGGTCTCATTTTTGTGTCCCACAGTGAGTGTTCCATTCTGGTCTTGTCCTCTGGAGGGATTTCCAGCTGGACTTGCAGTGAGCAAACCTTGCACTTGAGCAAGGGGTGTCATGACCACCTTGGGTCAAGCTTGCTGTTAACATACAGGGCTATGGCAGCTTGTTCCATTCCCAAGAGCAAGAGATGGCAAGACTGATGTCTTCTTCAAGGGAAACTGCTGAAGGTGAAAGGTTGGATCAGTGGGAACACATCCCTAGATCACAGACTCAGCTGCGTTTCACCTCCTGGAGAGAGTGAAGTCTGATGGATTCTAATGAAGAATGGGAGTATACCCTACTTATTTTAAAACTACAGAAAATATTTACCAATGGGGAATCCCAAGTTCTCAGTTTCATGGGGAAACTGACCAAGAGAAAATTTTACTGAAAGGATATTGTGTGCTTCCCAGAATCACTGGAAAAATCAAAGAACAGCCTCAAAAACTTGGACACTAAGAAAGAACAGTTAGGCACTGAAACTAGAAAAGGCCCTTGAGCTGCGACAGCTTCCTCAAAATGCAGGCAGCTATAGCTTGCACCATCCTCAGCCCTGACGACTGACCCCGCAGACCATTTCTACTCCTGGAAACTGGAAGTGGCTGCTACGCTGTTGCTCCCTCGTTGTGTCAAAATACTAGAGGTGTGTCCAGTTTGCATAACCGTGGCCTGATTGCAAGGAAAAGTGAGAGAGGGTCAGGCTGCCTTTGCAGCTTCTAGAGTAGAAAGGTCAATTCAGCTTCATAAATTAGGAGTCTCTCACAAAAAGGGGGAGAGCCAAAATGATGACAAATAACTACGACACACCCCAAGCCTCTCTTCCCATGTTAATGATTTCATGAAAGAAGTAGGATTATTTCCTATTTACATTGTTTCATGTCACCTCACATCATAAAAATAAAATAAATAAGAAAGAGATCATTAAAAATTATGAGACGATGTTATGCAGCATATATTTCTGTAAAGCACAGGATGGGTTAGACTTCAACCTTGCATACTAAAACCTTAGTGAAGCAAGAAAATTAAAGACTTACACAAAAAATTAGGAATCCTTTGTTAAGTGCCATTGAAGTGGGGCAGCTTAGAGCAAAAAGCCATCTTCCTGGCGAGGAATGATCAAGGAAGACATAGCAAGATACAGTAGCTAGAGGAAGGAGGAAGACATAGCTAGAGGAAGTAATAACGTGAGCTGGATTTCTAGTTATTTTTCTGTTTTCCTTATTTTACCT
This sequence comes from Antilocapra americana, assembly GCA_007570785.1. Lineage (NCBI taxonomy): Eukaryota > Metazoa > Chordata > Mammalia > Artiodactyla > Antilocapridae > Antilocapra > Antilocapra americana. The sequence continues at coordinate 8,885,026 of ML660772.1, forward strand.
TTCTTCTCCTTATTTTGTGACCTTCAGATCTTTGTGGATGTCAGCCACTGTACTTTGAGTATCCTTCATGACTTCTCTGCTTCTGATTTCTAATGCACCTTTGGTTTTTATATTTGCTTGTTTCTTTTTTTAAATTTTTATTGAAGTATAGTTGCTTTACAATGTTGTGTCAGTTTGTGCTATACAGCAGAAGTGAATAAGCCAATCCATACATATACATATATCCCCTCTTTTTTGGATTTCCTTCCCATTTAGGTCACCACAGAGCATGGAGTTCCTGAGCTATACAGTAGGTTCTCATTAGTTATCTATTTTATGCATACTATCAGGAGTTTATATATGTCAACTCCAATCTCCCAATTAATCCCACCCTCTTTTCCCCTTGATATCCATACCTTTATTCTTTACTTCTGTCTCTATTTATGCTTTCCAAATAGGTTCATCTGTACCATTTTTATAGATTCCACGTATATGTGTTAATATATGGTATCTGTTTTCCTCTTTCTGACTTACTTCACTCCTCTTGACAGTCTCTAGGTCAATTCATATCCCTGCAAATGGCACAATTTTGTCCTTTATATGGCTGAGTAATATTCCATTGTATATATATATATATAGATATAGATATAGATATACATATATATGTATGCCAATAGACACTGCATAAAGGAGTGTGTGTCTTTGTGGGTTTGTACCTATTAGAAAACGAATAGGAAGGATTTTATTTATATTTATATTTATGCAAAATATAAATATCTTGATTGCAAGGGAAGCCTTCTAGCAGGGAGGGGTTTGTCTATACATGCAAGCAGGTAATGATAAACCTGAAACACTTTGAACTATCACCCGAATTATAATTCCACATTGTCAGTGATTTACTGTGACTTTTAAATCAATTTCCTTAAACTTATAATACCATATTCATCATCTTCCTTACTTTGCAATTATCTGTTAACTGAAGCTCCTGCCCTTAGTCTTAAAAACTTTAAATGAGCCTTGACTTACTCTGCCCGCCAATTCCCTGGGACTACTGAGTGATCACATTCTACTTTCTTCATGACACTTCATGTCCTTCCTCTCTCTCCCTCCCACCTCCATTGTGCATTCAAGGTCTACACTAAGAAGCTCAAACTGGTTTGTAGTGGCTTCCTTGATCCCCAGTCTCTGTTTTCTTGTACACACTTCATAGGATTTCACAGGTTAATCTTCCCTAAATATTTATTTCAAAGACTTACTCTTCTGCTGAAGGAACCTACTGACTTGCTATTTCCTGCCTAATTAGGCTGAATTCCTTGGCCAGGCTTCTAGAGAGTCTCTGTTGTGAAATCACGCAAACCTTCCAATGTCAGGGTCATGAAACTCTCCAAATGCCAATTCTAATGGAGTTCTGCTGATCTCATCATGCTCTTGTTTAATTTTCCTTTTAGGATTGAGAGTACTTAATGACCAAAAGTCCAGCCTGTATCTCATTTCTACTCATCTAGGTTATTCTCAAAGCCTCTCTTCACAGTGCACTTTCCTCCACTTGGAATAATTTCCCATCTCTGTGGATGCTGAAGCATACCCATCCTGTAAGATTCTGAATGAGGGCCGACTCATTGATAACTTCCTTTTTTGAATGACCATAACATTGACAATTTATACTACACAGTTGAACATTTTAATATTGTTCTACTTCATCAATCTGGTTATCAACTCAAAATGTGTTAGTCTTGGCTCCCTACCTAAAATTTATATTGTTTGTATTTAGAGATCATGCCTTCTATTTGAATATCACTTCCAGTGTTGCATTTAGCACCAACTGAGAACATTATAGATGATCAAGAAATATCAGTGTCAAATTCTATATAGAGCTCAATTTTTATAATAAGTGCCTAAATTATAAGAGACTGAATCAATTCACCTTTTAAGTGATTGTGAGTGTAGGGGTCTTTAATATTAATTCATTCTGATACATTCCTGGATTTTGCATTTTATAGTAAAAAGAAACACTTTTCAGATCAGAAAAAGAAACAGCCTTCTGGTCTCAGCAACCTCAAGCCCTGGGTCCTAAGATGCAAGGAGTGTTCATTTCTGGCTCTCTGACAATTCCATCAACTTGGCAATTGCTCAAAATATCTTTAGTGAAGAACTCATTCCTGATCCATAGGCAGTCACATCACAGAATGTTTAAAGTACCCAGATGCCCCCAGCATTCCAAATATCTGTTCTGGCATGTTACTCAGAGACTCCATCTTATAAATTGCTCTAACCCTTTGGCTGAACAGACCTGAACTTGATACAGCCAGCCAAATTTCATGCCACTTATGTCACTCACACACTTAACTGGGTCCTTCTCTCTTAGAAATTCTTTGTGTCTCAGAAAATGCACATCTTTTCTCAACTGCTCTTTTTGTATCTCTTAGATGAGATGGCTTTCCTTAACTCAGTGTGACTCTGCCGGCTTTTGACTTCTTCAGAGAAGAAAGTCAGGAAGTGGACACTAAGAGTGAATAACTGTGGTATAAGTTTACTTCTTTCCCTGAACAACTACAGAACCGCTGGGATGATAGCATATAAAAATGAGTAAGCAATCATAGTCTTTTTAAGGGAACCCTTTCCTTGCCAAAGTGAATTGCCATGTTTTATTCTGTGAAATTACTTTAAGGGGGAGAAAATCTGTGTATAATCTCAAAATCACATTTATTGCAGTTATTTATTTCCAAAAGAATTATAAAAATTGGTTCTCAAAGGACACAAACAAAATCTTGTTCACACCAGGATCCAGGGAAAGGAGTAGTGACCCCACAAGAGACTGAGCCAGACCAAGCTGTGAGTGTGTGAGGGTCTCCTATGAAGGCATGGTCTGCGGGGACAGGGGCACTGGCAACAGCAGTCCTGGGAAGCACAGCATGTAGCGTAAGTCCTCTTGGAAGAGGTGGCCACTAGCCCCACCAGATGGGCAATGCACATGCTGGAGAACAATTATCCCAAAGAAGTTCTCACACTGTTGCAAAATTTCTCCAGTCTGGGGATCTGGCGAAGGGATTGATTATCCCCAGGGATTCTAACTTTGAAGGTCAGTGGGATATGATTACAGAACTAATGGCATGGGGAAACAGACAAAACCTTGGAGGGCACGGACAAAACCTTGTATGCACCAGGACTCAGGAGAAAGGAGTAGTTACCCCCGCAAAACTGAGCCAGACTTGCCTGCAAGTGTTTGGGAGTCTCCACCAGAGGCAGAGTCAGGAGCACTGGCAGAGGCAGCCCTGGCAGCAGCAGGTGTCCTGGCATAAGTTCCCTTAGGAGGAGGTCAGCGTTATCTTTACCATAAAGCCTATATCTTACCATAGAGACTGCAAACTCTAGGCCTGGGCTGCCTCAGGCCAAACTACAGGAAGGAGCACAGACCCACCCATCAGCATAAATTTGGGTTAAAGATTTACTGAGCATGTCTCCGCCCACCAGAGAAAGACCTAGTTTTCCCCACAGCCAGTCCTCTCATCAGGATCTTGCATGAGCCTCTTATCCTCATCTATCAGAGGGCAGACAGAATGAAAACCACAGTCACAGAAAACTAACCAAAGTGATGACATGGGTCACAGCCCCGTGTAACTCAATGAAGCTATGAGCCATGCTGAGTAGGGCCACCCAAGATGGATGCGTCATGGTGGAGAGTGCTGACAAAATGTGGTCCACTGAAGAAGGGACCACTTTTCTTGCCCTGAGAACCCCATGAATAGTATAAAAAGGCACAGATATCACACTGAAAGATGAACCTCCCAGGTTGGTAGGTATCCAATATGCCACTGGAAAAGAGCAGAGAAATAGCTGCAGAAGGAATGAAGAGCCTGAGGCAAAGTGGAAATGATGCCCAATTGTGGCTGTGTCTGGTGGTGAAAATAAAGACCAGTGTTTCAAAGAACAATATTGCACAGGAATCTGGAACGTTAGGTCCATGAATCAAGGTAAATAGGAAGTGGTCAAACAGGAGATGGCAAGAGTGAACATCGACATTTTAGGAATCAGTGACCTAAAAATGGAAGGGAAAAAGCAAATTTAATTCAGATGACTGTTACATCTACTACTGTGGATAAGAATCTTTTAGAAGAAATGGAGTAGCCCTCATAGTCAACAAAAGAGTCTGGAATGCAGTAATTGGGTGCAGTATCAAAAACAGCAGAATGATCTTGGTTCATTTTCAAGGCAAACCATTCAACATCACAGCAATCCAGGTCTATGTCCCAACTACCAATGCTGAAGAAGATGAAGTTGAACAACTCTATGAAGACCTGCAAGATGTTCTAGAACTAACACCAAAAACAGATGTCCTCCTCATCATAGGGGACTGGAATGCAAAAGTAGGAAGTCCAGAGACACCTAGAGTAGCAAGCAAGTTTGGCCTTACAACACAAACTGAAGCAGGGCAAAGGCTAACAGAGTTTTTCCAAGAGAACACATTGGTCATCACAAACACCCTCTTCCAACAACACATGAGACAACTCTACATATGGACATCACCAAACGGTCAATACTGAAATCACATTGATTATATTCTTTGCAGCTAAAGATAGAGAAGCTCTATAGAATCAGTAAAAAAAAAAAAAAAAAAAAAAAGGCCTGGAGCTGACTAGCTCAGATCATGAACTCCTTATTGCAAAATTCAGACTGAAATTGAAGAAAGTAGGGAAAACCACTAGACCATTCATGTATGACCCAAATCAAATCCTTTACAATTATACAGTGGAAGTGACAAATAGATCTGATAGACAGAGTGCCTGAAGAACTATGGACAGAGGTTCATGACATTGTACAGGAGGCGGTGACCAAAACCATCCCCAAGGAAAAAAAATGCAAGAAGAGAAAGTGGTTGTCTGAGGAGGCCTTACAAATAGTTGAGAAAAGAAGAGAAACGAAAGGCAAAGAAGAAAAGGAAACATATACCCATCTGAATGCAGAGGACCAAAGAATAGCAGGAAAAGATAAGAAAACCTTCTTAAGTGAACAATGCAAAGAAATAGAGGAAAACAACAGAATGGGAAAGACTAGAGATCTCTTCAAGAAAATTAGAGATACCAAGTGAACATTTCATGAAAAGATAGGTACAATAAAGGAGAGAAATGGTAAAGACCTAACAAAGCAGAAGAGATTAAGAAGAGGTAGCAAGAATACACAGAAGAACTTTACAAAAAAGATCTTCATGACCCAGATAATCACAATGGTGTGATCACTCACCTAGAGCCAGAAATCCTGGAGTGTGAAATTAAGTGGGCCTTAGGAAGCTTTGTTACAAACAAAGCTAGTGGACTTAATGGAATTCTAGCTGAGCTGTTTCAAATCCTAAAAGATGATGTTGTGAAAGTGTTGCACTCAATATATCAGCAAATTTGGAAAACTGACCGGAAAATGTCAGTTTTCATTCCAATCCCAAAGAAAGGCAATGCCAAATAATGTTCAAATTACTATACAATTGCACTCATTTCACATGCTAGCAAGGTTATGCTCAAAATCCTTAAGCAAGTCTTCAACAGTATGTGAACCAAGAACTTCCACATGTACAAGTTGGGTTTAGAAAAGACAGAGGAACCAGAGATCAAATTGCCAACATCTGTTGGAGCATAGAAAAAGCAAGAGAATTCCAGAAAATCTTCTACTTCTGCTTCATTGACTATGCTAAAGCCTTTGATCTTGTGAATTAAAACAAACTGTGGAAAAATCTTAAAGAGATGGGAATACCAGACTACCTTAACTGTCTCCTGAGAAACTTGTATGCAGGTCATGAAGCAACAGTTAGAACAGGACATGAAACAACAGTCTGGTTCAAAATTGGGAAAAGAGTACATCAAGACTGTAGATTGTCACCCTGCTTATTTAACTTACACACAGAGTACATCATGAGAAATGCCAGGCTGGATGAAGCACAAGCTGGACTCAAGATTGCCAGGAGAAATATCAATAACCCCAGATATGCAGATGACACTACCCTAGTGGCAGAAAGTGAAGAGGAGCTAAAAAACCTCTTGATGAAGGTGAAAAAGTAGAGTGAAAACCTGGCTTAAAATTCAACATTCAAACAACTAAGATCATGGCATCAGGTCCCATCACTTCATGGCAAATAGATGGGGAAAAAAATGGAAACAGTGACAGATTCTTTTTTTCCCTTGCACTCCAAATTATTGCAGATTGTGATTGCAGGCATATAATTAAAAGACATTGTTCCTGGGAAGGAAAGCTATGACAAACCTAGACAGCATATTAAAAAGCAGAGACATCACTTTGCTGATAATGTCCATATAGTCAAAGCTATGGTTTTTCCTATAGTCATGTATGAATGTGAGAGTTGAACCATAAAACAGGCTTGATTGAAGAATTGATCAATTGAAGATTTGATCCTTTTGAACTTTAGTGTTGGAGAATACTCTTGAGTGTCCCTTGGACAGCGAGGAGATCAAACCAGTCAACCCTAAAGGAAATCAACCTTGAATTTTCATTGGAAGAACTGATACTGAAGCTGAAACTCCATACTTTGGCTACCTGATGTGAAGAGCTAACTCACTGGGAAAGACCCTGATGTTGGGAGATATTGAGGGCAGGAGGAGAAGTGGGTGACAGAAGATTATATGGTTGGATGGTATCATCAACTCAATGGAAATGAGTTTGAGCAAACTCCTGGAGATAGTGTAGGACAAGGAAGTCTGGTGTGCTGTAGTTCATGAGGTTGCAAAGAGTTTAGCATGACTGAGTGCTCAACAACAAGAACAAGTTAAGATTTTGTTTTCCTTGTTTTCTACCACTAATGGCATTTGTCATTTTAGTTTTCACAAAGTTAGGCATCTGCAATTATTAAGTGGCAGTCTAATTACTTAGTGCTTAAATGGTGTCTAGGAAAAGTGTAGTCAATTGCTACTGTCTCTTAACAGTTTCATGGTAGTTACTGAGAGAAAAAAATATATGATTTTACACCCCACTAATCAGAGTGTATTAGATACGTAGAGAGGCCATTGTTCTGTTGGACCCAGAACTGTCAAATCTATAATTTTACTCCATTAATCCTATAAATAGTCACAAAGTGAAAGAAAGGAAGAAATAAGATGGCAGAATTGTTGAAATATTGGATGAGACACAAAGAAGGGACCTCTTAAGGAGGAGATGGAAAATGGCCAAAGGTAATTTTCTGCCAAAGATGATTTTAAGTCTTCCATAGGGAAAAGGGACTAGACATTTCTGATGTGGATCCAGAGGTAGTCTATACTGGAATGAGCTATGTAAGCCAGAGAGATTCAAAGGACAATGAATCAGTCTTCACAAGGAACATTGGAAAGGATTTTCACACTGTCTCTGTGGAAGGCTAAGTGGCCACCGGGTTATCCTCAATCAAATTCTTCTTCAGAGGGAGGATTTTGCAAAGCTGTGGGTAGCTGACAGAAGTTACTTCTTAGTGTTTATAGTAGCCTTTACAAGTGCTGGATTTACTTTGAAACTCTAGGTGAAAGAGCTGAAATTCTCAAGAAAAAAAAAGGAAAGAAAGACACCTCATTTTAGGATAGCGGCAAAGGAAAGCAAGGAGAATCATTTAGCCAAGATCTAGCAGAGCTGGGCTGGCTAGAAAAGAAAAGGCAAATTTTTCAGTGTATCAGTGATGCATCCATTTTCCTCACATATTTGAATAATGGTGAGTCCATTTCCCAGCCAGTTATACATTTTCATGAGATTTCGAACACAACTGGTTCTGCTTTTGCATGAATGTAGTTCCATTCAACTATCAGATAAATAAGAGACTCTTAGACCAGTGCTTACCATAGTAGTATAAGCACAAAGACTCTTCCAAATACTTTGCACACACAATAAAATTTAATCAGTGCCCCAGTGTTCATTATAGCACTATTTACAATTGCCAAGACATGTAATCAACCTAAATGTTCATTGACCAATAAGTGGATAAAGAAGATGTGGTATATATACACAATGAAATATTACTCAGTCACAAAAAAAGAATAAAATAATGCCATCTGCAGTAACATGGATGGACCTAGAAATTGTCATACTAAGTGAAGGAAGCCAGAAAATGACAAATATCTTATGATATAGCTTATATGTGCAATCTAAAAAGATACAAGTGAACTTATATGCAAAACAGAAATAGACCCACAGACACAGAAAACAAACTTAGTTACCAAAGGGCAAAGGTGGAAGAAAGGGATAAATTAGGAGTTTGGCATTTACAGATACACACTATTATATGTAAAACAGATAACCAACAAAGACCTATGGTATAACACAGGCTACTATAGGTACCATCCTAAAGGAGATCAGTCCTGGGTGGTCACTGGAAGGACTGATGTTAAAACTGAAACTGCAATACTTTGGCCACCTAATGTGAAGAGCTGACTCATTGGAAAAGACCTTGATACTGGGAAAGATTAAGGGCAGGAGGAGAAAGGGATGACAGAAGATGAGATGGCTCAATGGCATCACCGACTCAATGGACATGGGCTTGGGTGGACTCAGGGAGTTGGTGATGGACAGGGAGGCCTGGCGAGCTGCGGTTCATGGGGTCACAAAGAGTTGGACACGACTGAGCAACTGGACTAAACTGAACTGAACTATACTGAATATTTTGTAACGACCTACAAAGGAAATAAATCTGAAAATACACACACACGCGTGCATGCACACACACAAATATACACACACACGTATAATTAAATCACTTTGCTGTACACCTGAAACTAGCACAACATTGAAAATCAGCTATACTTCAGTTAAAATTTTTAATCAGAAGCCCTCAGAATTGTTTTTTTTTAAACAAAAGGAAAATCAAGGCAAGGCAATTAGTAATAGAGAAAATTCAATACAGTCACATTAAAATAGTTTTATCTAAATATAAAAACCTTATATTTCTTTAATATTGGTATATTTGCAAATAGTATAAAACAGGCATAGCAACTCTTTAAGCCCTGTAGTGCATAGCCCTGGATCATCCAAATGAAATAACATTGTAATGACTAAGAAATCTGCCTGAAATGCAGGAGACAGAGGAGACGTGGGTTTGACCCCTGGGTAGCGAAGATCCCCTGGAGGAGGATATAGCAAGCCACTCCAGTATTCTTGGCTGGAAAATCCCATGGACAGAGGAGACTAGTGGGCTATGGTCCACAGGGCCTCAAAGAGTCGGACAAGACTAAAAGGACTGAACACAGCATTCTGCTATAGAGCTGAGGACCTGGGGTCAGAGAGGCAGAGAGGTCACAGAGTTCAGGCAAGGTCACATAACTCTGAGTGGCAGGCTTGGACTCTATACCCAGGTCAGCTGCTCTCTCTTCCCAACCTCACCCACTGCCATATTGCTTTTGAGGGCAGCTCCACATATAGGGATGCGATGCAGAGAGATGACAAGTGGAGGAATCACTTGGCATTTCTGAACCTGCTCCTGATGTTAGTCCTATTTTCCACAAGGTGAGATGGTTCTCAAAGTTGCCAGAGCCAGTCAGCTCCCCAAGGTGCTATGCCCCTCACATATGTTGGAGATCTATCAACCTATGTTCTTTTTGTCCACCAGAGAGGACTGCCAAGCTGTCTCTCTATATTCCCTTGGCAGAATGATAATGTAATTTATTTTCCAAACCAGCACACTTTTCAAAGAGCTAGAATAACAGATCTAAACACAGAACCATCTCAGGTATATGGGAGTATACAGTCACAATACCACTGGCTCTGTTCTGCCCTCCTGATGTTGGGATCATCTTTTCTGCAAAGCTTTGCATCAAAGAGTTACTCATAAGCACATCAGTCATCTTTGATTATTCAGCTTTATTTTAAAAAATACAAAACCAAATTGCCCTTTAAAAAAATTTTTTTTCTGGATAATTGTTTTTGAAGTATCCTGTTTCTATAGTATTTATTCACATTTTCCCCTGATTTTAATAGATGAGTTTAATTGATTTGTCAGGGATTTAAACGTTGTATTTTCCATAATTTTTTTTTTAATTTCAAATAATCTTTTACATTTGAGGGAAATCTGTGTTGTTGAAACAAATTATTTTGTGCCTGCTTTCAGTATGCAGGTTTCTCAGATTCTCAACTTGATCCAATTCCTATGGTCTGATTTTCTTAAAGGATTCATTTTCCTCCTACGTTATCAGATCCGAGTTTTACTTTGGATATCATAGCATGGCAAATATTAAATATGAAAATAAAGTATGAAGAGCAATCATTGTAAGAAGTAATAGTAGTACTGGGATGGACATGGTACCTATGGTACTAGGGTAGCTGACACAGTTGGTTACTTCCAAGCACCCACACCCCTTCATCCCTTCCTCCTTCTGACTCTGTGCTTACTGGAAATCATTCTTGAGTCCTCAGTCCTGCTCATCCCTCCATTCAGTGGGTAATTCATGTTTTTCAGTTGACTTTCTAAATATCTCTCAAATCTATTGCCTCCCTCCAGCTTTCCTGCTGCTGTTTTGGTTCATCTGGATTGTTACATTGCCTCTTAAAAGATCTTACTGACAAACACACAAATCCCCCACTCTAGAACATACCTTCTAAAACCTTTATCTGGTTACATTACTCCACAGCTCAGCCTCTTTAAGAACTCTTTGTGGCCAGCATAAGCCACTTTAAACCTTGAGTCACACCCTAGAAGCCCTGCTTACCTCACCCCTCCTACACCTCCAGCCTTCTTTCCCATCCTCCTCGTCACTTGTAAGGCTGCAGGCATGCATGATCTTTCATTGTCTTGCTTCTGTGTGTACCATCCATTCTGCATGAAATCCCTTTCCTGTCTTGCCCATTCAGATGGGGCTTCCCACCTCTCCATCGAGAGTCAGCTCACCAATGCTGAGTTCCCCTGTCCCTGGCAAGCTGATCACACTCACTACAATCCTGTTGCACTTCCTGTGGCCTCTTGTCAGTCTCTTTAATAGGGCAAGCATTCCAGCCAAAGGTCATTTTTTATTTTTATTTATTTTATATTGATCTTTTTTTACATGTTTCTGGTGTGAACTATTTTTAAAGCCTTTATTGAATTTGTTACAATATTGCTGCTGTTTTATGCTTTGATTTTTTTTTTTTTTTTTGACCACGAGGCAGGTAAAAGTCCCTCAATACTTACCTTTTAGGATCCTACATGTGACTCCTTTCCTTAACACTGCAACCAGTCCTCTATCCTCTTTTCCTTGTCCGATAATGCTTAGCACCTTCTCACGTCCTACATAATTTTATTATGTCTTATATTTAGTGCTTATGATTTGTCTCCTTTATGAAGATAGTTATCTTTGTTTAGGCCATCCACTACTATATCTCAAGTCCCTAGATGAGTGTCTGGCACATAATATGTGCTCAGTAAACATCTGTTGAGTAAAAGAACACATGTTTGTATCTTTGAAACATGGCATAGTTCCTGGAAAATACCAAGTTTTCAAATAAATATTTAAAACTATCCAATTTTTATAACATTAATTATAGGGATAGGTAATATTTACTGAGTTCTTGCCATGTGTTACATGATTTACACACATCATCTCATTAAATCTTCACAGCAACCCTATCAGATAAGTTACTCTATTTAGGAGAAATTTGAGGCTTCGGGGAACTAAGGAAACTTGTCCAAGGTAAATAAGCAGTAAAGCTCAGATTCAAATACAAAGTGTGATGCCAGTGCCCACAATCTTAACAATATATTGTTTCACCTCAAATTATCAATCACATGTTTATTTTTATTGTCATTATATACACTTCCAGTCTAGTACATTTTAACTTCAAACCTCAGGTACATAAGATAATAACAGGGCAATTTGCTTTGGAACTGTGTTTTTAGACATATTTTGTAGTTTAATATTTTGGATGAAAGTTAAAGCAATGCAGGTGGACAGGGTGCTTACTTGTTTGGAAGGAGTAAAATTCTTAGGTAGACATTACTCTCTCAGGCCTAGCACCATCCTTAAAATGATGTTCAACATAGATGTTGAATTGAACATTCATGTTCTCTTCAGGGGCACGCTGCAGAGAACAAGTATCACTATATATCATTGTATATTATGCCCATTATATATCAGCAGTCGGCAGAGTTATCTACAACTCCACACTCCTACACTCACGCGCGCGCACACACACACACACACACACACACACACACACACACACACATACAAGGCATAACCGCACAGTTACCAGGGTTTCATATACTACCCCAGAAAATCCTGCAGGAGCAAATTTCAACTCCCAATATTATTTATTTTATTTTTTGGTCTCTCTGCACTCACCTTACTGCAATAATTTGTACTCTTCTTGGGCCCAGTGAGTTTTTACAGAGGGTGGGTGACCAAATCCAGAATCATGAATGCAGTTAAATATTTTGCTATCTTAGTCATCTTTGCCTTTTTATCCTGTTCATGCTTTTTTACACTGTTCAAAAGGAGAAGAGAGCAGCAGAGGATGAGATGGTTGCATGACATCATCTATTCAGTGGCCATGAACTTGGGCAAACTCTGGGAGATGGTGAAGGACAGGAAGGCCTGGCGGAGAGTTGGACACAATTTAGTAACTGAATAACAATAAAATCATCTTTGAGATCACAGAATGTTTTTAAAAATAAAATTTGGACTGTGCACCTTTCATAGAAAATAAAATGCATTGTACATATTTTCAACTAATAACATCGTATTTTCTCTTAACACATCATTAGGATTTTTTCATCTTAGTCACTGTTCTTCAAAAATTCCAGCTTTGATGGGTACTCTATGTGTCATCTTAAGGATTTACCATTTAATCATTTTTTGTGTGTTGGAATTTGAAGTTGTTCCAATATTTTCTATTATAAATAATTTTCTAATGAATATCTTTGCATACAAATTTTTCTTGTGCTATTTCTTAGAAGAGATTTCCAGAAAGGCAATGGGTCTAAGAGCAGGTTTTTTTTAAGACTTGTATATAACATATTACCAAATGCTTTCCAAAACATTTATGTTAATCTAAATTCCCACCAACTGACATGAGAAAGATCATTGCAAGACCTTCTTGCTAACACTGAACAGAAACATTTCAAAAAAGAAATTCTGGATAATAGATGAGAGAAATCTGATTATAGTTTTATTTGCATTTTTTTCATTAACGATGGGCTTAAAGTTGTTGCCTGTGTGAAAATCATTTGTATTTTTTGATTGATATATTATTAGTTTATGTATATTACTCAATTTTAGTAGCATTTGTATGAGTACTTTTTTTATTAGAGATATCTTTGTGTAATTGAAATATCAGCTCTTATATTTGCTGCCAGTGTTTTTATTTTCTCAGTTTGCATTTAATATTTTATTGAATTTATGGGGTTTTTGTCATAAAAAACATTCAAGTTCATGTCATTAAACACACTGATTTTCTGATTTGAGGGTATTTTTTAAGCATATAGATTAGATCATTTTTCCTTTCCAAGATCAGTATTTGGATTTTCAAGAACATTGAGTAGTAGTATATAATCTGTGAATTGTAATGAATCATTTTGGAGTAGTTTCCAAATTACTGATTATGTAAAAGCCAAACTGATACCTTTTCCATAACTGTACTTTGAATATAGCTATTTATTTTGCAGGCGTTGAAAGCAGATTTACTACATCTCTTATGCCCATTAGTGACATTACTCTTGCTGGGGTTCAGAACAGGAAGGGACCATGGACTCTGGGGTGACAGCCTAATCTTCCAGTGAGCCCTCTCTGGGGCTGCCCCCTCCTTCCCTTTCACTTTTAAAGATGTTGGATGTGATGTGACCTTCAAGGCTCTGGCTTCCATCCCACAAGAGCCCTTAAGACTTTTTTAATAGTACAGGTCACAACATCACAGTCTCCTGAGATCTGAAACTCTCATGATTGGGTTATATTATTTTCAGAGTTATCAGAAAGAAAAGGTCTAATTAGCTGGCAGAGCGTGCTGCGAAGCTCCTGCTTACCAGCTGTGAAATTCTGCACAGGCTGTGTCAGAGCCCCAAACGCAGGGCTGATGTTCCCAGTGGGACTTCTGTACAGCATGGCAGTCCCCAGATGGGTCAAGGTCAGGTAGAGTGGGCTTCCAGAGGAGATGTTGTATCAGGCCAGTTTGCAGATTACAATTTCGAGGGTTCATGGGAGTGTGGTTATATAAATGCACACATGCAGATAGCCAGACAAACTAGAGAGGCGTGGAGGACTTTAAGAATTTTACTTCCAATACAGGGCTTGCAGGTTCGATTCCTGGTTGGGGAGCTAAGATCCCATATGCCACGTGGCCAAAAAACCCAAAACATGAAGCAGAAGCAATATTGTAACAAATTCAATAAAGACTTTAAAAATGGTCCACACTAAAAAATCTTTTAAAAAAATAAATAAAAGGAAGAGCTCATTCTCATGGCAATTTGGCTTGAACACATAACAGCTGCTCATTTTAAATATCTACATGCCTTGCCACTTTAGAATGTGGACAATGGGGCTCAGCTTCCACAGCTAGGAGTAATTAAAGAGCCCAAGAGTCAGGCATTTTTGTACCTTGTCCTTCTTAGCTTCAAGGTCATGCACTCACACATAGAACCTTGGGCAAGATGGTGCCTGACACTGGAATCAGGCAGGGCAGTGCAGACAAACATTTGTATCTGTGTCCTACACCTGGCTGGTGTGTTCTCCTGGGTGAGCATTTAATCCCTCCGTCAAAAGCTTCCTTATCTACTTAAAACAGAATGATCACACCCACATTTAAATCATATGAGGATAAATTTAGATCAGTAAGATGTCTATCACATACTTAATATGAGTTGATTGGTCCTTAATAAATATTAGTTTCTCTAATCTTCTTAGCCCTTTCTAAAGACTAGTTCTTCTGCTTTGTTTTGACTTTATCTGGTGAGTGGCTCTGGCAGATGGAGAGGTGAGGAGGACTTTGGGAATCTTGTCCAGTTGAGTCCCACTAAAGAAAGGAATTGAGCCCTGTAGTGGCACCTGGCTTACTTCACATTCTGATCAAGAGCATAGCCGCCACTTGTGGTCAGTGTTTTGGCTTTGTGTCAACCTGGATTTGGAGCCTGCTCCGCAAGTAAACCTTTACAATCTCTTAAAAGATGGATAAAAGTCCTTCTCTGAGATTCATCAAACATAGTGAGCTCTCTTTGAAATCAACAGGAAAAAAATTGTTACTAGATTTCTGGTGAACACTCTCCCCTCTGGAAGCCTCCTGCCCACACTTTATGAGGTGGGCACAGCAAAGAAGAAATCTGAGAGCCTTTGAAGCCTCAAGTGGGCACTTTTTAAAACCCTGAGCTCCCAAGGACTTTCTCAGACTCAGTGCCTAATATGGCAGGCTCATTGTATCAGCTCAAGAAAGTATGACAAAGGAATGAAGCAAGGGAAAAGTCAGGTGGGGAGGAAGACAGGAAAAGTGAAATGGGTGATAGAGAGGAGAAGAAAAGGAGAGGAAGGGGAAGAGGATGGAGGAGGGACAGGTGGGGAGGAAGACAGGAAAGGTGAAATGGGTGATAGAGAGGAGAAGAAAAGGAGAGGAAGGGGAAGAGGATGGAGGAGGGACAGAAGAGATGAGGAAGGATGGAGCAGGAAGGGAAGGAAAGAGAAAACTAAAACATTAATGTATACTCTCAAGAACAGTCTTGCACTGAAATGAAGCTAGAGTAGTGGAAAAATTAACTAAATTCTGTAGCAAAGCCTCTTGAATGCTCCTGAAAAATGATGTTTACCCCAGGGCCTGAATTTCTCAGTTTCAGAAGAAGAAGGATATGAGGAAAGGAAAAGGCAACACAGCTAGACATAGGAGGTGTCTTTTATAGGTAATTTGAATTCAGCAGGTATAGGATCCAATCCTTCCCCCCCACCCAACAAACCCTTAATTCTTATTCCTAGCAATTGATCCTTTCAATACATCCATCATTCTTCTCTGATTAGGTTTTTTAGTTTGTCTATATTCCTATAATGTCTTCACTGGGTCCTCCTCTGACAGCATTACAAATTTTCCTTGCCCTCTCACTGCCACAGAGGAGCAGAGGACGTTAGAAAAGGAAGGCATGGAACAAGTTCATGGGAATAGAAAATAAGGAAAGAAAGTTCAGAAGGTGTTCTCTGGAGAATGCCCTGTAGTATAGAAGGCGTCTCTCACCAGGGCAACCCCCGCCAGGCATAGACATAGGGGTATCCTCTGTGGGGTCATTAACTGTGGGACTTTCCAACCAGGACTTTTTTACAAAGATACTGCAGATGGATAGTCCCTCAGAATGTTCTAGGATAATACTGGGCTCACAACAAAGTTCAGTAAATACTGGCTCACAACAAAGTTCAGTAAATACTGACTGCATTTGCACTTTTCACAATAGCCAAGACCAGACAGCAACCTAAAGGTCCATCAACCAATGAATGGTTAAAGAAGAAGTAGTATATATATACAACAGAATATTACTAAGTTATAAAAAGTGAAGTAATGCCATTCGCAGCAAAGTGGATGGACTTAGGGATGATCATATTGAGTGAAGTAAGACAAAGAAAGACAAATATTATATGATATCACATATAGAATCTTAAAAACTAGTACAAATGAATTTATAAGTAACATAAATGAATTTACAAAACAGAAACACTGACATAGAAAACGAACTTAAGATTATCAAAAGGGGAAGGGGAGAAGGATAAATTAAGATTATGGAATAAATAGATAGTATCAGTATATATAAAATAAGTAAACAACAAGAATTTACTGCCTAGCACAGGGAACGATATTCAATATGTTGTAATATCTATAATGAAAAAGAATCTGATAGAGCTATAGATTTCTATAGCTATAGAAAAAGAATTTGATAGCTATAGATCTATCTATCTATAGCTAGATAGATAGATGGGCTTCCCTGATGGCTCAGTGATAAAGAATCCACCTGCAATGCAGGAGGTGCAGATCTGCTCCCTGGGTCAGGAAGATCCTCTCGAGAAGGAAATGGCAACAAACTCCAGTGTTCTTTCCTGGAAATCCCATGGACAGAGGAGCCTGGCAGGCTACAGTCCATGGGGTTGCAAAAGAGTTGGACATGACTGAGCGACTAAACAAGAATAACAAGATAAATACCTATCACTTTGCTGTACACCTGAAACTGACACAATATTGTAAATGAACTGTACTTCAGTTTTGCTTTTTTTTTTTAAGTAATGGGACACAAATCCATTATAAACAATAGTGACTGCTTTTGAAGGCATGCTCTCCCTTCCTGCCTGGCTCCAAATCTCCAACAGGTAAGTAGAGGAGAGTCACCAAGATTGTGGGTTCACAATCTCTGGAGAATTAACTTGCTTCTTTGAAACCTTGAGCCCTCATCTCTAAAATGGGGCTACTCATTGTTTCCCTCTCTTGGAGGTGGCCTTGACTGTTGCATGAGGCCAGACAGGCAAGGCATTTAGTCTGGAGCCTGGCACACCCAGTCATTGAGTTGTCACCAGCTTTGTTCCCATCTATCTTCTCAGATCCACACAAATCTCTCCCTCCCAGAAAACTGCCCACAGCCCCAGAGCCCTGCTTCCTGGGCATCACCATTTGACCCTAAGTTACACTTTCACTTATTTTTTCCTGATTTGGTGCCCTTGGGATAAGTCACAGCAGTTCAGGGTTCTACTCATACTTCTTGGTGAGCCCATGAAAGGTTTTCCACCAGAGTTTTCAGAATTGACTTGTTACAGCTCATGGCCCAGAAATGAAACATCCAGGTGGCCCCTGACCTCCTTCCCACATCTGTACTCTGGTACCATGTGCATCCTCTCCCATGGATCCTGCTTTAACCAAAACCAAGATTTTCCATAAGAGGATTTTTGTGACAATCTTGGCTTCCATCCTCACACTCTTTTTCTTCAGTAATTGCCAAATTGTGCAGACTAGAGTGGGCCACCCTGCTCTCTTTATTGTTTTCACTATGGCATGATTTGAGGGTGGACCAATTTCAGAAAATTATTCGTTTTTCTACCCTAAAGCCTCTGAAGCAGTAATGTAAACAAGGGGTTTTATTTATATACAAAAATAACAACGTCAAAAGAACAAAGAGCCGTATAGAATAGCTGAGAACATTCAGAACAATTTGTATACAGGAAACGTGATGCAAATATTATTTTTTGCTCTAGCAAAAGATTAACCCTGCACCTACTTTTTGGTGGTAATAGATAATTAAGGTTTCTTGTAGGGTTGGTTCAGTTGGTTTTCACTTTTCCCATTTATGATTTCTGACACTTCCTGCTTTCTATAGGTCACATATTCACAAGCAGCAGGAGCTAGCGTTCTTGGCTTGAAACTCATCTTAGATTCTTGAAAAATTCTAGGATAAATTTTGTGATGATATCTTGAAGAGAAAACCTATTCTAGTAGCATGTCTTGTTGGGCCAAGGTTGCAATGCATCATTTAGAGCAAGAAGATCTGAGATCAAGCCTCAGATTTTCATTCCCCAGCTGTAGACCCTGGGAAAGATGTTTATTTCTCTAAATTTTGGTTTCCTCATCAAAACAAGAAGCATACCTACCTTGAAGAGTTCTATGGAAATTGAATAACATCATATAGGTAAAGCATTTATCTTAGACCTAGCACACAATAAACATAAAATTACTGCTAGTTATTATTTTTAAGTCTGAGCTGTATAATTTTTGCATGGATACCTTGCTAAATAAGACAAAGATAGTGGGAATGATTTATTTTAAGTTCGATGAGCATCCTTTTGTATGGTAACATTCATCACCACCTCCAATGGATTTACTCTCTTTGTCTTTGACATTGTGGTATATGTTCCACAGGGGAAAAGAAAATTCTTTTTACCTTTGCCTACATATATGTGCCCAGGAAACTCTGGGCTCCACTAACATGAAGTATGTCCCATGGCTGTTTCTAATTGAGACATTCTGCCATCTTCCTCATTTGGTCCTGGGGCACCTGCCTTGGGGGAAGCTGGTCATCTCATGCCAGCCTAATCTGTGTCAGAAGCATCACTAGGGTTGCCTTTATGCATTTTTACAATGATGTTCCTTTCTAGATGATGTTACCACATACCACATCTCAGAACTTGGCCAGATTAACTAGAAGAGACAGTGTAGATGAGGTGGGTCACAACACAGTCTCCGAGTTAGAACAGTACTGATCTGAATGAAGCCACAACGTAGATCCTCAGAGGAAGTCCCCTGTAACAAGAAGAAGCAAGCATATAAAGGAAATGGCCACAGGAGGCAGGCAAAACCAGTGCTATCGAGCCTCTTGGAGGAAAAGAGTGTCCTGAGAGGTTGGACACGCCCAGAATCAAGAGTCTGGGAGTAGGTGTCACTCAGAAAGATGGGCAGGCTCAGCAAGTTCTATGATGGGAAACACAGCCCAAAGCATGGTAATGGGGACTTGGAGGCAGACCTCCAGTCTGGCAAGGTATGTGGTTCTTCCCACTTGACAAGGATCATCAATCATCAGGACCCAAGGCATAGATGGCCTTAACATGAGCATAGATGTATATTTACTACCAAGATTGGGAAAATAGGTGGTGACCTGGTCTCAAGAATCAAGGCAAAAGGCCAGAAATCAATACACCAATTGAATGTCCAATGTTGGCTAAGTTTCTCTAAATCCATTTCACTGAGGTTAAGGTTTTGTCTTAAAGGTAGGGTGAGGTCTAGCTTCCAGGCTGAAAGTTCTGGAAAGACAGACAGGAAGATGGTGGACAGGGAGAAAAGCAAGATCTGATGGGTGGAAATCGTTGGGCATCCAACTATTCCATAGTAGTTAATAATTAATTCAAATGAAAAAATGAACTCAATATCAATATAATTGTTAAAAGTGAATGATTCTGTGTGTTCTTTCTGAATATATGAAAAAATTAGGTTGGTGCAAAAGCAATTGCGGTTTTGCATTGTTGAACTTCACCTTTTGATACTGGAGTACATTCTCAAATAAAAGTGGTCATGTTATACATCATTTTAATGCACATTTCTTGCTTTATGTATTTTCTGCTAAGTATTTATTGCTTGCTATTTATTTTATACGTATTTTAGACTATGGAAATGATATTAGATAAAAAGCAAATTTGAGCGATTTTCTTATTTGAGTTCAAAATGGGTCGTGAAGCAGTGGAGACAACTCATAACATCAACAACACATTTGGCCTGGGAACTGCTAACAAATATATAGTGCAGTGGTGGTTCAAGAAGTTTTATAAAGGAGACAAGAGCCTTGTAGATGAGGAGCGTAGTGACCTGTCATCAGAAATCGACAATGATCAGTTGAGACCCATCATTGAAGTTGATCCTGTTACAACTACAAGAGAAGTTCTGAAGAACTCAACATTGACCGTTCTAGTTATTTGGCATTTGAAGCATATTGTAAAGGTGAAAAAGCTCAATAAGTGGATGCTTCATGAGCTGACAAAAAATCAAACAAATTCGTCATTTTGAAGTGTTGCTGTCTCTTATTCTATGCAACAACAGTGAATCATTTCTTGATGGGGCTGTGATATACAATGAAAAGTGGGTTTTATATGACAACTGGTGATGACCAGCTCAGTGGCTGGGCCAAGAAGAAGCTCCAAAGCACTTCCCAAAGGCAAATTTGCACCTAAAAAACGTCAAGGTCACAGTTTGGTGGCCAGTCTGATCCACTACAGCTTTCTGAATCCCAGAAAAATCATTAAATCTAAGAAGTATGCCCATAAATTTGAAGAGGTCCATTGAAAACTGCAGTGTCTGCAACTGGCATTGGTCAACAGAAACGGTACATTTCTCTGTGACAATTCCCAACTGCACACTGCACAATCAATGATACGAAAGCTGAATGAATCAGGCTATGAAGTTTTGTCTCCTCCTCTATCTTCACCTGACCTCTCACCAAGCAACTACCATTTTTTCAAGCATATGAACAAATTTTTGCCAGGAAAATGTTTCCACAACCAGCAAGATGCAAAAAAAAAATGCTTTTAAGAGTTTGTCAATGCCTCCCAAGGCATGGATATTTATGTTACAGAAATAAACAAGCTTCCTGGAGAAGGGAGTGGCTACCCACTCCAGTACTCTTGCCTGGAGAATCCCATGGACAGAGGAGCCTAGCAAGTTACAGACCATAGGGTCGCATAGAGTCAGACACAACTGAGCAACTAACACACACAACACACACACACAATAAACAAACTTACTTCTCATTAGCAAAATTGTGTTGATTATAATGGTTTCTATTTTGATTAATAAAGATGTGCTTGAGCCTAGTTATAATGATTTAAAACTCATGGTTCGTAACCACAATTGTATTTGCATAAACCCAAAACTTACTAGGTTCATGATAATCTAAACTCTCTTCCTTCTATCTGGTATTATTCAGGGTAATTAAGCCAAAGAGCCTGTTTCAGTTGGGGATTGTGTTCTGACTACTCTGTATCCCCAGACATTCTTTTCTTACACTGTGGACCAAGGGCAAAACCAAAGAAACACCTGTTATGCTGTGAATCTGTTA
Organism: Antilocapra americana; assembly: GCA_007570785.1. NCBI lineage: Eukaryota > Metazoa > Chordata > Mammalia > Artiodactyla > Antilocapridae > Antilocapra > Antilocapra americana. The sequence continues at coordinate 8,906,468 of ML660772.1, forward strand.
GGTATCACCTTATTTGGTGATTATTAGGAATCATACCTTAAGGGAATTCCCTCCCAACTAACAATGAGAGGACACAGTTTCTTGACATGAACCCAAAGGATTCCCTGACCTCAGAAAGCCTAGAACACAGCCTCCAAGGACACACAGAAACCCTAAACCTTCCAATAAGGAACAAAAGCTTTCTGCTAAGGCACTTCTGTTTGGCATAGGTTCATGTATTTTTCTTTTTTGCAAGAAGGGGAGGGCTACATGATGAAATTTAACCCATTTCACTTGTGGAATCTTTCACAGAAGTAGACAAGACCATAAATGGAACCGCTGACAATGATAATTAAACCCTTCCCTATGGAAGGCTGTTCTCTCACATATTTTGCTGGCCACAAGACCTCTTTGACGAATGGGTAGAGAAAACCTCTTCTGGGTGAGTGGCTGGCTGAACAAGCCTCCTATCACGAGTCATGCATCTGTGTTTGCATCTCTGGGGACACTGGGTGTTCCCCTCTGAGGTCAGGAGGGAGGAGGGCAGGATGAGGCCTTTGGGAGCTAACTGCTGTCCCTCACCTCTGGTTCATCAGGGGTGAATTCCATTTCAGACCGTACCCAGATGGCATAGCTGAGTGCTTGCTGGCATCTTATTTTACACTCTTTCAGGAAAAAAAAAAAAAAAAAACCCAAAGGCTGTACATAAAAAGAAGGAGAAAAGAAGCAACAGAAGAATAAACCAGGGACCGATGGGACATGAGGTAAGTCTTGCATTTATGATGAGTGGATTGAATAAGACATGAGCAATTACCAAGTTGCGATCAACAAAATGTTTTTGAAAAGTTCCAGCAAAGCTGTGTGTGAGAGAAAGCAACTAATGCTACTCAGCTAAACATACCCACGTGAACTATAATTGGGCAATAAATGGAGTCACACAACATGCTATTATGCTCAGTTTATAAGACACAGTCTCCACAAAAAGTAGCACAAATTACCATGATTTCTATTCTACCAGACCCTTGGGTGGATAAGATACGAGAAGAGCTTAATATATGGCACTACTAAGCAAAGCACTGAAAAAGACTGGTTGAATTTTACTCAACGCTCCTAGGTTTGGGATAATTCTTTCCTTTAGGAGAAAATGAATGGGTATATTCTGGTTCTTTTGCCTGGAGCTGGAATAGAGGACATTATTTGGGGATTTTACCAACCCTTCGGTTCTTAGACCTTATACATCTGCCTTCTGCCGTCAGTCCCAAACCACAAGCTTTTAATTTTCCCTGAAGATTAAACCAATATTTACTAGTAAGCCTGCATTTATCCTAAAAACTCTTTACTGGAAACTATTGGTTTCACGTAAATGTTAGATCTTGTTTAAGAATAGTTGCTCCTCCTTAGTAAGGCAGGCAACGGGAAAATGTTTGATGAGAAAATGAAAAAGAAAATTTCCTTTCGCTTCTATCAGTGGAGCAGGATTTTCAGTTGGTTCATTTGTCAGTTTGTTTTCCAGGATTTATCATTAGTTATCTAATCAGGAAGACCTAAATGTTGAGAAAGACTCACTTCTGGTGTAGGACTGACAGTAGCATCAGATATAAAGTTGCAAGGATTTCAAGAAAAGACTAAAAAGACACATATATGGGAGAGAATCTAAAAAAGAGTGGATATACTTTGTGGTATAGTAGAAACTAACATAATATTCTAAATTAGCTCTATTTTAATAATTTTTTTAAAAAGAAAGCTACTTCTGATGTAGACATGGCAATAAATGAGGTTTAATAAAAATTCTATACTTAGATGCGATCTAAAAAATGACAGAATGATCTCTGTTCATTTCAAAGGCAAACCATTCAATACCACAGCAATTGAAGTCTATACCCGGACCAGTAATGCTGAAAAAGTTGAAGTTGAATGGTTCTATGAAGACCTACAAGATCTTATAGAACTAACACCCAAAAAAGATACCCTTTTCATCACAGGGGACTGGAATGCAAAAGTAGGAAGTCAAGAAATACCTGAGTACCAGGCATTTTGGCCTTGGAGTACAGAATGAAGTAGGGCAAAGGCTAATAGAGTTTTGCCAAGAAAATACACTGGTCATAGCAAGCACCCTCTCCCATCAACACAAGAGAAGACTCTACATATGGACATCACCAGATGACCAACACCAGAATCAGACTGATTATATTCTTTGCAGCCAAAGATGGAGAAGCTCTATACAGCCAAAAAGAGAAAAAAAAAAAAGAATTGAGAGCTGACTGTGGCTTAGATCATGAACTCTTGCTTGGTAAATTCCGACTTAAATCGAAGAAAGTAGGGAAAACCACTAGACCATTCAGGTATGACCTAAATCAAATTCCTTATGATTACACAGTGGAAGTGACAAATAGATTCAAGGGATTAGCTCTGATAGACAGAGTGCCTGAAGAACTATGAACGGAGGTTTGTGACATTGTACATGAGGCAGTGATCAAGACCATTCCCAAGAAAAAGAAATACAAAAAGGCAAGATGGTTATCTGAGGAGGCCTTACATATAGCTGTGAAGGTAAGAGAACAAAAAGGCAAAGGAGAAAAGGAAAAATATACACATTTGAATGCAGAATTCCAAAGAATAGCAAGGAGAGATAAGAAAGCCTATCTCAGTGATCACTGAAAAGATATAGAGGAAAACAACAGAATGGGAAAGTCTAGAGATATTTTCAAGAAAATTAGAGATACCAAGAGAATATTTCATGCAAAGATGGGCTCAATAAAGGACAGAAATGGTATGGACCTAACAGAAGCAGAAGTGTTAAGAAGAAGCGGCAAGAATACACAGAAGAACTATACAAAAAAGATGTTCATGACCCAGATAATCATGATGGTGTGATCACTCACCTAGAACCAGACATCCTGGAATGTGAAGTCAAGTATGCCTTAGGAAGCATCACTACAAACAAAGCTAGTGGAGGTGATGGAATTCCAGTTGAACTATTTTAAACCATAAAAGATGATGCTCTGAAAGTGCTGCACTCAATATACCAGCAAATTTGGAAAACTCAGCAGCAGTCACAGGACTGGACTGGAAAAGCTCAGTTTTCAAATCCAATCCCAAAGAAAGGCAACGACAAAGAATGCTCAAACTACTGCACAATTTCACTCATCTCACACACTAGCAAAGTAATGCTCAAAATTCTCCAAGTCAGGCTTCAACAGTACATCAACCATGAACTTCCAAATATTCAATCTGGAAAAAGCTGAGGAACCAGAGATCAAATTGGCAACATTCGTTGGATCATCAAAAAAGCAAGAGAGTTCCAGAAAAACATCTACTTCTGCTTTATTGACTATGCCAAAGCCTTTGACTGTGTGGACCACTATAACCTATGGAAAATTCTGAAAGAGATGGGAATACTAGGACACCTGACCTGCCTCCGGGGAAATCTATATGTAGGCCAAGAAGCAACAGAGCTGGACATTGAACAACAGACTGGTTCCAAATAGGGAAAAGAGTGTGTTAAGGTTGTATATTGTCACTCTGTGTATTTAACTTATATGCAGAGTGCATCATGAGAAATATTGGACTGGTTGAAGCACAAGCTGGAATCAAGATTGCTGGGAGAAAAACCGATAACCTCAGATACACAGATGACACCACACTTATGGCAGAAAATGAAGAAGAACTAAAAAGCCTCTTGATTAAAGTGAAAGAGGAGAGTGAAAATGTTGGCTTAAAAACTCAACATTCAGAAAACTAAGATCATGATATCAGGTCCCATCATTTCATGAGAAATAGAAGGGGAAACAATGGAAACAGTTCAGTTCAGTTCAGTTTAGTCGCTCAGTAGTGTCTAACTCTTTGAAACCACATGAACCGCAGCATGCCAGGCCTCCCTGTCCATTGTCCATCACCAACTCCCAGAGTCCACCCAAACTCATGTCCATTGAGTCAGTGATATCATCCAACCATCTCATCCTCTGTCATCCCTTTCCTCTCCTGCTCTCAATCTTTCCCAGAATCAGGGTCTTTTCAAATGAGTCAGCTCTTCCCATCAGGTGACCAAAGTATTGGAGTTTCAGCTTCAATATCAGTCCTTTCAATGAACACCCAGGACTGATCTCCTTTAGAAAGGACTGATTGGATCACCTTGCAGTCCAAGGGACTCTCAAGAGTCTTCTCCAACACCACAGTGCAAAAGCATCAATTCTTTGGTGCTCAGCTTTCTTTATAGCCCAACTCTTACATCCATACATGACTACTGGAAAAACCATAGCCTTGACTAGATGGACCTTTGTTGGCAAAGTTATGTCTCTGCTTTTTAATATGCTGTCTAGGTTGGTCATAACTTTCCTTCCATGGAGTAAGCCTCTTTTAATTTCATGGCTGCAATCACCATCTGCAGTGATTTTGGAGCCCCCTCAAATAAAGTGAGCCACTTGTTTCCACTGTTTCCCCATCTATTTCCCATGAAGTGACAGGACCAGATGCCAGGATCTTAGTTTTCTGAATGTTGAGCTTTAAGCCAACTTTTTCACTCTCCTCTTTCACTTTCATCAAGAGGCTCTTTAGTTGTTCTTCACCTCCTGCCATAAGGGAGGTGTCATCTGCATATCTGAGGCTATTGACGAAGGCCAAATTTGCCTGTTACTCCAGGTGTTACCTGACTTCCTACTTTTGCATTCCAGTCCCCTATAATGAAAAGGACATCTTTTGTGAGTATTAGTTCTAAAAGGTCTTGTAGGTCTTCATAGACCTGTTCAACTTCAGCTTCTTCAGCAATACTGATTGGGGCATAGGCTTGGATTACTGTGATATTGAATGGTTTGCCTTGGAAACGAACAGAGATCATTCTGTCATTTTTTAGATTGCATCCAAGTACTGCATTTCAGACTCTTTTGTTGACCATGATGGCTACTCCATTTCTTCTATGGAATTCCTGCCCATAGTAGTAGATATAATGGTCATCTGAATTAAACTCACCCATTCCAGTCCATCTCAGTTCGCTGATTCCTAGAATGTCTACATTCACTCTTGTCATCTCCTGTTTGACCACTTCCAATTTGCCTTGATTCATGGACCTAACATTCCAGGTTCCTATGCAATATTGTTCTTTACAGCATCATACCTTGCTTCTATCACCAGTCACATCTCCAACTGGGTATTGTTTTTGTTTTGGCTCCATCTCTTCATTCTTCTGGACTTATTTCTCCACTGATCTCCTGTATCATATTGGGCACCTACAACCTGGGGAGTTCATTTTTCAGTGCCCTATCTTTTTGCCCTTTTATACTCTTCATGGGATTCTCAAGGCAAAAATACTAAAGTGGTTTGCCGTTCCCTTCTCCAGTGGACCACATTCTGTCAGACCTCTCCACCATGACCCGACCATCTTGGGTAGCCCCACATGGCATGGCTTAGTTTCACTGAGTTAGACAAGGCTATGGTCCATGTGATCAGATTGGCTAGTTTTCTGTTTTTATGGTTTCAGTGTGTCTGCCCTCCGATGCCCTCTTGCAACATCTACTGTCTTACTTGGGTTTGACCGTGGGTAGGGATAAGCAAAAGGCAATTAGTAAGGCCTCGTCCACTGACCATGGTGACCCATTCCCTAAGGGCGTAAGAGGCCTGGTAGACAATGTAGTGAGGTCTGGGAGGGCAGAGTCTGAGGTTCAGTCTTGACTCTGGTCAGATGCATTGTGTTAGATTAGAAGTTGGGTATGTGGGTTTCCCTGGTGGCTCAGACAATAAAGAATCTGCCTGGAATGTGGGAGATCCAGGTTCAGTCCTTGGGTTGGCAAGATCCCCTGGAGGAGAGCATTGCAACCCACTCCAGTATTCTTGTCTGGGGAATTCCCATAGCCAGAGAAGCCAGGCAGGTTACAATCCACAGGGCTGCAAAGGGTTGGACATGATTGAGCAATCAAGCATACATATGGGTTTCAAATTATCTTATTGTGTTGTATTTTGTTTTGTTTGTATTGTGAGAGTTGGCTCTTTGGTTTTAGGAGGAGCCATGTGATACAAAAAGAGATAACATCAATGGTTTTGGATAAAATTGGGGGAAGGACCCACATCCATCCATTCCAATGGTTCCAGTGTTCCTTTGCAGCCACTAGAAGTGATTTCTCACAAGCCTTAAACCAGAACCAGCTGATCTCCAAACACCCTTTATCCTCTACTCTGTTTTTCCAACTTTACTACCTTCTGAACTTCCATGCAATTAACTGCCTCTCAGAATTTATTTCCTCATGAGCAAAAATGAGATCCCTCATGCCAACAGGAATAAATGTTAATAAAAAATAAGCATGAAGTTATAAGAAGTGTTCCAATCCTAAGATTGTAATTTAATGAATGTGAGACCTGGAGAAAGTCGCTTACTGTCTCTCAATCTGAATTTTATTTATCCTACAGTGTGAACTTGACAAGGCACTAGTAAAACACTAGATAAGGTAATGCAGTTATCTCTCACTAGCCAAGCTCTCACTCATGAATCTTGGGAGCAAACAAATTTGGAGAGATATTTGTAATCCAAAGATTCCTTGTAAGATTTGAGGAGATAATTAGATGTGGACGTGTTTGCTAAGTTGAATTTTACCCAAAAGTTAATTATATTGTATGCCATTATTGAAGGAAGCTGATACAAAATTACAACCTCTAAGCTATTCAGTTGTAACTTCTGTTATAATAGAGGTCATGATCTGTTATAAAATCACACCAGTTTATCAAATGGCCCTGACTCCAAGTCTTGGTAATTTTTTTTCAAATGATCTATGGCCTTTCATGAGAATTGGCTTTGTATTCAGGAAATAATCCATGAAAACCAATTGCCTGCAATCAAACATTTAATTAATTATCAAGCAAAACCAAATATAAACAAAAACCTTAGAGCTAACCCAAGGAAATACAGGGTTTTCCCTGGTGGCTCAGTGGTAAAGAATCTGTCTGCCAATGCTGGAGACATGTATTCAGTCCCTGGGTTGGAAAGATGATCTGAAGAGGGAAATGGCAACCCACTCTAGTATTCTTGTCTGGAAAATCCCATGGACAGGGGAGCCTACAGTTCACGGGGCGGCAAAGAGTAAGACACAACTGAGCAATGGTACACATGTGTGCACACAAGAAAAAACAGAAGAATGAACTTGATTCTCTGTAGTCAAGGAGTTAAAATACAATGTTGTAAAACAAGATTAATATAATATCTATGAGGTACCATAGTGAGAAAACTTCCCAGGTGGCTCAATGGTAAAGAATCTGTCCACCAATGCAGGAGACACAGGAGATGTGGAGGTTCACTTTGTGAGTCGGGAAGAGCCCCTGGAGTAAGAAATGGCAACCCAGTCCAGTATTCTTGCCTGGAAAATTCCATGAACAGAGGAACCCGTCAGGCTACAGTCCATGAGTTTGCAAAGAGTTGGAAGCAACTGAGCATGGCAGCACCATAATGAGAGGACAATAGAAGCTGCTATGATATGCTGTGTAACACTTTCTTCAAGCTTGTGTGTCTGGAGAACCATCTTTCCAATTACATAGGTTACCCTTGAACTCATGTGTGTACATGTAGCTGAGAATTAGCCATCTAATTCTTCATTGATTCCCAAGTTGCTTGTCATGCAGCAGTCTCAGTAATCAGCCTCCTGATGCTTATAGTTTAACAGGGAAGATATATCCTTCTGGCTCTATTGGCTTCCTAGGGCTGCCGTGGAACAAATTACCACACACTCAGAGGCTCAAAAGCAATATAAATTTATTTTCTCAATTTTGCAGACCAGAAGTCCAAAAACATGGTGTCAACAGAGCTGCCCTCTGTAGGCTCCAAAGAAGACTCCTTCACAGCCTCTTCCAGCTTCTGGTGACCCATAGACCTTTCCTAGCTTGGACTATATCACTCTAATCTGCCTCTGCTACCATGTGACCTTATTCTCTGTATCCTTGGCTCAAATCTTTCTCCGCTTCTCTTTTTTAAGGACTCTTGTTATTGGACTTAAGGAAAACCTTGCTTTGGACAGCAAGGAAATCAAACCAGTCAATCTTAAGGGAAATCAACTCTGAATACTAGTTGGAAGGATTGATGCCGAAGTCAAAATTCCAGTATTTTGGTCATCTCATGCAAACAGCTGACTCATTGGAAAAGTTCCTGATGGTGGGAAAGATTGAGGGAAGAAGAAGGGGGCATCAGAGGATGAGATGACTGGATGGCATCAATGATGCAATAGACATGAACTTGGGCAAACTTAGGGAGATGATAAGAGACAGAGAGAGCTGGAATGCTGCAGTCCACGGGCTTGCAAAGTCACAACTGGGCGACTGAAAAACAGCAACAATTCCAGGATGAATTCATCTTGAGATTTTTTTTTTAATCTTAGGTCTACAAAGATTGTTGTTCCAAATAAGGTCACAATCACAGATTCTGAGAATTAGGACATGGACGTATCTTTTTTGGGGCCACCATTCAACCCATCACACTTGTTTTGAAAGAAGTAAGTACAGTTGTGATAAGTGCTAAGATGAAGTATGGAATATGGAAGCATCTCAGGAAGTGACTGGCCTGGAGTTGAGGATCAAGGGAAACTTTTCTGAGATCATTGTGGTTAAGACCTGAAGGATGGCAAAAGGAGGGGGGGGGGGAGTGAAAAACACCCCAGGCTAAAGGAGAATAATAGGCTCAGGTAGAGCAGGGAGATGTGAGGGATGAAGGAATTTAGAAGAATCTAGGGTGGATGGAACAGAGAGAGTAGAGCAAATAGATTCTAAAATTTTTCTGAAGCGCAATGTGAGTTTAATACAACATTTAGATAAGGGAATTGAAAGCACTAGATTTGTGTTGTTTAAGGATTATTCTTTGCTAAAGAATAATATATAAGGAATAATCTTTGCTAAGTTGTTTCTATATCACAAGCTTTTTCTCTTGTCTGCATTTTGAGCTGTTTCCTGTTGCCACCTCTTCAATTCATTCTAAGGACTGCTACTCTGATCATTCACTTGCAAAACTTCTCTTGATATCTTACCAGTTCTCTTTACCAAATATCAGATCAACATATTCTACAAAAAAAAAAAAAAAAAAGACAAGAATAGTATCTGCTTCATCTTCAAAAGATATGGGGCTCTGGATCAAGGAAATGACATATTTGGAGTTGATTCTTAGCCAGTGAAAGCAAATCTATTTCTAATTCTTCTCTCCCAATAGGTGTAATCATAATCTTATCCTGAAGTGACAAAATTTCTAAAAGCTGTTACCATTCTTCAGTTTTCTGTCTGGGGCCTGCAGTAGTTCTTACACACCAATGATTTTTATAACAAAACGTGTTTATCCTCTAAGAACAGTCATAAAGAATGCTCTACTTGCAAATATTACCAGAATTAGAAAAAACAAAACGAAACACAAGGGTTAGGGAGGGTTACCAGGCTAAATTTAAGGAAGTATTACTTTATCTTCAGAGAAAGGTTTGATTACTTAGCTAGTTATTGTCGCCATGCTTTAAAATCATTTGTCTTGCTATTTGGTGCTAAGCTTTGTTTTAAGAGGGCTCTGCTAAGAATCTGGGTGGTAGTGACTCTGTCCAGAACACCAAGACTTATAATTTTGTAAGTTCCTGAAGCCACGGCTATATAAAAATACATCTTGTATTTAGATTCATATCTTGATGGCCTTTATAACTTTAGTAACGCAGTTTCTCGGTTTCCATAATATAAGACGGACAAGGGTAAGATGACCTAGAACAGCTTTTAAGCCAAATTGTTTGGATTGCCAGATCATTACCAAAAACACAGGAAGATTTTAAAATTATACAGTGCCTTACAAGCTGTGGGCTATGAGCTCTGCCTTCACTTGGCCTATACAGTCAGGGTGCATTACTAATACATAAACCAGACATAGGACTGCTTCAGGCTATAAATTTCCCTCCATCCCAGCCAGAGCAGTGGGAGAACACTATGATGAAGGGAAGAGAATTGCTGTACGACTCACAAGTTTTGAAATAAGCCAACTTATGCTAACATTACTTCCTCCTACACAAAATCAAACAAACAAACAAAAAGTCTTGGGGAGAGAATGAAGTAGAATTTTCTATTTTGGTTTATTACAGAATGAGCAGGATTCCTATAAGCTACATATGGCAAAAGAGTAAATATGATCTTTGAAGTAACAGTATAGAGTAATATCAAAGATTCTAACTGGAATTATTTCTTGCTGCTGCTGCTGCTGCTAAGTCGCTTCAGTCGTGTCCAACTCTGTGCGACCCCGTAGACAGCAGCCCACCAGGCTCCCCCGTCCCTGGGATTCTCCAGGTAAGAACACTGGAGTGGGTTGGCATTTCCTTCTCCAATGCCTGGAAGTGAAGTCGTTCAGTTGTGTCCGACTCTTCGCAACCCCATGGACTGCAGCCTACCAGGCTCTTCCATCCATGGAATTTTCCAGGCAAGAGTACTGGAGTGGGGTGCTATCACCCTCTCCAAATATTTCTTGACCTAATGCCAATTATATTTCTGTCTTCATAGCCTACCTCATTATTGAACTAGAGTTAAAAGGTGCTGCAGAGACTTTAGACATGCTCCCCCTAATGACCATGTTTCCTCCATGGCACCATATAAGACTGCCACGCCTACATTTTTTCCAGGTTCCCTGACTTCAGTTCCCTGCTCCCTGCCAAGACAGATAGGATGCCAAGATGGAAATTGAAATAAAGCCCCTGTTTCACTTTCTTCTCTTACAGATTGAAAGCTATTTTGACCTTAATGCCTATTCTTTCATTGTATTCTTATTACTGTAAATTACAAGAGTTAAGCCAGAAATTAACTAGCCACTAGGCCCCAAATTTGATGGACTAGAAAAGACCCTTTGTAGGAGCCAGTCTTGTTGAGGGGGGTGGGGGTAAGGAAAGGGGAGGACGAAGATGTAAACATACACTGGTTAATGGCCTCATTTTCCTCTCTGTGTCCTTCCTATTATGACATCTTGCATGGAAATCATGGAAAAAAGGACAGTGTTGAAAGAGTTTTTGTTAGTACTTTTTGTTAGGCCCCCTGTTTAGTTGCAAGATACATAAGAAGACACTGGAGCCAGGCTGTAACATTATGTTATTTGCAATGGCTTGGATTCATGTAAATGGGTCTAGATATCAGTTCAGAATGTGCAAAAAGGTCTGAAACCCCTGTACACACAGGAAGAGAAACAGAAGCTACTGGAAGAGCATGATGGTAGAGCTTTTTCCCAGAGCTTGCTTGGTCCAGGTTTATAGTGCCAACCATTGGCAGGTTGCAGGGATTGGAGGAAAGCAGTCAAAAGTTACACTTATCCAGTCATAAGATAAACAAATACTAGGGATGTAGTGTACAACTTGATTAATATAATCAATACTGCTGCATGTTATCTTGTTCAAGGAGTAAATCCTGAGTGTCTTGTCACAAGAAAAACCTTTTTTAAATTTCTTTAATTTTTTATCAATATGAGGTGATGGCTGTTCACAAAATGCTATGATAATCATTTTACAATGTCTGTAAGTCAAATCACCTTAAAATATACAGCTCTGTATGACAATTTGTCTCAGTATAAGTGGAGAAAAAAAGAAACTGATGCATAAAAAAATCAAGAAAGCCCCAGAATTAATGATTACAGCCAGGATTTGAACCTGACTAAATGAATTACATTGTGCTCTTAAATGTTGATATAGCATCATCCTCTTCACAAAAATAATAATTGCATGATATTAAAAATATATTTTCCTAAACATGCTAAATCAGACACTGTCTAACCTGTTTAACTATTTATACCCCAAGATGGCCAGCGTACAAATGAAGAAGCAGTGTGTAACAGAGCCTGTGTTGCCCTCAACAGCTTGCTTTACATGACGGTGTGAAATTAAATAAGTGTAATGATTCTTTAAAAAAGGAGAGAGTGCCAACTCAGGCAACTTCCCAGGACAGTGTTCTCAAAATGTGGCTGCCCAATGAACAGCATCAGCAGCACTTGGATATTTTTGGGGAATGCAATTTCTCAGGCTCCACCCCAGACCAACTAAAGGAACAACCCAGAGTGGGGTTAGCAATCTACGTTGAAACCAGTCTTCCAGGACATTCTGACACACACACAATTCTGGTACCCTGGACCAGACAATTAAACTAGGGATTCTGCTTTTCATTCTCTCTCCCCCTGTCCACCTCCCATCTTTCACCCACCATCACCTAATCTCAATGGCTAGAGCTTCTACAGCTCATCTGGGGAGTAGCATGCAAGGCATTTTACGGCTCTGCCCATGTTTCCTTGTCTGTGACATAAGGAGAAAAATACCCTCATGGGGTCATCTTCAGGATTAAATGTCTAAATTGACAGGAAGTTCTTAGAACAGCACCTAACATGTAACCGCATCATATTGTCATTACAGTTGGCCTCAGGATTGACATCTTCCCCATCCGTAGATTTGACCAACCGAAGATCAAAAATATTCTGTAAAAATGATTCTATAAATTTCCAAAAATCAGCACTTGAATTTGCCATGTGTTGACAACTACTGACATAGCATTTACATTGTACTAGGTATTACAAAAAATCTACAGATGATTTAAAGCATATGAGAGAAGATGCACAAGTTAGCTGCAAATACTGTCATCTTATATAAGGGACTTGGGCATCCATAGATTTTGGTATCTGCAGGAGTCTTGGAACTAATTCTCCTTGGATACTGAGGGACAACTGTACTAATATCTAAGAGCACATTGTTTAAAATCAGGTAACATCATTAACTGACATCATCCACTCAATATCCACCTAGTTATATATAACTAGGTATCCAAGACCCTTCTTACAATAAGAGTCCACTCCCTCCATCCTACTTCCTTAGGGTTATCTCTGGAGAGCAGTGGCACGTGCCCAGAAAGCACAAAGGAGGAAAGAAAAATCATAGAGCAGCCATTTGGGGTGAGGATAGAGAAGCTGGATGATCCAAGTCTGTGTGGCCCTGGGAAGTCCTCTGCCAGGCTGCCCGTTTCTAAGTGTTTCACTCAAGAAATGCAGAAGGGGAAGGGCTGAAGGAAGAAACAGGAGCAGGCTAGAGATTGGGGTAGAGTGGCTGTGGTCCAGGCAGTCTTCAGAGGGGAGCCGCTGCTCCTTTGTCTGGACAATGCCAACTACAGGGCTGTAACCTGAGTGGGGACAGGGCAGGGGTGGGGTGGGGCACACAATCAAAGGACTGAGGCTCTGCTAGTTCTGTTCCTTTCAGCGTCAGTTTACCACAGGGCTCCCTTGGGCCCTGCCAGAGGAGTCAGATGGAAGCAAAAGAGGCAATGGAGACAGATTTTTGGAGACTTAGGTTTCTAATCAATTGTTCTAAACTACCTGACTAGGACTCTGAATATGCTCTGACATCCTAAATTTTCTTAAAAATGCAAGAATGTCTTCTCAGTGGAGATTTCTCCTTAGGCCTTTGCTTCTTCCTTCCCGTCTTTCTGGTTGCTTTGTCCATTCAGCTTGAGATTTGGACTTTGGGACAAGTTCCATTTTAGACAAACTCAGCAGCAAATCCAACACTTTTGGTTTCCTCTCTATGGAGATGTACATTGCATAAGTATTTTATTTTCTTCTTCCTTACATCTCAATGCCTCTTCAAATAGTTCCTCCAAAACTTTTTGAGACATCTTAATTAAATAAGAGCAAAGAGATGAAATGGAATAGTTTTGTGAAAAGGTTACAAACATGAATTCTGGATTTCCAGAATAGTTTGAGCAAATCATGGATTATATCCTCTGACTGGCAAACACGTCACTAAGTACCTCCACTGGGATTCCTTTGTATCAGATTTTCTTGGCATATATACCAAACTACACCTTTTTAGCTAAAACCACTTAATAAATGAAAAGGCAGTTGGCTCCCCTTTCTCCAGTCCTCTACTAAACATTCATTTTATAGCCTGCCTAATTTCATTTACTTTGTTATGGTTCTGACAGGGTTATTAGTGTCTGGAAAAATAAATAAATTTAAAGATAAGCCTAAGATGGACTGATTCAAAATTGGAAAAGGAGTATGTCAAATCTGTATATTGTCACTCTACTTATTTAACTTATATGCAGAGTGCATCATGCTAAATGCCAGGCTGGATGAAGCATAAGCCGGAATCAAGATTTCTGGGAGAAATATCAATAATCTCAGATATGCAGATGACACCATCCTTATGGCAGAAAGCAAAGAGGAACTAAAGAGCCTCTTGATGAAGGTGAAAGAGAGTGAAAAAAAACTGGTTTAAAACTCAGCATTCAAAAAACTAAGATCATGGCATCAGGTCCCATCACTTCATGGCAAATAGATGGGGAAACAATGGAAACAGTGATAGACTTTATTTTGTGGGGCTCCAAAATCACTGCCGATGGTGACTGCAGACATGAAATTAAAAGACACTTGTTCCTTGGAAGAAAAGCTATGACCAACCTAGACAGCATATTAAAAAGCAGACATCACTTTGCCAACAAAGTTCCATCTAGTCAAAGCTATGATTTTTTCCAGTAGTCATGTATGGATTTGAGGGTTGGCCTATAAAGAAAGCTGAGCCCTGAAGAACTGATGCTTCTGAACTGTGATGTTGGAAAAGACTCTTAAGAGTCCCTTGCACTGCAAGGAGATCAAACCAGTCAATCCTAAAGGAAATCAGTCCTGAATATCCTGATGCTGAAGCTGAAGTTCCAATACCTTGGCCACTTCATGCAAAGAGCCAACTCGTTAGAAAAGACGCTGATGCTGGGAAAGATTGAAGGCAGAGGAGAAGAGGACAATAGAGGATGAGATGGCTTGATGTCATTGCCGACTCAATGGAAATGAGTTTGAGAAAGCTCCAGGTGATGGTGAAGGACAGGGAAGCCTGTCATGCTACAGTCCATGGGGTTGCAAAGATTCAGACATGGCTGGGCGGCTGAACAACAACAATGAAGACTGAATCACTGCAGTGTCCAAATTACCTATAAGCATGTCACTATTTTCACACAGGTCAAACAATTTGCTTAAAATTGTAAATGTCAGACAAATCAATTTCCCTCTCATTTCTATACGTTGATAGGTGGATCAATTTATCTCATCTTATTTTGGTGCTGAAAATGAATGTCATGAGAACTTTAAAGCCCATTAGAAGTCTCTGGGATATCAGTGAATTGGTGCAATAATTCTCCCCAAAGATAGAAGCATCTCTGCTGCTGCTGGTAAGTCACTTCAGTTGTGTCCGACTCTGTGAGACCCCATAGATGGCAGCCCACCAGGCTCCTCTGTTCCTGGGATTCTCCAGGCAAGAATACTGGAGTGGGTTGCCATTTCCTTCTCCAATGCATGCATGCATTCCAAGTTACTTCAGTCATGTCTGACTCTGTACGACCCTATGGACAGCAGCCCACCAGACTCCTCTGTCCATGGGATTCTCTAGGCAAGAAGGAAGCATCTCAGAAGAGGCCATATCATCTGTACACCAGAATGGAAAATGCCCTCTCATTATTGATTCTTTCTTCTGCCTGTCTCCCTTTTCCTCTTCCCTGCCATTTCCCTGACAAGGCAGATGAATTTTACTGCCTAAATTTCTCCACAGTCCATTGGTTTCTCATCTTACCCATTGGACCACCATCTTCTCTCTCTGGAATCACTGCTTAATTATTTGTGTGTCCAGCTGGAGCATGAACTCTGTGTAAGCTGGGCCCATATTTTTCTTATGGATTCTTGTTTCCCTCCCTCCAGTTCTCCATGAGGGCCTTTTAGAAATGTGCTAAACACCAGGGGAACCAGTCAAGTGCACAGCAAGTGGTTGAAGTCACTGTGTGTGATCTTTCTGCCCAGCTTTTCCTTATTACTGAGTCCAGAGACAAATGTATCACCTTCTGGCTCCAGAACAGCCTGTGTTCACCATGTCCTCAGTGTCTGCCGCAGAAAGGGGGCCTAAGACAATCCCAGGACCATTATTACAGCTCCCTTGAATTCTCAAAGGAGGCAAAGATTGGATGACAGATTTTATGGTCACCATATGTATAGTTCATATGTTCCTCAAATATTCAGGCAAGTTTCAACCTTCACATGAAGCAGTGATATGAAAGAAATCAGTTAAAGAAATGTGTGTGTGATAAGTTACTTCAGTCATGGCTGACTCTTTGCAACCCCATGGGCCATATCATGTCAAGCTCCTCTATCCATAGAATTCTCCAGGCAAGAATACTGGAGTGGGTTGCTATGCCCTTCTCCAAAGGATCTTCCAAACCCAGAGATCAAACCCATGTCTTCTAAGTCTCCTACATTGGCAGGCAGATTCTTCACCACTGTACCACCTGGGAATCTGAAACAAGCTTCTTAAATTAATTAATTTTCTAGGGCACCAGAGTAGCCTTCTGAGGGGCAATTTACACACTTATCTTTTGATAAAATGCACATATTTCAGTCTAACTATAAATGCATATTTCAAACTCTTTTTCAATTGCCTTGGATCATTTAAAGAACATAGAACAACCTAGTGGAACAAGTATAGGATCAGAATATACACATATAAATATCACATATAAACATGTGATATAAATATTACATATACATTATAAATATATATCCAAAAGATTTCAGAATTGTCCTAACACTCAGTTCCTCTTACTTACCTTTGATGCAGGGCTCAGGAGACTTTTGGTTTTGTGTATGTGAGTTTTGTTATTGTTACTCTTGTTTCAGGAGATTTTCCCGTTTGTTTTAGCTCCCCTGACACCACCACCTTTGTCCAAGAAACCCACTCCAACCACTACTCCACCCTCATAGACTGCAACTGAGGGAAAAATCTTTTAAAACAATTATCAAGATTGGCTGCTTACTGTGATCAAATTCATTTAGATAATAGCTAAATGTTACATTTCACTTGGTGCACAATGTTTTTTTCTTTGCCTTTCTTTCTCCAGTATGAACAAGGAAATAATGCCATAGTTGTCTTGGGATAAATTTGAGGTGCTCTCTGAGGACCTGGCGTATTTTGGCAAGCAAAGGCAGAGGGTGGATAGGTGTCTGGCTGCAAAAGAGATGGGAAAGAAGAAGACAGTAACTCTTTTTAAAAAAAATCTTTTTTAAAAATGAATATTACCATTAGTGATTATTACTAAGGACTATTCATAAAGACTTGGGAATACTGAAAAAGTATAAACAGCCTTTAAAAAATAAATATACATATTATACTATATGTTCTACAAAATTAGAATTCTAGCAAGTAAATACATTTGTATTTTAAGTTTCACACTACACTGAGAGTAATTTCCAATGGTGTGGAATATTATTTTAAAACAGTGTTTTGAAAGAGAGAGTTTTCACCAGCTTTCACTGGAGATTATGTAAAAACTTTGACTCCCAAGTCCTGCATCAGGATTGAAAATTCAGAGAGATTCTGTGAGACATAAGTAGAGAAACACAAAGAGTTGTGTATTTTTAAAGATCATCTTGGGTCTCAGACTGTAAATAATCTGCCTGCAATGCAGGAGATTCTATTTTGATCCCTGGATTGTGAAGATCCCCTGGAGAAGGGAATGGCTACCCACTCCAGTATTCTTGCCTGGAAAATTGTATGAAAAAAGTTGACTGGTGAGCTATAGTCCATAGGTTCACAAAGAGTTGGACATGACTTTGCCACCAAAAAGAAAGCTGAGTGCTGAAGAATTGATGCTTTTGAACTGCGGTGTCGGAGAATATTCTTGAGAGTCCCTGGGACTGCAAGGAGATCAAACCGGTCAACCCTAGAGGAAATCAGTCCTGAATATTCATTGGAAGGACTGATGCTGAAGCTGAAACTCCAATACTTTCGCCACCTCATGCGAAGAATGAACTCATTGGAAAAGACCCTGATGCTGGGAAAGCTTGAAGGCAGGAGGAGAAGGGGATGACAGAGGATGAGATGGTTGGATGGCATCACCAAATCAAAGGACATGAGTTTGAATAAGCTCCGGGAGTTGGTGATGGATAGGGAAGCCTGGTGTTCTGCAGTCCATGAGGTCATAAGAAGAAGGACATGACTGAGTGACTGAACTGACTGACTGAGCCACTAACACTTTCACTCAATGGACTACACATTTTCCCATTTTAAGAACTGTTAGAAGCCATGCTTGATAGTGACATAATATTTCACACATGACATAAAAATTTAACATTTCCTACTGCTAGTCATTTGGGTTATTAATTTACTGGGCCTTAGAATTTCAGAATTTTTAAAGCTACTGATTTACCGCATTCCAGAAGATTTCAATGAGTTAAACAGTGTATGGGACAGTCCATCTCATTAACCTCTTTATACTTATAAACTATGAAAAACTTTTGTCAATACAAGAGATGAATAATGATTTTTCACTTTCTATTTTAACTGATTTTTGCTTTGTTTTCCAGTAATTTATATAATTTCCAAGTGTTTATTGACCATTTATCTTTTAAACTCTCATTCTGTTGAGAGTTTATTCTTATAAGATCTCCACATTTGTTGAAAGTATTAACATTCATTTTTCTCACATTTTGGTGAAAAAAGTTTTTTTTTAACCTTTTAATTTTGTCAGCTTATTTTGATGTGAGGAAGTATAGATTGCATGCAATCAGATATAACACTATTTTCCTACTCTTTTCATTATTTCTTCCTTATGGATATCTCCTCTTGTAAGAGTCAGTTAAAATTCCTTTTTGATTTTCACTTCTGTAGATTAATTCTATAATCAATCTGAAATCTATTTTCATGTATAACTTGAACAAAAAGGTCTTGCTTATTTTCTTCCAAAACATCTATCAACCTATCTAGCAGCACATTAATAAATAACCCATTTTTTTCTCTCTACTTCAAAAATGCCAAATTATCATAATAGAATGTTTAGCTACAGAAGCCTTTTTTAATTGTTTTCTGTTCCATTAAAATTTTATGCCACATTTTATATTTTTAAAATGCACCATTTTACTAATAGTTTTGTTACTCAAACATTTCTTAGAATCACTTTTTCAATTTCAAGTACATTTTGATTCCAATTCCAATTGAAATTGCATTAAATTTATAAGAAATTTAAGGAGAAATCATATTTTTCAATAACTGGTATACCTATCAAGGAAATTGTATGTGTTCATTTAGTTAAACCATGTTTTATGCCACTAAGTAGATATTTTGTTTTTTTCACATAAGTACTAAATAACTTTATTAATCATTGATATATGGTTTATATTTTGTCTGATACTACTAAGTTCATTTCATTCAATACAATTTTGAACTGAGGAATAGAAAAATAATTGATTTTTGTGTGTTTCTTTTACAACTCACTACCTACCTAAATCATTATTTATTCTAATGCTTTTCTATTGATTTACTTATATTTTAGAGGTTGCAAACTATATCATCTATTAACTGAAGTGACGTGAAAGTCGCTCAGTCGTGTCTGACTCTCTGACTCCATGGACTATACAGTCAATAACAACAATTTATCTCCTCTTTCCAAAGATTTATATTTCTTAGGACTTTTTATTGGTTTTCAATCATTAAATCTTTTATAAAAACCACGAGTAATAGTGGTGATGGAAGATGTCCTTCTCTGAATTTTAATGTCTTTGGTGTTTCACCATAAGCACGTGATTGGCCTTTGATTTGTGATAGCTATAGTATTTAAAAAAATCTGATTAAGGAAATACCCCTTATCAAACTGAGGCAATCACTATATTAAAAAAAATCCTCACCCTGCATTTCTTTTGTAACTGTATTTTGAACTACTTTAAGGCTTAATAGAAAAGCAGAAAACTAGCACAGACTTCCCATATATTCCTCTCTCTGTCTCCTTCAATGTTAACATGGTACAAAACCATAATACATTGATCAGAGCCAGGAAATTAACATTGGCAAAAGAAATGTCAGGAATTCAAGACTTATACAGATTCCATCAGTTTTGTTTTGTTTAACTAATGTCTTTGTTGTTGCTGTTGTTCCATGATGCAATTCAGAATTTTATGTTACTTTAATCTCAAGCAGATTGTAATAGTCTCTAATCTTTCTTTGTCTTTCTTTACCATGGCATCAGTGAGAATCCATGTAAAGAAAAAAATAATAATAATAATAATTTAAAAAAAGAATCTATCTGCTCTTTTACTAAATGTTGCTCCTCTTGAGTTTGTCTAGTATTTTCACATAATTGTGATTATGTATGTTTGGTGAGAATTTCACAGGAATGATGCGATGTCCTTCTCCATGCCTTGTATCATTTTGCATTACAGGGATCACACGAAGCTCCTGCCAGGCTTTCTCCACCAGAAACTATCTTTGTTTCTATAGCTAACAGATAACTTGGGGAGGGTACCATGAAACTGTACATCCTTTTTTCCTCAACCTTTCTCTCACTAATGCTAGCCTCCATCAGTGAATTTTGACCTATTTTTAATTAGAAATGAATTTTGAACTTTGCCAAATGCCTTTTGGAGATCGATTAAGATAAGCACATGCTTTTTCAAGTGTAAAATATGTTGCCATTGAAATTTGTACTAGAATTGCATTACATTTTAGGAAGACTTTTTATTAATTTGTGGTTGGGAGTAATAGATTTCTTCTTTTTAAATTATTCTTTAAATACATTCTACTGGTTAGTTTTCCTTTAAGATTTGATTGGACAGCATTTATTTTAGGACTTTTGCACCTGGAGTTATTAGATTGACCTGTGGAGTTGTGGTTTTGTGTTATTTATTTATTTATTTATTTTTCAAATCGCTAAGTTTCTCAGTAAGCCAAAAGCTCGAAAATTAGGAGAAACTATGATAATGCAGAGAGTGTATGAAGATTTTCCAAGGGCTGCCCAGACTTTTGCCAGTGGAGACTTTTGAATGGATTCAATGCAATCAATGGCTACATTCTTAATTTCTCTATGATATTTTTCCTAAAACTGATCTACGTGAGAATGGGTCTGAGGTCGAGGTCAACTTTCATACTAACTCCCTCCTTACCTAGCTTTCACAATTGCCCTTTTTCTCACTTTGCATAAGAAAGTTCTCCCAGCCCAGCTGGAATCTTACTAATCCCATTGCCTCCAGGAATAGGAATCTCTAAAGAAATTCAAATCTTTAGTTTCTAAGTAAGATTCAAAATATTGCTGTAGGTGTTGTAATAAAGCTGATGACTGAATAACAAATTTCTGTATATGTCAGGTGGCTTCCAAGTCTTTGCTGTCAACAGAATTGAAGGAGAATCTAATGCAATTATTGATATTAGATCATTAAAAATATAACTTGGAAGGCCTTCAAAAAATTAAGTGACATTTCCACAACAAAACTCCTTCCATTCTGAAATACACTTTCTGTGATCCAAGTTTCTCAGAGATCCCAGCTATCACAGAAGAAAATCAGGAATAGAAATTACAGTCAACCCTTGTCACATTCTAATAATAAGTATTACTCATCCATGGGCACATGAATGCATAATTCCATCCATCTGCTTAAGAGAGGCAACTTCAATAAGATTCTGTTTTTTTGTATTTAATAATCATCAAGATGTATATTTATCTTTGTGATTGTTCATCTACTATTAACTATAACTGCAGAATTTTTATATTCAAAATATCACTCAATGATAATTTTGTTTTAAAATTACAGCATTTCAGAAATTAGATTTTTTAAGTTATATAAAACCTGATTAAAATCATCTAATTTGAAATTAGATGTCAACTTTGAAATGTAGAAAGATGTATAATCATACACACACACACACACACACACATATATACACATTCTTTTATGAGCATACAAGCAAAAATTTGATAACCATTGAAAATCATCTCCACTGTAAATATTAAAATTTATTCAAATGTGAAACACTCTATCAGTTCACTAGAACTACTAATCAAATGGATTGCTTGCAAAGATTATTTAAATGAACAAATCCATCTATTCAGGGAAAAATGTTTATCTATAGCCCACATACCAGCCTAATTTTAATTTGTTTAAACTATTGCAAAGGCTGCCTGTGTATAAACCATGGCTCTATTCATGTAAGGTATATTTAATGTATGTCGTTATGTGAGCTATAAGCTCTGATTTCTGTGAAAAGAAAAAAAATCTATGTTTCTCAATTACAAGGTATTGAATAACCTCAGCTAATGAGCAGGAGCCTGAGATGTTTAGTTAGCATTTTATTCTGGAAGGCAGTTTTTGTGATGTACATTTTGATTTGTGTTATAAATTTTCAACCACTAATATGAAATCTTGGATTTACTTTGCCTCCATAGAAAAGAAGATAAGAGCACTTATTTTTTTAAACAGTATTTTTGCAAAAACAAAATAACAATATTAAAAACATGCAGTGGACTTCTCTCTTCTGGTCCAGCATATAAAGAGCTTATAAGGCATCACTCACATCTTCACCCTGATGGCTCAGATGGCAAAGCATCTGTCTGCAGTGTGGGAGACCCAGGTTCGATCCCTGAGTCAGGAAGATCCCCTGGAGATGGCAACTCACTCCAGTACTCTTGCCTGGAAAATTCCATGGATGGAGGAACCTGGTGGGCTACAGTCCACAGGGTCACAAAGAGTGGGACACACCGAGAGATTTCACTTTCACTTTTCACTTTCCCATCTTCACAACAGGAAAAAAGCTGAACAAAATGAAATCCAACAGCTCCTTTTAGATCCCTCATAGAATTGAGGTCATAGGATGAACTGCTGCCCTCAAACTTGGAGAACATACAGGTGAATCACAACTTACCTGAGCAGTGGCCTGGGAGCCATTATAGTTGGCATATGAGTAGGGAAATTTTGTCAACTGCAGTTGACAAATTACTACCAATGTGGTGTGCACAGACCTGACAGTTAAAAACTCCAGAGAGGGGCCAGTCCAAAGGGGGTCCTCAAAATATCATGAGTGTCACCCCTAGAAGCTCTACCAGGTTCCAACAGTGAAAATCAGAGAAAAATCTCCTTGTGTCTCTGGCAAGGGAGGGTGAAAAGTGCCATTTCAAATATGTCCTGAGTGTTCTGTTCTCCTTAACAAGATCTACCCTCAGGAAAGTGGTAGGAGTAGTTTAGTCACTAAGTCATGTCCGACTCTTACGACCCCATGTAAGACTCCTGCCTGACTCCTCTGTCCGTGGGATTTTCCAGGCAAGAATACTGGAGTGGGCTGCCATTTCCTTCTCCAACCCTCAGGAAAACCAGTCCCTAATCCACTATGGCTTTGCCAGAGACTAATGGACCTGTGGGAAAGGAAATACTCAAGTCCAACTTCTTCTAGACTTCCTGTCTCACCTGAGGGAAAACAAACACAAAAAACCTGAGGAGCACTTGTGAAAGTCACAGTCGAGTGACAGATGCAGTAAAAATCTGAGACCGAATCTTGGGCCTCTACAATTCTTCCCCTCCTCACACTCAACTACTACCATGTCAATAGGGTTCCTGCATAATTGTAAGGATCACAAGTGAAGTGCCTGCCTTACGCTTTACCTAACAAGTTTCTAAGGAAATTCAAAAACCACAGGAGAGCCAAACAATGGGCACCAATGGAGATTTTAGTCTCTGGCACCTACATCTACAGCATGTAATGAACACTGTCTAACTCACAGCCAGATAGACACAAAACCTCACATGAAAGCCCTATTTACCTCTGTTCTTTTCACTAACCAGGACGTCATATCAAGCATCTAGCAAAATATTACAAGGCATACTAAAGATGAAAAATACAGTTTGAAGAAATAGAGTCTTTTGTAGAGACATGGATAGACCTAGAGACTGTCATATAGACTGATGTCAGTCAGAAAGAGAAAAACAAATAGAGTCTATTAACGTGTATAAGCGGAATCTGGAAAAATGATACAGATGACCCTGTTTGCAAGGCAGAAACAGAGACACAGACAGAACAAATGCATGGACGCTAAGGAGGGGAGGGGGGTGGGATCAAATGGGAGACTGGGGTTGACATGTATACACTAATATGTTTAAAATAGATAATTAATGAGAGTCTGCTGTATAATACAGGGAACTTTACTTAACACTCTATGGTGACCTAAAATGGGAAGGAAATCCAAAAAACAGGGAATATATGTACACATATAGCTGATTCACTTTACTATACAGCAGAAACTAACATAACATTATAGAACAACTATAGCCCAATTTTTTAAAATCCTTCAAAACTGAAGGAGAAATAAAGACTTTCCTGGATAGAAACAGAGGGAATTTGTTTTCAAGAAACCTGACTTATAAGAAATGTTAAAAGTATCTCAGAAGAAATGTGGTAGAGGTCAGAAAATTAGACCTACTTACAGAAAGGAACAGTTTTATATAAGAAATAAATGAATGCAAAATAGAATCTTATAGTTTTAAAAATTCTTAATTGGCTTAACCAGTAACAGTTTGTTCTACATAATAGTTGCAACATGTATATAGCAATTGTCAGTTCAGTTCAGTCACTCAGTCATGTCCAACTCTGCGACCCCATGCACTGCAGCACGCCAGGCTTCCCTGTGCATTACAAATCCCGAAGCTTGCTCAAACTCATGTCCATCAAGTTGATAATGCCATCCAACCATCTCATCCTCTGTTGTCCCCTTCTACTGCCTTCAACCTTTCCCAGCATCAGGGTCTTTTCAAATGAGTCAGCTCTTCACATCAGGTGGCCAAAGTATTGGAGTTTCAGCTTCAGCATTAGTCCTTCCAGTGAATATTCAGGACTGATTTTCTTTAGGATTGACTGGTTTGATCTCCTTGCAGACTAAGAGACTCTCAAGAGTCTTCTCCAACACCACAGTTTACAAGCATCAATTCTTTAGCACTCAGCTATCTTTATGGCCTAACTTTCACATCCATACATGACTTCTTGAAAAATAATAGCTTTGATTATATGGAGCATAGGTAAAAGTGAAATGAGTAATGTTATAAAAATGGATGGGAGGAATTTGAAATATTCTGTTACAGCTATCTGTGAAGTCACTACTGAAAGTGGGTTTGGCTTAGTTGTAAACATATATTGTAAATTCTAGGACAATCACTTTCAAAGTATTTTAAGTATATATAATATGCAAAGAGAGGAGAGAAAATGAATTATATAATACACTGAAGAGCAGAAAAGGCAAAAAAAGTGTGAAAAACAACAACAAAAGAAAGACAAAGACATAAAGAATAAGGTAACTAATACAAAACAGTAGTAAATAGATATGAGTTGGATTATATCACTGCAGATGGTGATTGCAGCCATGAAATTAAAAGATGCTTACTCCTTCGAAGGAAAGTTATGACCAACCTAGACAGCATATTAAAAAGCAGAGACATTACTTTGTCAACAAAGGTCCGTCTAGTCAAGGCTATGGTTTTTCCAGTAGTCATGTATGGACGTAAGAGTCGAACTGTGAAGAAAGCTGAGCACCAAAGAATTGATACTTTTGAACTATGGTGTTGGAGAAGACTCTTGAGAGTCCCTTGGACTGCAAGGAGATCCAACCAGTCCATCCTAAAGATCAGTCCTTGGTGTTCCTTGGAAGGACTGATGTTGAAGCTGAAACTCCAATACTTTGGTCTTCTCGCGTGAAGAGCTGACTCATTGGAAAAGACCCTGATGCTGGGAAGGACTGGCGGCAGGAGAAGGGGAAGAGAGAGGATGCGATGGCTGGATGGCATCACCAACTCGACGGACATGAGTTTGGGTGGACTCTGGGAGTTGGTGATGGACAGGGAGGCCTGGCGTGCTACAGTTAATGTGGTTGCAAAGAGTCGGACACGACTGAGTGACTGAACTGAACTGATATGAATAGTCACTTTAAACATTAGTGGTCTAAAGAGATCAGCTAAAAGCTGGAGATTGTCAGACTGGACCAAAAAGCAAAATGCAATTCTAAGTTATCTACAAAAAACCCATTTTAAATATAGAGACATATAGATTCAAACTAAAGTTACACAAAAAGATGTACTATGTTAACGCTAATGAAAAGAAAGCTGGAGTTAGAGTCAGAGAGTCAGACACAATTGAGCAACTAAGCATAAGCACAGCTACAACTAAAAGTAAGAAAATGAAAGCTCTAAAGCC
Source organism: Antilocapra americana (assembly GCA_007570785.1). Lineage (NCBI taxonomy): Eukaryota > Metazoa > Chordata > Mammalia > Artiodactyla > Antilocapridae > Antilocapra > Antilocapra americana. The sequence continues at coordinate 8,932,414 of ML660772.1, forward strand.
AAATCATTACGATTTATAGTCACCTTTCACTAAAACACCTAGTGGGTCTTTTTGGTCTTTTTCTTCATCAAACTAAGCATTTTTATGACATTTATGATTTTATCTGTCAATATTTATGATGCAGTATTTAGAATGTTCTAGAGTTATAAGTACTTGTTATATGTGAGGAAAGTATCTGATAGGAGGGTAATCAAGATCAGGAGGGCTGAATGAGCAGATAAATTAATTAAAACTTGATCAGTAAGTATAGACAGTTTTCTGCTTTAGTTTTCATGGGCCATTCAATATATTAACTAGAAGGCTTTTCTTAAAAAATAAAATGAAATAAAAATTTTATCAATTCCATGTCAAAAATTACAACTTTTACCTTTGGGAAATATTTTTGGATTTGGATTTGATAGAAAAAACAATTTTGCTCTTCAGTTTCCTTTAGTTAGCTTATGAGAAGCAGTGTTTTTGCAAACTGGAAGGAATTAAAGGTACTGGTAAGTCATCTAGTACTTCTGGGCTCCTTCTAAAAGATGCACATGAGGGATCTAGATTATCCCAAGAGTTGGGGAACCACTGCTCAAGATTTGAGCTCCACTTACCATATAAACTATTTAGAATGGATGCCCATGACTTTCAGTTCAAGGAATACATCTTTAAATGTCATACATAAATACTTAGCTCTTGGCAAAATCAAATGTCAGACACATTTTTCTTCGATTTTTCAATTCACAAGTATTTTGATAGAAGTAAAATAATTATAATCTATGTGCTTTTGATTAATTTATAAATAATTCATCCAAATGAGCAGGACAAACTTTAGGTCCAAGAAGCTTATTTAGCTTTTTGGTCTGTTAAAGTTTTCAAATTATCTTTTTTTTTTTTTTTAATTTTGCTTTTGGAACAAAAAGTTGGCCAAGGCTAAAAGGCTAAATTCTAACTTCAAAGGGTTGGAATTGTGTTTAAAATCCAGACTCTTAGAAACATTTTCTCTTTTGTTTGAGTCGTAGTGTCCATCCTCTTTTTTGTTATAATGTCTGATCCTGGTCAGGGTGGCAGACAAGGAGTCTTTAATAAACTCCTCTATCAGGATTGGAGGCTCGGCTATAGGCTCTCTGTTGAATTTCATTCATGCTGTGGCTTCTGAACAGAGTTAAGCCTGAGAATATGATCAAGAGACCTAGGGTAAGGACAACTGATTTTCTCCCCAAGCATTGGAGATAGAAATTATTTATCTTGCATCCTAAAACTGCAGTTAGCAGTGGTTGACTTTCAATAAAAATGTGTAACTGTTTTCATCAGAGAAGTAATTGACAAGGTCCCAGTCAGTGTTGGTTTAGGAATCGCCTCTGTGGTCTTTACCATCCTGTTGCTGCAGCATTTAAGTGCTAGGCTCCCTCAAGCTTATGCACTGCCTATCCTTCTTCCCAATCTATAGCTTGTAAATTCTGCCTCAACATTTATATTTCAGTTCAAAGGTACTTCCTCCTCGAAACAGGCTTGGTGCCTTCTGCCACATAACTATTTTCAGTCAATACCTCCTTATAGCTTCTCATTGTACTTGTTTGCATCTCTCTTCTTTAAAATGTAAGTCCTTGAGACAGGGATTTACTTTTTTTTTTCATTTTTTTTTATTGTTTTTGCCATACATTGTCATGATATCACCATGGGTTTACATATGCTCCCCCTCCAGAACCCCCCTCCCTCCTCCCTCCCCCCGAGCATCAGTCCTGGGCTGGCGATTGATTAGACTTATGATAATTAACTTGTTTCAATGCCATTCTCCCATATCATCCCACCCTTACCCTCATCCACAGAGTCCATGAGTCTATTCTATACATCTGCATTCCTTTTGCTGTCTCGCATGTTGGGTTCTCGTTACCGTCTTTCTAAATTCCATATATATGTGTTAATATACTGTATTGTTGTTTTTGCTTCTGGCTTACTTCACTCTGGATAATGGGCTCCAATTTCGTCTCACATAGGGATTTACTTTTGCCTCTTATGTCTCCAAAGCCTCTCAACATGTTTGGGAAAAATATGAGTAATCATGTCCATATACTGATAATGAAAAAAATGAAGATTTATACCTTATACAGCTCATTGCTTTCTTCACACACACACAAACACAATCTCAGATGTGACCACCAAAATCTCCCAATATATTTCTTCTGAAACTATACCAAGGAACAAATCACTTATCTACTAAACAGTTTTTATTGAGCACCTCCTTGGTGCTGCTGATGATAGAAGACAGGTGTGACTCTCAGGTCAAAGACCACGTTCTTGGCCATATCTTCCTGGAAAACTAAGGAATTTCCTGGATGTCTGGAACTCTTAAGATGAAAATGTACTTGTAAGTTTCCATGTAACTTTCCTGTAATCATCTCATTCTATTATTGTTCAATTATATTCCTGATATAACTGAGCACTCTCTATATTTTCCTGGCAACTGCCTGGCATTGATATTTTAATAGCAAGATTGAGCACTCACCATCTGAGGAAAAGTGGGAGAGGTTCATAGCTGGCCATGAGCTAGGAAATCCCTGCCAGTGGCTTTTGACTTTGTTGGCTCAGAATTTACCTCTTCCTTCCCTGAAACCATGGATCATCCTCTTGAAGTGCTGCTTCTGAGCTGTTTGGAGGAGGAAAGAAGAAAGAGTCTGGGAGAGCAAATACTGACTCCTCAGATGATGCCTAGACCCATTTCAGCTAGAGAGGCCGCTGGGTCACATAACAATGGTACTGAGACAGCCAAGTAGGAGGTGTCTGGCTCTTGGACTTTGCAACAAGTTATGGATGGACTGCTTCCTCTTGTCTGGGAATTTTAAGTAAAGCCTCAAGCTTAGTTTAATGGCTTTTTAAGTACCACTGCATTCCAAAGGGAGGCACTAGATTAGCTACTCCCCACAGGGCTTGCTAAACAGTATCTAAACTATCCTAAATCACCCTGATAGTCTATTAAAGAAAACAGTAGGGTTTCAGTAGAGAGGAGGAGAAGCCATTTCTTTGAAGAGAATCCAAAAGAATGCAGAGCACTCTGACATTTTGCTTTTCCCCCTTGCATCCCCTGTGCTTTAATCCAAGCAGCAGGCTCCTGGAGGTACAGGAGCCATTGGGTGGTCTGGGAGAGCAGAGATTTGTATCTCTGTTGGCTAGATACCAGCTGAGCACTGATATCTACAGGTCTTCTGCCAGAACAGTGTGAGATTAAAGAGAGATGGACTCCTGCCCCAGGATTGGGGGTCTATGTGAGGATAAAGACTGGTCTCTCCCTCCCCTTTATGGATGGTGAGTCAGAGGTGAGTTACACCGTTTTTGGGAGCAGTGGATGGCAGAGTTGGGTGGAGTGAGGATTTCCCTGGACATAAATGGTGTAGACTCAAGGCATCTTGGAAAATGTTCAAGAAGGCTTTCTGCTGAAAACCAAGGAGGCCCTGAGGAGGGCATGACTTCAGAAGTCAATAGCAGCTAAGTGTGTGGGAGGTAGCAGAAGGAGCAGATCAGAGGAAACTACCAATAAACCCCTGTAAAAAAAAAAAAAACTGGTGCCACCATCCCGGTGGCATTCAAAGGCCTCCTCTTCAAGGGAGGAGAATCCTGAGTAATTAAAAAAACAAGTACTTTGGCCCATTTGATTTAACTACCTTCCTCTCTCCCTTCCTCTACCTCAGAAGGGTAGTGATGGAAGTCAAGAACTGCAGATGAAAAGAATTTCAAATCAAGCCTGAATCATGGAGACAGATGACATTTGAAATGGAATGCAAGGTTTATTTATAAAAATTTAGTTTGTACTGGATTTATAAAACCTGAAAGTAACTGGAGAGTGTCATTAACTTTCTACAATGCTGCCAAATTGACATGAACAACTAGGGGCTGAGGGAAGCAGGTTTTGTAGTATAAAGAGGGTGAAGTACCCCCTGGTTCCCACAGAATAATGCGATTGGCCTGTTTGGATAATTCTGTAGATTGGCATGCAGTTGAAACCCACTCCTTAGGGTGAAGTAGAAATCATCCCTGGTCCCCTCTACTTTACCCTGAGTGGGTTTCAGTTCTTTGCCAGTCTACAGAATTATCAAACCAGGCTCTGTGGGAACCAGGGAGTACTGCATCCTCTTGATACTACAAAGCCTGCTTCCCACAGCCCGTGGTTGTTCACTCTGTTACTGAGTACAAACCTTGTGTGGCCCAGTGTGCCATGCAGTGTCCTCCCACCCTGGGCTGTGAGTATATGTGATTAATACACTGCTATGGACACATCTGCCCAGTGTCCATCCTTCCATCTCTAGGGTAAGAATCACTTCCTCACCTATAGGGTGACCAGGGAGTGATTAAAACAGCAGGATATACAATGCACAGACAATATTTGAAACTATCAATAAGAAGGCATTCCCATAATACAAAGAATAAAACATAAGTTTGTTTCAACAACTTAGAATAGTGCATACTTCATAACCTAGCTTTAGTAAACTAAAGAGGAATGGACAAATCGCTCCCAAGCAGAACGATTTAAACTATGTGCTTTGGTGTCAGACTGAAAGCAACTGACATCTCAGTTATGTCACTAAGTAATTGCATGGATTCTGACAAGTCATTTAAGCTCTCTCAGCCTCGCTTTCAACAACTGTACAATGGGAGAAATAATAACACCCATGTCACAGAGGTATTATGAAGAATAAACAATGCCAGGTAAAGCACCTAGCAAGTAACACAGCACATAATGATAAAAGCTCAAAAACTGATAACTGGCTGTTGCTTGTCTTTCTAAATTTTGAAAAATATTTGAGAATATCTCTGTAAAAGTAACCATGACACCATCATTTGTTTTAAATCAACACATGAATTAATTCATCAAAGCTCTCTCCTATGGTTGGCACACCTAATAAACACGGATTCTTTCAGTTGGGGAAGAGAGCAACAGATAAGGAGGAATGATATGTCTCTATATGAAAGCATACTCCACCTAGTGAAACAGATATAAATATAGATTTGCATATAAATGTAGGAATAAAGATAGAGACTAGTTGTTCCAGGTGGGACCTAAATGAACTCTTGTTGTTGGAGTTCTTGTAGGATAGTGATTTCATTGGCATCTTCAGAGCAAAGAGACTAGAAGTCTAGGTATTAGTTCACTGTGTGAAAGAAAGCAGAGCTGTGAGAAAAAGGATGAGAAAATACCCAGGTGCTTACAGAAAGAAGATCTTCAGAAATCATGTTAATGAGCATGGGGGGATAAAACTAATCCAGTTTATGCTACCTCTTAGAAAGTTCCTAGAATTGGAGTATGGGTTCCAGAAGCAGAGGATTGTGAAGGTAGAAAGGGACAAATATTACAGGATCAGATACATTCTTGGTGGATACTTTAGAATGGACAGCACTGGCTTACCTGAGCATGTTCAGGGTCAGGACTTCAAAAGAATGAGACAGTAACAACAGGCTGAGAATGAATAGAAACATGAAAGGGAGCCAAAGTAGGAAAACAAGTTTTCTTTTTAACTAACAATCACCATTTGATAAAATAAACAGAACTCATATGAAAGAAAGAGATAAATAGCATCACTTCTAAGAGAGATGGGAGGGAAGGTGAAATTGGAATGACATGGGGGAATATTATGAACTACTGTAATCTAATAAAAAATAATTAATAACATTATTTCCAATGTTCAAACAACCGTTCTAACTGATTGAGCTCAGATTTGCTCATCTCAAAGTTTTCCTGTTTAATTATAGGACATCTGGACTGGTCACACTGCTCTCCTTTAATAGTTAATGATGTTATTAGATAAATAGAACTGAAGTTTAGGATGGCTATGAGAAATTTCTATCTATCTTTATACAGAACATCCATGTGAGAATGCCATTCAAATCACAAGTAGTTTCCGATAGGGCAAATCAAACCCTGTATTTCTGAACTATTGATCTGCTTGGTTCTGTTTGTTCAGCTCAGTTCAGTCGCTCAGTCGTGTTCGACTCTTTGCCACCCCACGAACCGCAGCACACCAGGCCTCCCTGTCCTATTAGTTTTCTAGAAAAACGCAGAGCTGTTTCTTTATAGAATCCATTTATCAGCTGTGTTCCCTATAATATATTCAGAATAGGACAGTGGAAACTAACATGCTCTTGGGTCACTGGTATACTGATTATGATAAATGTTAGAGTTTTGCAATTCCTTCTGTTTTGTTATTATATCAGCTTTTTGGTATTCATTTGTGTTTTTTTAAATTATGACAGTCATAAAAAGAAATTATTTCTCATAGCAGATGAAAATCAAGAAGTGAAAAGAGTAGTTTTGTAATGTTTTTCTAAATTTTTTCGTAATTCCTTTTATGGAGATTAATTCATACCAGCTTTTATCTCTTTGTTAAAGACTTATCTTGTTAAGTACAATAAAACAGAGTTTGAACACATTACAAATTTTAAGAGTTATGGAATCCCTACAGACTCCAAAATCTAGTATTGAATAAAATCTGATCATTGAATTTAGACTATTTCTTTAAAATTATATGCCTTGGGTTTAAAGTCATGTCATGAGACTTCCAACTCAAGGCTTGGGCAATGATACATTTTGTTAATAATTCACAAAATGGTGACTTAGAAACCTTGGAGGAATTTATTTATCTTTCAGAACACAAAACACAATCTGAACAATAACCTGGGTATGATGGTTCCCTAATCTGAAGTGGTTATATTTATACAACATTATACATTATATCCTCCCTCACCTCTTTTTTCATCAAGGATCCAGAGAAGCTAAGAGATCATTCATTTGATCATTCTTTCACTCAACAGACATCTATCAAAGACCTACTGGATGCAGGGCATAGGGATAGGTAGAGGTATCTGATACCCCTCTCACCCCAGCAAAGTAGTCTCATTGACCTGAGATAGTCATTATTTCATTAGGAAAGACAATTCAGTGTGATGGGTACACCATTAGGAACCCAGGATAAAGAGTGGTTAACTCTGTGTAGAAGAGCCTAAGAGGATGACTCAGAGGGGACAGCATCTGAATTGGAAGAGAAGAAATTCACTTGTCAGCAAACAAGCAAAAAACTACCCATTCTAAGCAGAGAAATCTGCATGTATACTGCCCAGAAGTTTGAAGAGCCAAACATTTCAGAGTGAATGGAACACAGGGTGCTTGTGAAAAGAGGGAGGTGGAAAAGAAGGTGGCGGGTAGATTGCAAATGATTTGCAACAGATTTCCTCTCAAGGATTTTAAGCACGGAAGTGACAAGATTAGATTTGTCTTTTGGAAAGATAATATTTGAAGGAAGTTGAAGTACAGACTAACATAGTAGCAAGTAGAAATAGGAAGGCGAAGAGGCTGTTACAATATTCTAGATTAAAGATAGAAAGTATTGCTGAACTAAGCTCTGGCAGGGGGATGAAGAGGAGGGAATGTATTTGAAAGTTTTAGGACATAGACTTATGTCTTAATGAGCTATTGGATGTGGGGGCTGAGGGATGGTAATTTTGACAGCTGTGAAAATATGAATGTCCTTAACTACGTATATACTATCAGAAAAACAGATTAGGGGAGAACCAAAAGTTTGTGAACTGAGGAGAGCTTTACTGGACTTGAAATTCAGGTGATAAGTTGAGTTTCAGATGATAAAAGATTACATCCAATAGCTATGTGCAATGAAGAAGAAGATTCAGGAACAGAAAGAATTATGGATATAGATTTAGGGGTCCATTCAGACCAATAGAAACTGACATAGTGAATGAGGTCACCCATAAGGAGTCCATCATGTTTGAAGATGGTAGGACCAAGGATGAAACTCTTCTCAATTCCAAAATCTAGACCATCTGGTTTACAATCATGAATCTGGGGACAAATTATATTTCAATTGTCTAAACCATTGTTTAGTCAATCATTGATATTTGATATTACTATTAACAAGATTGGTATCACTAATACAAATGAAATATGTTCATAATAGCTTCATTAAAGACAACCTAATTCTCTTTTTATAACAGGCATTTTGTTAATGTCAGTTAAATTTTCAAATGATGTGTTAATGGCAGAAACAATAAAATCTAGCAAAATGAATATAGAGATATAGATACATCAGACGTGAGTATGTAAACTCAGCTATAGGTATACTTTAGAGATAAAATGCAATGTTTGTATCCATGAAGTGTATCCCCCTTCTAAGGTCTTAGCTCATTTTTCAGTCTTTGGCTTTTAACCCAAAGGGATGAAGTTTACCACCATCAGGTAAGTCCCTTACATATTTGCCTCAGTATTTCTAGCTTCATTTATCCAGTGAGTGTGACTCATGCGATTGACAGAATCTTTTAATTGCAAGTGTGTGTGGGCACTGTGGCAATGTCATTTTGACAAAATGTGCTAAAAATGACCCATACCAGAATTCCCAAATGCATCTGAGACTAGAACATGGAAAACCTTTCAGCATCATTCTTTGGTTAGACCTATGCCAAATTAGAGTTAACTTGGGTCTCCACAGTCGGTTGCCCTGCAGTTTCCATTAACTGTGCCATTTTGGATGATTTTATAGCTCTGATCCCAAACTGGAAATGGAACAGATTTTATTTTACTCCTCTCTTCGCCCTACAGTGCAGTACAAGTTCATGCAATGACATCCCCAAGCACACAGCCTAGGCAGATGTATATATGAGCCGTCACATAAAATCCCTGCACATTTACACAATGTAGTTGGATAACATACACACATAATAAAGCTTTCCATAGATACTTTTTCATTCGACATTCTCACTTGTAAGTGAAATGAAAATCAATGTGAGCGATCACTAGAATGTTTCAGCTAGATGACATTATTGTCATATGTGCCATACCATCATTCATACATTAATATGTAAAAATGACATTTTTTTAATAAAATGTGTCACTTTAATTTAGAGCTGAAGGAGAAGACATAGGAAAATATTTTCCAATTCATTAGGCCACAGGCCCAAAGAAATAAATCCTTCTGATGAATCCTGTCATCACATTGTAATTCCAACACTTCAATATTCTGAAATTAACCAGACCCATGCCACCCTCGACTTTACTATTTCAGCCTAAAATGCTTCCAGAAAGTTCCCCAAGCGCTAGCTGTGAAATTACATTGTATACTAATGGAAGTCACCAGGCAGGGGGTAAAAGAGGGTGTTTTGCAGTGTGTAACAGATTTCAGATAAGTGGTGAGCTCAAGTATCAGGAAAATGACTTGTTTCCTTTTCCCATTTTACATTGTGAAGCAGCCAAGGTAATTTACAAGCAAGGAATTTGCTTTAGCTGTTGTGACTGTAAATGTGCATAAGCAAAGGTCCAAGGATTTATTTATTGTCTTTGGTGGGGTTCTTCTCCCTCAAGATGCCTTCTGGCAGAGGTGTCTAAGAAAGCTGTGGATCCAGTCTCCATTGCAAGAAAGCAATAAATCAGTCAGGTGGCTGCCGTTTTTCTCAAATTTTGATTCCTCAGCACTTCAGATTCTATCTGTCTCCCCTTTGGCTCAGCAGTAAGAATCCGTCTGCAATGCAGAGACCAAAGTTCGATCCCTGGGTCAGGAAGGTCCCCTAAAGGAGGGCATGGCTAGCCACTCCATTATTCTTGCCTGGACAATCCCATGGACAGAGGAGCCTGGCAGGCTACAGCCCATAGGGTTGCAAAGAGTCAGACACAACTGAAACGACTGAACAAGTACATCTGCTCTGGCCAGCAAAATGCGGTAAGAGACGTAGGGACTTTTTTTACAAAGCACTGGACTTTTGGAACCTGCCTGCTAACGATGTTCAAGACAGTGTCAGCTTCTTAAAGCCAAAGAACGCTTGATCCTGCTATGTGTCAGAGAATGTTCGTTATCGACAGAATATGTTCTTCCAAACATCTTACAAACATGGGGCTTGGTCCAAAATTTGATTCATTTGTAAAGCTTTGGTTTCTGCTCAGTTACATCCGACTCTTTGCGACCTCATGGACTATAGACCACCAGGCTCTTCTGTCCATGGGATTTTACAGGCTAGAATACTAGAGTGGGTTACTATTTCCTCCTCCAGGAGATTTTCCTAACCCAGAGACCAAACTGCGTCTCCTATGTCTCCTGCACTGGCAGGTGGATTCTTTACCACTGAGCTTCCTGAGAAGTGCTGGTTTGATTTCTAGAGAAAATCAAAGTCAGCGCAAGCATGCTTTCATCCTCTTAACACTCTCCTAGGTATTCTCCTAAAGACATCCCACAAATATTTCCAGAGCATCTGCTATGTGCTAGTGATTGGGTTATAAATTGTGAATAAAATGAACATCCTCCTTGTCCTCAGATTACGTGATGAAATAGGTTGAGAAACCCTGTGTGGAAACACCTAGAAATATTCCTTCTCTACAGAGAATTAGAGGTGTTAAGATGTTAATGAGCATTGTCTATGTCTAAAAGAAGAAGGAAAATCTGTAGATTTCCCTACATTTATCTTATCAAGAGGCCTTTCTTTTATTTGTTTTGTTTTCTTTTAATGGAAACATCCATCAGAACTAGTTCTTCAGAACAAATTGCTCAGTGTCGATAATGGTTTTCATTCCAATATATCTCTAGGTCTTTGCCTTGTCCCTTTAACTGATTGTTGCTGCTGCTGCTAAGTCACTTCAGTCGTGTCCGACTCTGTGGGACCCCATAGACGGCAGCCCACCAGGCTCCCCCGTCCCTGGGATTCTCCAGGCAAGAACACTGGAGTGGGTTGCTATTTCCTTCTCCAATGCATGAAAGTGAAAAGTGAAAGTGAAGTCACTCAGTTGTGTCCAACTCTTAATGACCACATGGACTGCAGCCTACCAGGCTCCTCCGTCCATGGGATTTTCCAGGTGAGAGTACTGGAATGGGGTGCCATTGCTTTCTCTGCTTTAACTGATTCTACATTAAATCCAGCAACCCACAAGCTAAGGTGTTGTCTGACATTGATATTTAAGAAGCCCAATTCCCAATGGGAATTCTGAATTTCACATAGCATGAAACAGACTAAAACTGTCATTTGCATTTTCAATGCTTCACTATTACAAAAATAAAATGAGATGATGTTGACCTTGAGCTGTGTCTTAACACATATGTTAGACACTCTGGTGAGTACATTTTGTGAATAGCCAGATTCAAATCTTAAAACAACCATGAGAGCAGCAACTACTATTATCTTCAGTTTTTAGATAATTAAAGTGTGATACAGTTAAGTAACATGCCCAAGGCCACATAGCTATGATAAAGTGGAGCTGAGATTTCCCCACAATTAGGCTTCCTGGTGTCCTGATTCTCCTGATGAGGAAAAGTCCCCTTCCAAATCATCGTGTTTACTGTTTGTTGGTGTTCAGTCACCAAGTCATGTCCTACCTTTCATGATCCCATGGACTGTAGCTCACCAGGCTTCCTTGTCCCTCACCATCTCCTGGAATGTGCCCAAGTTCATGTCCATTGAGTCAATCACGCCATACAACCATCTCATCCTCTGTCACCTTCTTCTCCTTCTGGCTTCTATCTTTCCCAGAATCAGGGTCTTTTTCCAGTGAGTAAGCTATTCATATCAGGTGGCCAAAGTATTGGAGCTTCAGCTTCAGCATCAGTCTTTCCACAGAGCACTCAGGGTTGATTTCCTTTTAGATTGACTGGTTTGATCTCCTTTCTTTCCAAGGGACTCTCGAGAGTCTTCTACAGCACCAGAGTTTGAAAACATCAATTCTTTGGTTTGCTGTTTACTCCATAAGATTGTAGATGACTTCCCACACTACCCCACCCTTCCAGTCAATTAAGTTTTTCTCATTTGGTCAAAGACACTCTTATCTTTTAGGAATAGGCTGTTTCATGTGTTTTTCTAGTATTAAATTAGTGAGTATATAAACACTTTTGTGTTTATCAATGATACAGCTTACATAGCTGCTACTGTCCTGGACTTTATTCCTTTTTATTTATTATATCTATGAAAGCAGACAGCTAAGTAAAAAAGATGGCAGAGATCACGGCAGAGAAAGGTGAGTGTACAGATGGAGGGTAAAATTGAGTTCTTGTTTGTTTTGTTTTTATAGTGATTGAGGATGGAATGCATAGAGATATTAAGGACTGAGGGAAGGAGATACCACAAGGTATCAACAAGGACAGGAAAAAAAAACATGCTCCCAAGTATCTATGTGCTCTTCTTTCCCTCTCAGCATCTCTTATGTTTGAGTTAGAGCCATTTGAACAGTGCCAGCAGGTAAATTGTGGGAAGCCAGAAGTGTAGCTTTAAGCCTCAAGAAGTATGTCTCCTCCATATTTCTGTTTCCCTCTTGTGACAACCTCAGAAGCCACCTGTTCCAGATACTGTCACCACAAGATGGAGGCAAGACCACCGGACCTCACATGGGACTTAATGAGAGCCGCCACTGGTTGAGCTAAGCCACTACAATTTAGACAGTGATCTGCTATGGCCACTGGTATTATTTATGGCAAGTCACATACCAGCCTAGAGGATCCTGATGTTTGAGAATGAGTGAGCTGTTCTTGAGAAGTTAAGAGAGCGTTGACAAGCAGGGCAAAGTTTCCATAAGGGAGGACAATATGCATTGCCTCAACCCCGAATGTGCTCCCTCAAAACTGGTATCTTGTTTGGCCTTCACCCTCAAGTCATGAAGATACCTTGAAATACTTTAATAAATACGTTCTTTTTTTTTTATTGTTTTTGCCATACAATGTCATGATATCACCATGGGTTTATATATGCTCCCCCTCCAGAACCCCTCTCCCTCCTCCCTCCCCCCCGGGAAATAAGGTATGTTATCTTTGGAACACAAGATGAGGCAATCTAGGCAGGGACAGGGTACTGCCCCAGCTCACGCCTTGGTAACCCTCCCCTTGCAGTAAGAAAACAGCAGATATTTCTTATTTCAAATTCTGCTGTGCTCTCTGAAATACATGTAACAACACTGAAGAAATTCTACCTGCGAATATTATTTTGAGATCTCATGTTGAACTGCAATCTATGTGCACACTACAACAATAATTATGCTTTTCCACTCCATTATATGGACACCAACTACTCAATATTTTAAGTATTGATAAAATTCAATACTTAAGTATGTGGAGGACTTCTTTTGTTTTAAATGCTACTTTTATTTTATTTGTTTTTTGATGGAAAGTTATCGATAGAGATTTTTCTATGCATACATGTGTTCTCCATAGAACACAGTTCTTTTTTTAAGGGGAGTAAATATTGAGGAGAGAGGAATCATTTAGAGGTTTGAAGCCAGGAATGTCTGTTTGGAGTTAATCATATTTTCTTTCCCAACCCCCATAAATAGCTGAGATTGCATAAGCAATGTGTGGTGTGATTAGGGTTTACTGAGCACAAGGCATAAGATATTTACAAAGTTTTGGCATGAAACATACTCTATGCTAACATTCTATACTTTTTCCCACACAAATCTGGGGGAAATGGCATCTGGTTCCTTGCTTTGTTTGTGGATGGGCCCTTTGCTAGTCTGTGGAATTCTTACTCTGTTACAAGTCAGAGTTCAAAGATATAACACGCAAAAAGCTCAATTCTTTCCATATTTAAGATTGATCACACACCACATCTACCCAATCATACTGTTAGAGTGGCTAAGTCGGCTCTTCAATTCTCAGAATCATCTAATAAAATCATCTCTGTGGTTCAGATGATTGAGGGATCATCCTTTGAGAAGACAACTGAAAACAAGGGTCACTTGAGATACAGTTGATTTAGTCTCCGAAGGTAAACATGCAAGAAGCCCATGATTTTGGAAGCTAGTGAACTTAACAAGCTATTACAGTTGGTTGGGGGAAGGAGTTGGGGAACAGGATGCCAGAAACACCATAGTCCTCCAGCAGCAAGCAAGTGTTTGAAACATCAGCTTTACTCTAAAATGATCTGTTTGATTATTAAAAAGAAAAGTCAAGAATCATCAAAATGAGCAAGATTCAAATGTAACACAGTGGCAATGTGGTTGTTATTTAATTAGAGATGAAAAATGAGTAAAAGCTTCTTTTAAAAATTGACACAAGAGGAGTAAAGGGGTTTTACTTTGTAGTTTTCAATAATAATGACTTCAAAAACACATACCCACTTACCCTCCAGGGATTCACTCTTCTGCAGAACAGAGATCTGGCCAGATTTGTTTCACTGTCTTCCCAGCCATCATAGTGTTCCAAAGCCATGTGTCTACTAATGCCCCCCAAACAGCCCCTAAGCTAATGCTCATGGGGACCAAAGAGATTAGGCTCAGAATAAAACTGCATAGATAATGGTGGCTTGGTGAGGGCAGGGATGGACATTAATGGAAAGATATTATTGGCCTAATAATGTTAAGGTGAAGTTCAGTTCCGTTTAGTTGCTGAGTTGTGTCTAACTCTTTGTGACCTCATGGACTGCAGTACACCAAGCTTCCCTGTTCATCAGTAACTCCTGGAGCATACTTAAACTCATGTCCATTGGGTCAATGATGATTTCTAACCATCTTATCCTCTGTCATCCCCTTCTCTTCCCACCATCAATCTTTCCCAGCATCAGGGTCTTTTCAAATGAGTCAGCACTTCACACCAGGTGACTAAAGCATTGGAGTTTCAGCTTCAACATCAGTCCTTCCAGTGAATATTCAGGACTGATCTCCTTTAGGAGGGATCTCCTTGCAGTCCTAGGGACTCTCAAGAGTCTTCTCCAACACCACAGTTCAAAAGCATCAATTCTTTGGCACTCAGCTTTCTTTATAGTCCAATTCTCACATCCATACAGGACTACTGGAAAAACTGAAGCTTTGACTAAATGGACCTTTGTTGACAAAGTAAAGTCTCTTCTTTTTAATATGCTGTCTAGGTTGATCATAGCTTTTCTTCCAAGGAGCAAGTGTCTTTTAATTTCATGGCTGCAGTCACCATCTGCAGTGATCTTAGAGCCCAAGAAAATCAAGTCTGTCACTGTTTCCACTGTTTCCCAATCTATTTGCCATGAAGTAATGGGACTAGATGCCATGATCTTAGTTTTCTGAATGTTGAGTTTTAAGCCAATGTTTTTACTCTTCTCTTTCACTTTCATCAAAAGAATCTTTAGCTCTTCTTTGCTTTCTGCCATAAGGATGGTGTCATCTGCATATCTGAGGTTATGGATTTTTCTCCCAGCAATCTTGATTCCAGCTTGTGCTTCATGCAGTCCAGTATTTCTCATGATGTACTCTGCATATAAGTTAAATAAGCAGGCTGACAATATACAGCCTTGATGTACTGCTGGGAGCCATCAGGATGCCCCTTGCTTGGATGACAAGGTCACGAGACTAAGAAAGAAATTGCAAAGCTGGCTTTCTTTATCAGGGCATCCCGGGCTAAGCCCCCCTTGGTATTTTTCTTGGGAGTTCTGTCCATGCTCGGAACATTAGCTCATCTCAGTAGGTCAGTCCCAGTTGGAAAGAATTCGTCCCGAGATAATCCCCCCAGACCTTATCCACCAGAGGATCTGGGAAGGTGGATTGCCTTCCCCGGGGGCTAAGGAGAAATGAAAGGGACATTTAAATAGATTACTACTCCTTACTGGGGAGTTTACCAAGAGTTCTCTGGGGGTCATGGCAAGGCCACCACCAGAAGGGCTTGTACTTGGGTCACCTTTCCACCTCCCACTCCCCTGACCACTCCACGGAGGAGGCTCTCTTCCTTGAAGAAATCAGGCTGGATTGGGACTTAGGAATGCTCACAACTGTGGCCAGCATAGTTGGAGATATTGATTGCTTTAGGATAATGTAGACATAGGAATTCATTATAGCAGTTATAAGGTTAATAGCATTTTATTGCTAAAGCAGTGCTGCTAGACTGTCTCTTAGTCCTCTTTCCTCTTTCTAAACTGTCTTAGTCCTCTTTCCTCTATGCAAACTGTCTCTTTGTCCTCTTTCCTCTTTCCCCGTAAGTAAGAACCGGAGTAGGTTACTAGAATAAAACAGTTTCAAGCTTAA